>CM053589.1:208225668-208248614 GCA_028646515.1 Pseudochirops corinnae | reverse complement strand
GAATCTGGAATCTGGAGTTCCATAATCAAATGTTATGAATATGTATCTATCTATATCTATATCTATATATATGCAATTATTATTATTATTATTATTGACCACATCCAACTGGAACTTGAGATACACAGGCACTGTGGTTGGGAGATCCATCCTGCCCTACCAAAAAGTGACATAGGAGAGAATAGACTGGGGGAGGGCGGACACACTGGGATGGCTGTTTTGGGGCGGTGGGTGGGGGAAAGAGGGGAAGAAAATATGTAACTCAAAATCTTGTGGAAATGAATGATGCAAACTAAAATAAAATTTTAAAAAATTTTTAAAAAAATGTCTGCTGCTGGATTTGAACTCAGGAAGCTGAGTCTTCCAGATTCCAAGCCCAGCACTGTGCACTAGGGTGCCCTCTAGCTGCCACCGAGCCTCAAGCTTCCCCTAACTACCTTAATCACCAAAGGCAATGGTCTTTTCTCATTCTTCATTCTTCTTGGGCTCTGTGGTCTTTGATACTGATGCTCACTCTCTCTTCCTGGATACTCCTCTCTCCAGCTTTCCAAGACATCATTCTCTCTCTCTCTCTTTCTCTCTCTCTCTCTCTCTCTCTCTCTCTCTCTCTCTCTCTCTTTCCCCTAATTTTCCTCCTACCTCTCTGATTGCTCCTTCTCTGTCTCCTTTGCTGGATCTTTATCTGGGTCAGACCTGCCAAATCTGGGTATCAGGCCTCAGCTCCTGTTGCTTCAATTATTATCTCTATGAAGACGATTCCCAGATTTATTTATCCATCTCTGACTTCTCTGCTGGCCTCTACTTTCCCATCTCCAACTGCCTCTTGGACATTTCAAACTGGATACCCCATAAGCATCTCAAAGTTGATATGTTCAAAATAACTCATTATTTCCTCTCCTTCCTCAAAAAACTTCCCTCTTCCCATACTTCCCTAGCCCTGAAGGCACCCCCATCCTCCTAGTCCCCCAACCTCATTGTCAAGCTTGACTCCTCACTCTCAAAGGCTAGATCTAATATGGTGCTAAGGTGTGTCCATTTCACCGCTCCATTATCTCCATCAGTTTCACCTCTGCAGCATCTCTTGTCAGTTTCACCTCTCCAGTACCTCATGGATTTCCTCTCTCCAACATTTCTTGTGGATTTCCCCTCTCCAACATCTCTACTCCATTTCACTGCTCCATTATCTCCGTCAGTTTCACCTCTGCAGCATCTCTTGTCAGTTTCACCTCTCCAGTATCTCACCAATTTCCTCTCTCCAGCATTTCTTGTGGATTTCCCCTCTCCAACATCTCTACTCCGTTTCAGCTCACCTGCATCTCTCCAATACACCCCCTCTTCTCTCCTCTGACATTGTCCCCAGAGGGGAAGACCCTCATCACCTCTATTGGACTATTGCAATAGTCTCCAGGAGGGTCTGACTGCCTCAAGTCTCTCCCCTCTCCATTCCATCCTCCATTCAGGTGCAAAAATGATCCTCCTAGGGCAGCTATGTGGCACAGTGACTAGAGCACTGGCCCTCGAGTCAGGAGGACCTGAGTTCAAATCTGACCTCAGACACTTACTAGGTGTGTGACCTTGGGCAAATCACTTAACCCGCATTGCCCTACCTTCCTCCCTCCAAAAAAGACCAAAAAAAAAAAACAAAGATCCTCCTAAAGCTAAGATCTGATCACATCAACCTCTATTCAAAAATCTCCAGCGGCTCCCTATTAAATGAGATAACATTTGCAAAGTGCTTAGCCTAGGTGCCAGAACATAGGAGGCATTATGTAATGGCAGCTATTATCACCATTCTCCAGGATCCAATACAGACTCTTCTGCTTGGCTTTTAAAGCCCTTCATAAACTTCCCTGCTCCTACTTTTTTTTTTTTTTTTTTAGCTTTTCCCACACGGTTCTACTAGGTGTTATCGAACAACTCTGGCCTCCTGGCTGTTTCTCACATACAACACTCTTATCTCCAGATTCTGGGCATTTGTCTTGGCTATCACCCCTGCCTGGGATGTTCTCCCTCCTCATCTCAGCCTCCTGGCTTCCTCTAAATCTTAGGTTCCATCCCACCTTCAGTAGGAAGCCCTTCCTAGTTACCTGTTTTGACACTCTATATAAAATCTTGAATGTACCTAGTTACTTACAGGTTGTCTCCCCATTAGAATGTGTGCTCTTTGAGGGTAGGAACTGTGGTTATACCTTTCTTGGCATCACTCCTGCAGCATTTACTTCCGGCTTGTTGAAGGACGGCCTGGCTGCCCTCAGGGTTTTCCCTAGGTCAGGCCCAAAGTGGGAGTGGGGAGTTTGGTTAGGGTTAGAGTTGAGGCTTTTCCCTGCAGGGCCAAGGAGAATAAGTCCCCTTTCTCTTCCATGTGACAGATCTTCCTGGGACCCTTTCTTTCTACTTCTCCTCCCCCAGGCTGGACCCCAGCTCTCCCCCTGCCTCCATTTACCTGCCCATCAATGCTATCTCCAGGGCATCATCACTCATCAACTTTCCCATTCGCTTCCCTAAAGACTCACTGGCTCTTGGTTCTGGGGGCATTTTCAGACAGGCTTTGGTCTAAAATTCCGGCAGAGGATTTTTTAAGTCCTCATACTATTACTCAGGTATTAGGGTTGTTGGTTTGCTTTGGGGGAGGGGGAGGGGAAGAGGAGGGGGAGGGCTCGTCCAGAACTTTGATCTCATTGGTGCAGGGAGCTCCCAGGGCAACATGGCCTGGTCTTGCTGGAGTGATCGCTGCTTCCTTCTCTGGATGTTCACCAACCATCCTTTTAGTGCTCCCAGACAGAACCCTAGCATTCTGGCCCCTGAGCTAAGTTGTCTCTTCTTTCTTCCCAACCCCCCCCCCCAAAACAAGAGGCAGATGATTTGGTCAAGACTTTTCAAGAAACAGAAACCCCAAAACAGCCAATCCTGATGTCAGAAGCTACATTCGCTGTTTGTGAGAGGAGCCCCTCCAGAGCCCAGAAATCAGGGTGTGGGAGGTGTCAGAAATGGGGCTGCCATTACCCTCAGGGACTAAAAACTTTACCAGCAAGAGGAGTGTGGCCTGATCCCCCCCCCACACACATGTGCGCATACAAACACACATGATACACACATGCATGCACACACACACACACACACACATACACTCTTCCTTACATAGCAATGTTTGGTGGCCTGGAAGGGATATGACAGGCCCTCCCTAAAGGTCCCTTGACTACTGGCCAGGTGGGCTATGGAAGATTCCTGCTGGCATCTGGCATGGTCCACTGCAGCCAAGGTCCCATGTTCTCAACTTGTTGCCCTGGGGAGCCTTAGAGGCTCTGGGCAGAGTTGGCTGGGTTTGCAGGGAGCCCCTAGAAGTGGGAAGGCACATGCGGTTCTCAGGAGGTGAGGGGGTCACAGACCACATGCCCACTTTAGTTTCTGGGTTTGTGGGGCATTTGCCAAAGGCAGACACTGCTCACACCCAGCCCTCAGAAGCTGGCTAGGAAACAAGGACACAGCCAATGGGTCTGCCCCCAGAGGCCTGCAACAACTTAGAAAGTTATTGTGGGTTTGTTTGGTTGGGATTTTTTTTAAGTTAGGAGGATATTGGAAGATCCAAGACTGTGAATGGAATGTCAATTGAGATTCTGAGCTCAGGAAAGGAAGTCAGTTTACTATCGGTGCCTGGGATCAGTCTGTCAGTCAGTAAACACTTATTAATGCCTACTGTGTATGAGGCACTGTGCTAAGCCCTAGGGATATAAAAAGAGACCAGAGGCAGTCCCCGTCCTCAAGGAGCTCCATTTCCAGGAAAGCTGCAGGGGGAGCATGATGGACAAGGCCAGAGGGGGGAGCCTAGTGGGAGAGAAGAGATGGCGAGCCTGGGCCCCTCCTGGGTGGAGGCACTTCCAAGCACCAGGGTAAGTCAGTTTGGAAAAGGGTCACAAAGTCCGAGCATGGGCTGATGATCCAAGATGTGATGGGGGGCCGTGGGAGCCACAACTGGAGATGGGCTGGCGATGAACAAATGGGGCTTCTCATGTGCAAACAAGGGCAGGGCAGAGCCAAGGCCATCACCATGCACTCCCTGCAGAAGCTGGGCTCCCCAGAGGGCCCCATGAGATGCTGTCACAGCGGGGGTGGTGGGGAAAGGGGGGACGGGATGGAAAGTGGGCTCTGTCCTGAATGTCACCCGGCTTCTCTTGACCTCCCCGGCATAGCCAAGAGGCTGCCTGCCCACAGGCAAGGCCCTTCCTCCCTGCTGCTACCCCACTGTCCAGATGTGCTCAGCCTACCACTTAGCTTAAGGCCAGAGGCTCCCTCTCAAGGACTGTGGGTGGGTGTGCTCAGTACATCACCCAGGGGGCTGGGAAACGAGGAGACCTCTGGGGACTCTAGCAAAGCTGTGGGACTTCTAGGAAGAGAGCCTGCCCTCCCCCTCGTGGCCCCAAGCAAAGCCTCTTCCCTCTCTTTTCTGGCCCCATCCAGACTATCCAAAAGGCAGCAAGGGGGCAGGGGACTGGAGAGAGCCTGAACATCCTGGGAATCCCAGCAGTGACCACCTTGAGTGGCTGAGCATTTATTAAAACACCTACTACGTACCAGGCCCTGGGTCAAACACCATCTCATGTAAGCCTCGTGGCGACCATGTTATCGTGCCCACTTTAGAGATGAGGAAACTGAGGTAGGTGGCACAGAAGTGATCTGCTCACAGTCACCCTGCTAGTAAGCACCTGAGGCCAGACTTGAACTCAAGTCCTCCAGAGTACAGGACCCGCACTCTACCTCAAGCACATTATATAAAGCGATCAACTAGAAATCAGGGAAACCTGGACTCGAACCCTGCCTCTCCCCTCCAAGCTGTGTGGCCTGCAGCCCCCCACAGCTGCCACTGAAGGTGGGCATGATGCAGGTGAAGGAGCAGGAGGCCCAGCCAGTCCTCCCCCCCATACCAGCAGGAGGAAAAGAGACTGGCCCAGGGTCACACAGCCAGCGGGAGCCAGCCCCAGGCCCACACGCTCTTCTGGTCCCATCCCAACTGGATGTGGGGGGCTGGTGTCCCAGGCAGGGGGCCCAGGGGCAGGACCCCAGGGAAGAGTCCTAGGATGAGCCTGAACCACATCGCACAGCTTCTTCTCCACCACCTGGCCCAGCAGGCAGGAGGTGGGGGCCTGATCCCAGCCCCCAACCCAATGCTGACAGGGTGCCGTGTCACCGGGCGCCTCAGGACCTGGGCTTCCCAGCACAGCAGGGCAGGAAGAGCTGCGCCTCTGCTCTTTACACAGCCCTGGGCTTTGGGGTCCAGGCAAGCTCTCTGCAGTCCGGGCTAGGGGACTGAGGCTTCATCAGACGCTGGCGAGCCACCGGCAGCAGGTGGCGCTGTTTCGCTACCTTCAGAGGCAGAGGCTCCTGCAAGGTGCTGAGGCCGGCTCACTGATGTCTGAGCCAAGAGGGCCCCAGTGCTGGGGCAGCAGCGCCTGCATGGCCTGGCCAGGCTGTGGCTTCCAGTGAGCGAGCCACCCTGGCTTTCGGCAGGAGGCTCCTGGTCCCATGAAAGGTGCAGGGAACCAAAAGTGGCCCCATCCCAGATTCCCTCTGGGCCTGGTTTCCTTATCTGTACCATGAATATTGCAGGGCACCTTCCCAAAGTGGGAGCCCACGGCCTCCTCGGCTTCTGAATGCTGTGCAGAGAAGAGTCTACAGACAGCCAGGTGGCTGGCTTTTCTCTGCCTCTCCCCTGCCTCAGTCTTTACATCTTATGACTGGAGTGAGATGGAGTCATTAAATTCCCATAGAGCCCCATCAGGATTGCAGGAGCAGAGCCTTCTCTTACAGAAAAGGAAACTGAGGCCCTGGAGGTTAAGGGATATGCCCAAAGTCACACAGGTACCAACAGTCCCAAGAAGGCCTGAACACAGTTCTGACTGCAGCAGCGGTGCTCCCTTCACCGTTCTGTGCCTCCCCAGGCTTTCTTGGCTGACCCTGGCTATTAGGCAACACAGCAAAGTCCACTGGCCCCTTCCAACTCTATCATCAAGAACCAATGTGCTTGCAAACAAAAGTAATGCAGCCAAAATTAGAAAGGAAACAGGAAACTGGGGGGGGGGGGGAGATATTACAGTCAATTTTCTCTGATAAAGGCCTCATTTCTCAAACATATAGGGAACTGAGCCAAATTTATAAAAATAAGTCATTTCCCAGTTGATAAATGGTCAAAGGATATGAGCAGATGGTTTTCAGAAGAAGAAATCAAAGCCATCAACAGTCACATGAAAAAATGCTCTAAATCACCATTGATTAGAGAGAGCATATTAAAGCAACTCCGAGGCACCACCTCACACAGATCAGTTTGGCCGGACGACAGAAAAGGGAAATGACAAATGCTAGGGGAGAGTGGGAAAAATCGGGACACTGATGCATTGTTGGTGGACTTGAGAACTGATCCAACCATTCTGGAGAACAATTGGGTACTATGCCCAAAGGGCTATCAAGCTGTGCATGCATGCCCTTTGACTCAGCCATGCCATAGCTAGGGCTATATCCCAAAGAGATCCAAAATAAGGGGAAGGGACTCATTTGTGCAAAAATATCTACAGCAGCTCTTTTTGTGGTGGCAAAGAATCGGAAATTGAGGGGATGCCCTTCACAGAGGAATGGCTGAATAAGCTGTGGCATATGGTTGTGAAGGAATACTACGGTGCTATAAGAAATGGTGAGCAGGATGCTTTCCAAAAAGCCTGGGAAGACTTTGTGAACAGATGCAGAGTGAAGAGGGTAGAACCGGAAAACGCTGCACCCAGTCACAGCAGCACTGCGACGATCCGGTAGGAGGGACTTGGCTCCCCTCACAACGCAACGATCCCAGACAACACCAAAGGACTCCTGGGGAAGTTTTTCATTTCCTTCCTTTTATTTGAATCTTCTTGTACAAAATACCTGGTATGGAAATGTGCTACAGAACTGCACATGTGTAATCCGGCCCGGGGAGGGAAGGAGGGATACGATGTGGAACTCAAAACCTTAAAGAAGAAGAATTTTAAAAAAACAGTGCACTCGCCACCTGTGGAGTCTGCAAGACTCGAGCCACTACAAAGCCCTGCAGACGCCTGCTGGAGCAGGGAGGCAAGGCACAGCACCGCAACCGCTCCAGGGCCTGGAAAGGCTGCCTGGAGTCTGGGACCTCAAGGAACAGCAGCCATCCTTGAAGGGCACTGATGGGAGGCCAGCAGCTACAGGGGCTGCAGGGAGGCTCAGCCCATACTCCCCGCCTCTGGAGCCTGCTCCCCTTCTGCCAAACAATCTCACACCTGGTCACTGTGGCCCCACCATGCCCCACTGGCCAGGCCAGGCTGTCCTGCAAGATACTCCCATAAGCGCTTCTACCCCTCCAAGGGTGCAGGTAGCCACAATGGGAGCTGGGCCAGTTCCCCAGCACACAAGATAGAGCAAGGTCTCAGATGATGTGGCTCTCACCTCACGAGCCACTGAGTAAACCTGGCTCTGCGGCCTCTGTCCCGACATCTGGGCCCAGAGACGCCACCCTGGCACAAGGAAAGCCTGGCCACACCTACCTGGCAGGCACTCGCCCACCCTCAGCCTGGCTTATCTGCAGTGGAGGGGCTGAGAGAGAAGTTGAGAGATGTAGCCAGGCTACATTGGGGTGGGCAGGCCTCTGTCTCCCAGACACCAGGAGCTCCCTACAGAAAGGAGGGCTAGATAGGGTGCCTAGCACATCAGGGCTGACTACAGCACTGCTTTGGTACCTGAGCTGGTCCCAGCCCTCCACTAGGGCAGGAGGGTCCTCAGAAGACTGGCCCAGAGGACAGGAGGTTACCTCTGCTGGCCAGCCCACAGGAGGGGGTCTGACCGGCCCACAGGACGGGGTCTGACCAGCCCACAGGACGGGGTCTGACCGGCCCACAGGAAGGGGTCTGACCGGTCCACAGGACAGGGTCTCGCTGGCCCACAGGACAGGGTCTCACCGGCCCACAGGATGGGGTAGGAGGGGGTCTCACTGGCCCACAGGACGGGGTCTGACCAGCCCACAGGAGGGGGCCCCCTGCTGTCTGGGTCTTGAGAGTCAGACCTGTGAATACTGGGCCCCACACAGAACCAAGGGTTCCCATGTCCCCGACCCCCAAGGGCTCAGCCCAGACACTTACTTGACAAATTTGTCGACGTGGGACATGGAGGCCTCATAATTCTTCCCACCAAACTCCTGGCAGTGGAGGGCCATGAAGTGCGGCTTGTGTGTGTGCACAATCTGGAAAAGCAAGGAGAAGGCCATCAGATCCCAGGCCCCAACAGCCCCCCAGCACTGGCACCCAGCAGAGCCGGGTACCTGGGGGGCGGGGCCTGGGCGGGCGACAGGGTTGTCTATACCTAGCACACGTGCACACTCAGGCTGGCAGAGAGCAAGGTGCCTACTGTGTGCCGGCAGCGTGCTGGGCACGGGGATGCCTCCTGGAAGCCACGTCACCACCAGGGGCTGGAGGGGCTGAGGAGAAGCCCAGGACTCCTATCTGGGCAGGACGGTTGAGACAGATTCTCCTCATGAGGAAGCTGAGCCCCAGAAGGCCGTGTGATGCGTCCCGGCCACACAGGCAAAGAGCTGGTGCTCGCTGAGGATCAGGGAAGGCTTCCCAGGGGGAGCATCATAAGTGAAGGCCATGGAAGGAGCCTTGGCGTGGGAGCCAGCCCAGGCGAGGCGCAGGGAGCAGGGAGGAGGGAGGAGGCAGGAAGCCCAAAGGCCGGGTTAGCACAGTCCCACCCCAGGGCATTCCCAAAGCAGACGTGGCTGGAGAAGACAGGCTCCAAGTAGGTGAGTACCAGTGACCCGACCAGAAGCTTGTGACCCCATGGGCCCTCTGCCACAAAGCAGGAGGAGAGACGGTGGGTCACTGAAATGCCTTCTAGACCAAGAGAAGCCACCAGAAGGCCCAGGGGGTCACAGCCAGGTCACCTTTCTGGACTGTGGCTTCTGGTGAGGGCAAGGCTCGAATGAGGGGAAGGAGGAGGGGAGGGTGAAAAGGGGCAGGGGGAGGAGGGAGAAGGGAGGAGGGGGAAGAGGAGGAGGGGAGGGAGGAAGAGGGGGAGGAGGAGGAGGGGGAGGAGGGGGAAGAGGGGAGGGGAAGGAGGAAGAGGGGGAGGAGGAGGAGGGAGAAGAGGAGGGGAGGAGGAGGAAGAAGAGGAGGGGAGGAGGAGGGGGAGGGGAGGAGGAGAAGGAGGAGGAAGGAAGGGGAGGAGGAGAGGGAGGAGGGAGAAGAGGAGGAGGAGAAGGAGGAGGAGGAGGAGGGGGAGGGGAGGAGGAGAAGGAGGAGGGAGAAGAGCAGGAGGAGGGGGAGGAGGGAGAGGGGAGGAGGGGGAAGAAGAGGAGACGTGTACCCAGGAGCAGGGCAGAGCTGGGCTGTGGTCAGCTGTTAAGGGCCACAGGAGAACGGAGGGAACGCTCCAGAGCCCCGCTGGAATCAGGGGCCCCGCTCCCCTCCGGGGGGTCTGCAGGGTCCTCCCTTGCAAAGACACTGGCCCTCAAGGAAGGCCCTTTATGTTTTTTCTTGCAGATCTGGCTGGAATTGAGTTGAACAAGCTCCAAGGGGAGACAGGCAGTGTTTACCAGCTTGTCAGAATGTTAAAGCTCCTGCTTAGATCCTAGATTTTTCCATCACATGAGGGACCTAAAAATAGGCCCCCTCTAAAGAGCCTTGGGCTGCCAGCTGACCACAGGCCGGTGGCTAACCTGGGCGGGGAGGCCACAAACTCCAAGCCCCGCCCTGTGGCCACTCTCAATTGAAGGGTTTCCTAAAACTCCACCCCCAAGGACCGGCTCCAGAGAGTCCCCGAGGCACTCACCCCGTCACAAAACAGGCAACCCTCCACCCCAAGCAAAGCAAGGCCAGACCTGTGTCAGCTCTGAAGGCTTACAAAGCAGCCCCCATCCACGAGGAAAGCAGGGGAAATGCAGTCATCCCCATCTCACAGATGAGGTGACTGAGGGTCAGAACCCCAAAGGGAGCCATGCACTCCCCCAACTGGCCATTCCTAGCACTAGGCCTGGAGCTCCCCCTCCAGGGCCTGAGGGATCCTCATGACCGCTGGCGGTGGGCTAGGCCAGGGTTCAGAGGAAGGGATGGTGTTAGGAATAGCTTTGTTCTCATCAAAAGAAAGCCTCAGTGGTCCATGGAGAGTGACCTCGGGGCACACAGGGCTTCCTCAGGAACATCACTAAGTGTCCTAAGTGGCACAGTGGGGGATCCCTGGCATCTCCCCCAATCCAGTGCCCAGTCACACCCGTATCCCAAGTCAGATGGTCCCGTGGCAATTCTGCCCAGGCCAACCTTTGGAATGACAACCAAGGAGCGTTCCAGAAGCCTGAGGCCTCAACCAGTCACCAAGGGACAAGAAATGTGTCTCTGTGCCTGGGGCTACGTCCATGGTGCCCCCATCCCTCTGCCACTGGTGGCCCTGGGATCCGTGAGCCCCTGTGGGTACAATCCGTGAAGCTGTTGCTCTCGTCTCAGTCATAAAACAGCTGTGGGGTAACTGAGTATAGGCTGAACACGACCGCTCGATCCATAAACATGGACCAGGCACTGCGCCGAGGGCTGACCGCCATCCAGACCGGCACCACTGCATTCACCTTTCTCCGGTCATCACCCACACCACCCCCAGTCACTCAACACCATGTCCCTGTCCAGCGCTCGGCTTACAGGTTCTCCCCTCTCCAAACCAGCATTCAGACAGACACAGAAAGTCTTCCCAAAGTACCACTCCCTCACTTTGAAGGCATCGCTGGCTCCCTAGTGCCTCTAAGGGAGAGGACCCCTGCCAGGCTGGCTCCCACCTGCCTTCTCATAGCATCACTCTTCATACACAGTACCGCTCTTCACAGAAGTCTCCGTGCTGGGCACGCCCTGGCCTCAATTGCATCTCCCACCTCAGCCAGCTTCCTCCAAGAGCAGCGCAGGTGCCCCTTCCTACACGGTGCCTTCCCTGATCACTCCTGCTAGAAGTGGCTTGGGATTCACTTCCTTGCAGACAATCTGTCCTCCTGCCCATCTGTTCTGGCAGAGGGCTGGGACTGTTTGTAACCCCAAGGCCCAGCACAATGCCTGGCTCATGAGAGCTACTGAACAATGTTCCTCCAATGGAACTGGGCCACCAACAGATGCCCACCACGCTCCACCCTTCAGTGGCCCCGCATCTCTGGGGCTACTGCCCCCCTCTCCATCTCTCCTTTCAATAGACAGGAATAAGATTTGAGGGGAAAAATAGGCCCTGCATTCTGAATGCCTGACCCAGATGTGAGCCACCTTCATGCTGTTCTCTGCAGCTGCAATCAGAATGTTTTTAAGCACAGCTGGCCCCCAGAGCCTCGGGAACACCCATCTCGGTCAGCGTCTTCATCCTCCATATGAGGCGATGCTGTGGAGCTGAGGGACTTCCAAGTCAGGGCTTTCTGCCCACAGGAGGCGAGAGGCTACAGGCAGCGAGAGCAGGGTCCCTCCCGCTGCCATCCAAGTCCCTGATGACCTGGAATGAACCCAAAGGACAGCGCTCGCCTGTCTTTGCTGCTCCCAGGGTAATCTCTTTTCAGACAGCTCACCCCTCATTCCCGATTCTCCAGGCAAGGGCTTTCTACTGTGAAATCCAAGCTGAATCGTGAGTCAGAGAAGAATATTGAGTAGGGGAAAGCTCGATGCTTTGATTGATCAGCCAACCTCACAGGCTCCCATTCTACCCTAAATGCCCTTAACACTGTGTGGTCCTTCTGTCACTGCCATCACCACCAAGGCCCCCACCACCACTGCTGCCACCACCACCAAGGGTACCACCATCACCACTGCTGTCACCGCCACCAACACCAAAGCCACCACCACCACTGCTGCCACTGCCACCACCACCACCACCACTAAGGCTCCCACCACCACCACCACCACCATTGCTGCACTGCCACCACCACCACCAACACCACTGCCACTGCCACCAACCCCAAGGCCACACCACCACTGCTGCCACCACCACCACCACCACTGCCGCCACTACTGTCGCCACCACCACCACCAATGCTCCCACCACCACTACCACCACTGCTGTCACTGCCACCACCAATACCAACACCGTTGCCACTGCCACCAACACCAACACCACCAACACCAAGGCCCCCACCACCACACAGCCACTGCTGCCACCAACACCACTGCCACCACCACCACTGCTGCCACCACCACCAAGGCCACCCCCACCACCAAGGCCCCCACCACCACACTGCCACTGCTGCCACCACCACACTGCCACCACCACCAAGGCCACCACCACTGCTGTCACCACCACCAACACCAAAGCCAACACAACCACTGCTGCCACTGCCACCACCACCGCCACCGCTGTCGCTGCCACGACTGCTACCAACACCACTGCCACTGCCACCACTGCCACCAACACTGCCATTGCCAGTGCCACCACCAATGCCAACACCAGGAAGGTACAGAAAAGAACCATGTTGGGGAACCTGGCTAGAGAGACCTTTGAAAGAAAGGAGTCACTAAGAGGAAGGTCACACTTTGTACACATCTTTCTGAACCCCTCTATGTTTCCCATGAAGGCAAATGACAGAACCAGAGCCCTACAGAGTGGGAGGACTGTTAGCAGTCATCTCATGCAACCTGCGCCCAACAAGATTCCTGCCAGGTGACAAGGCCATGGATTCAGCTCCAGAAGAGGCCTTCGAGGCCTCATGTCTCAGTTGTACTCATGCTCATGATGCCCTGAGTGTAAGTTCTCCTTCAACCATGGCAGGGGAACATAGGCTTCTCCCCACCCCAGTTTTACAGTTCCATGAAACTAGGGGTCCAGAAAGAAGGACATCCTCCTGAGGCCCACCCCACACCCTGAGGGCAGCCGGCTCTTCCCTCCCAGTCACCCATTCATGCCATTTCTCACACACATGCAAGCATGTATATACATGTACCTGTGTGCACACACATGCACACACACACCAGTGCTGGGGTGGCCCATCCCCCATGGCAGGCTTTTTCACCTTTGGCACTGCCTACAACCTCCTTAAATTGCACTGTGCCAAGGTTCCTAACTGGGCAGCGAGCCTGGAAGAAGCTGGGGCACAGACAGCCGGCAGAGGCAGCACTGCCTAGTCTCCCAAATGTGACCCAGCTGGATCCATGCTTCTGTGCTAGCACCAGCTTCCCGCCCACCTGAAGCACCTGTTGGGTCAGGCGGGGTCTCACATACACATGTCCATGCACACACATGCCCATGCACGCATGAACTCAACAGGCTGCCCAGCTGATGGTGCTGCCCCACGCCAGGAGGAGCATTCACCAGGAGACACTCAGGGAAGCTCCTTCAATAACCCCGCATGTCTGCTGGGGGCTCCGCTGCAGGCTGGCTGCCAGGGCCGCAAACAAAAGCCCTGCTCTCTGGACACTGTACAAGCCATTCCCTGGGGCAGGACTTGGCAAACTGAGTCCCACATCTTTGGACAATCAGCCTCTGGGGACTCAGAATCACAGGACTGGCACTGGGAGGGACCTTGGGGATAGAGAATCCGGTCTCTGTCCAGTTCTTGACTGGGGACACACTGCTGGGGTGTCCCATAACAGCAACAGGTCACCCCGCTTCCTCTGATACCCCTGTGTTCCATGCCACAAACGCCTATTTTAGGGTATGGCTCCCGATCCCCATATCTGGCATGCTTCCCCCCCTACACACATGTGTGCACACATACACTCACATACACATGCACACATGCACACACACATGCATACACATACACACTCACATATACATACCCTCCATCCAGGCCCACCCTTAAGACTGAGTTTTACTCATGGCCATAAAGCGGTTACTTTAAAGCTTCCGCTGACCCCTCTCTAGCCACCAGCTCCAGCCAGCCCTTACTTACAACCACATGAGTCACTAAAGAAGCCAGACTGCTTGTACCCTCACCGGGCAGTGGAGACCAGGCTTCCCAGCCCAGCAGTGGTCCAGAGACCATCAGATCCTAAGGGAGTCAGGAGATGCCCTGTTCTCCTTCCCCGTCTGGGCTCCAAAAAAGCCTCGAGTGATGGAATGTGATGGTTCCCTGAGATACGACAAATCCCAAGATGCCAGGAAGACTTGTACGTGCTTAGCAGGGGGCTGAGTGGAGCTGCAGCCAGAGGGGTGGTGGAACAGGGGTGCAGAATGGGGCCTCTGTGTTCAGGCGCTGCTGATGTCTTGGCTCGTTCTGCTTGGCTTGACAATCCATTACGAGAGAGGGCTTCAAGGGGGGGCCCTGAGCTGGTAGAGAGCATTAAGGGCACAGAAGGAATGCTTTTAAACAACCAAAAGAAACCAGGGGTCCCCCAAGGCCACAGCCATTCGGGTCGGCCCTTAATGCACGCACAAACCAATCAGACGCAAACCTCACTCCTGTCCTCTCAGCTCGGAGTGTTTGTGCTGCGGGAGATAGAGAAACAAAATCCAAAAAGAGGATAAAACTGACCTTTCTCACCAAAACCACCCACTTTGTCCAGGGGAATAGGAAAGAGCGACTGATCTGAAGCCAAAAGACTTGGGACTGAATCTCAAGCCCCACGCTCACCGGGACTGGGTCCCAGGAAACTTCACTCCACGCTTCCAAGCCTGTTTTCTCATCTGTGAAATGGGGAGAATGGCATCCTCTACTTCACGTGGGTGATGCGAATCAGCCTATAAACACACCACAGGTGTGCCGGGGTCACGGCCCCGAGGCTGCACGGGGTCACGGCCCCCGAGGCCACGGGCTCTCCTCCCTCCACACAGAGGGTGAGGGAGTTTCCTGACACGCCACTGCTTGGCCCCCATCTGGGTCCTTCTGCCATCCGATTTGTCTCCTCCCCTCCGTTCCCCTCTGAGCACTCCCTGGACCAGGAAGGGGGCCCTTCTCCATCACGTTAAAGCAGGTGACGGGCGTCCATCGCACCCTCCTCAGATTCTAGAGCTCAGCTGCTCACCAGGGCTGCAGCAGCAGCCGTGCTGGGCTTGAAGTCAGGAAGACCTGAGTTTGAATCCTGCATGAACACTGAAGAACAGGCCCCGAGCAGCACATCCACACAGCCAGGTGAAGGGCTTGCCCTGGAGGCAGGTGTCATTCCCGCCCCCATTCTACAGATGAGGAAATGCAGCTGAGAGAGGTCCAATGACTTGGCCAGGGTCACACAGCCAGTAAATGCCCGAAGCTTCCAGGGTTCACTGTAACAGCCCCACCCTCCTACGACAAAGGAGGTTGCTATAAACCTGTGCCCCACACACGTCAGCGGCTAGAACCGCGCCCTGGCTCTTGGGCAGCAGGGCCAAGGCTGCCCGTGCCAGAGTCACAGCACCGACCTAATCTCTCTGAGGACCTCTGATTTACAGAGGGAGAAGCTGAGGCACATAACAGGGCTGGGTCTGACCCAGATGGGGAAGCGGCCTCAGTGTTCTCTTGCAGGCCCAGAAGGACAGTTACCTTGGAAGAGCCTGGACAGCTGTGTCCACAGGCACCGCCAGCCTCTATCCAGTCAGACCCCCTCCAGGGACAATCCAGGCACAGGCCTGCTGGGGACAGTCTCCCAGTGAGGACTCAGCAGACCTGTGCTCTCAGGCTGCAGGGAAAGTCATGATCAATGTTGGGAAAACCAGAGAAAAGCAGAGGTTGTGAGCTACTCCCTGATGACTAGGTAGGTAGTAAGCTCCCCAAGCCAGCCAGTCCCCCAAAACAGCCTCAGAGACCCACTCCCCGCACCACAGAGTAAGAGCTGCTCCAGTCCTTCCCCAGTCTCAGGACCTGTGTGCCCAAAGGCCAAGATGATGAGGACGATTCTGGGAATTTGAGGAAAACAGTGAGCAGAGGTGCACTCAGCCTGCCCAGCTCCTCCAATCGTCTGTGGGACAAGTAATCCATGGGGAAAGCGGTCACAGCCAAGTGATGGGACAAGGGATGATGAGAGCGTGGATGGATGACAACAATGTTCCGGAGGCAGAAAGGCCCAGACCTGGCTGCTAATTGGCTAAGGGCCCCAACAATTCAGAAGATGTGACCTTGAAGTAGAACCCTGCATTTTAGTCATGGAGCCAAGATGCCCCAAGATGCTCCAAGATTTGGCAGAACCAGCAGATTCCCTTCTCCCCCAGAACTTGGAACTGACAGAGTATCTGTTCACTCAGGCACCCAGAGCTGCCCTCTTGCTCTTCTCCTCTGCTGTGGAAGAAGGCACATTTTCAGACCTTTCAGGGTGAGAAGTCATGGCGGCAGGCTCACTGAACCTTCTGGCACAGGCAGGAAAAGGCAGAGGTTCCCGATTTTCAGTCCATATCCAGTGGGGATGTTGAAGCCACTGAGGAGTTCCTGCCCATCACGACCAGCACCATGGGACTAAATAGCGGCAGGAATTGCCCTCCTCACCCCAGCCCACCAACAAGCATCCAAACCACGTCCTTCCCCTGCGCCAATGCCATGAGAGGCTCAAAGCTCCCCTGCTTCACTCTGACCCTGGGGACCCTATGGGGAGTCCTGGGGCCCCAGGCTCTCAGCCCTCGGGGCCTTGCTGTCTGCTCTGTGACTTATGTCCTGGCAAGAAGGCAACTATCACCATGAATGTCCCTCTGCTGTGAATGGACCTTCCTTTGTGTTGGCTCCTCCAATCAGAGCATAGGCCCCTTGAGAGCAGTGACCACATCACCTTTATATTATGTGCACGTCCAATACTTGGAATACAGTGAGAGCTTAATAAATGTGTTTGTTCATTTTACCCCTTAATAAGAAAGAGGGGGAGAGCTGGGGATGACTCGGACCTGGAACCGGGTGCCCAGAAGTCGGGTGATGACCTCAACAGAAACTGGGAAGCGTGAAGGAGGGGAGGCTCGAAGGGAAAGCTGAGGACTTGGAGATGCCAATAGGAAATCTGGAAAAGCTGTCAGGTGGTCAGCTGGTGCTGTGGGGCAGGCAGAGCAGGGAACCAGAACTTCCAGGCAAAGGACTGGACCAGACAAGAAGTCTCTACCCGCGTCAGAATGTGCCGCTGTCACTGCATCCCGGGATTTCAGGGCCCTCCCTATGCTGACCAATGTTGGCCTGCCCTGATCCCTCTCTGCCAACCTCCAAACTCACATCTCCAACTGTATTTCAGACACCTCAAACTGTCCAGAGACACCTGAAACTCCCTATTTCCAGAATGGAGTTCATCACCTATCTCCCTAAGCCCTCCCCGTTCCTGCCTTCCCCATGACCACTGAGGGAGGCCACCTCCCTCCTCTGGACTGGCAGCGCCCCACCTCAGAATCATGCTGCTTTCTCGCTCTCTCAGCCCCCAGATCCCAGCTATCACTAAGGCATGTCATCTCCCCACACACAATGCCCCCTTGTCTCCTCTGACCCTGCCCCAGCCTGGTGCAGACTCTTATCAGCTCAGGCCTCAACTATGGCCATAGCTGCTGGGGGTGCTACCTGCCCAAAGCCTCTCCCCACTCCAGTCTCCCCACCAGCTACTAGAGCGGTTTTCCTAAAGCACAATCATATCACCACCACTTCCCCTCAATAAACTCCAGTGGCTCCCTACGGTCTCCAGGGTAAAGTACAAAGTGCTGCTGGGCACTCAAAGCCCCGGGACACACAACGTTCCATCCACTGACATCAGCCCTTGGCGGTGGAATGATACCGCCATCTCTCAGCCCCAGGTATTTTCTCCAACTCTCCCCCAGGCCTGGAACCCTCTCCCTCCTCACCTCAGCCCCCCCACCCCAACTGCCCTGGCTTCCTTCATGTCTCAACCAAGACCCCACTTTCTGCTAGCAGCCTTTCTTAATGCCCTGTGACCCCCAGGGCCTTCCCTCGGCTCATTATCTCTGGACTGCTTTGTATAAACCTGTCTGCGATCTGCCTCCCTCCTTAGACTGTAAGCTGCCCACAGGCAGGGACCGCCTCTGGCCTCTTTTGTATCAGCAGCTTGGCACAGGGCGCAGCACATGGCAGGTGGGCACCTGATAAATGCTCACAGAGTGACTGAGGAAACCAACAGAAACATCTCATGGAAGCACTTTTATCAGCTCCAAAGAGTGTGAGCTCCCTGAGGGCAGGGCCCTTTTCACTTTCACTGTCCCTCCTAACCACTGAATAAATGTTTCCTGAAGGAAGGATGGAAGGACCAGAGCAGCTGCCCAAACTCTGGCCTGAGGTCTCATCAGGGAGGGTATTGTGATCACTCAGGGATGGAGACCAGGGGAGGAGAAGGCAGGAGGCCAGACCAGAGGCTCTCCTCTCCTGCCAAACAAGAATCGGGGGCGGGACTCAGGAGTTAGGACACCTGGTTCTTGTCCTGACTCCACCTCTAATGAGCACAGGGACCTGGGTCAAACCCCTTCCTCCCATAGGGATCCTGCTTCCTCAGCTGCCAAACGATCTCCGAGCTCCCCCCTACCAGTAATGTCCTACAAACCCCATCTAAGCTGGGGTGCCTGAGCTGGAAGAGGGCCACCCCCACCCCCTGCCAAGACCATCCTTTGGTGGAAGCTACTGCTTTGGAGCCCAGGATCCCTGCAAGACTAAGGCTCCCAACCCAAGGCTAGTGGGGTGGCAAGCTCTCCCCATAAGGCCATTTATAAACATTAACGATCCCCAAGCAGAAGCAGGTGCCAAGGGAAACACTTTCCCTAAGCAAAGCATCCGATCATCAATGGCCCCACACATACCTCCCCCCACACCCCTACACACACTCACACATGCACACGCACACACACACACTCACGCACTCATACACATGCTCTCGCACTCATACCATATGTTCATATACATATACACATGCTCACACATGCACATACACATGCTTGTGCACACTCACACATATATACATGCACACACTCACACACAGTTCACACACTCATACACACATGCTCACACATGCACACATGCTCACACACTCATACCATATGCTCACATACATATATACATGCTCACACACTCATACACATATGCTCACACATATACACACACATGCTCACGCACTCGCACACATGCTCACACATGCACTCATACACATGCTCTCACACGCTCATACCATATGCTCACATACATATACACATGCTCACACATGCACACATACATGCTTGTGCACACTCACACGTACACACACACAGTTCACACACTCGTACACACATGCTCACACATATACACATGCACACATGCTCACACACATGCTCATACACACTCGTACCATATGCTCACATACATATATACATGATCACACACTCATACACACATGCTTACACATATACACAAGCACACATGCTCACACACTCGCACACATGCTCACACACTCATACCATATGCTCACATACATATACACACATTTACACATGCACACACACAGCCCCGACGTGGGTGGGTGTGTTTCTCTTTGCATTCCAAGCCACTGAGTCTCCACCCACACCTCACCACCCTAACAACACAGGACGACAGGTACTCTTGTACAAAGTCGGGCATCTCTGGGTAACATGTACCCATTTGGACAAAGAAAACTCTTCTGGGCAAAGACAGCTGCGTGTGTGCATGTGAATGTTTGCATGTTCATGTGCACATGTGGATATGCTCTAAGGCCCCGTCACTCCTGTAGACCAGCTAAGACTTCTTGTCACCATCGTTCTGAAATGTAAGTGGTTGGCACCATCACTCTGGGGACAGCACTGAGAGAAGTGGAGGGAAGAGGCACCAAGAGGGAGCTTACGCAGCCACCTCTTCCAGCCCCCCACTTTTGCTTAGCTAGAGCCTTTGCCCAGGAGACACGCAGGTTCCTGCCCAGTGACATTCCCCTCCATATGAGCCCAGTCAGAGTTCCTCAAATAGAAATACTGAGAGATTCATAAAAAGAGACAGCAGAGAAAACCCTCTCCACTTCACCCTCCCAGCAGCTGCTGCTGCAGCCTCAGCACAGCGTCTGAGGAGGAGACAGACGCCTGTACAGACCCACTGGGCTCCCAGGAGGCCCCTCCAGGCCACGAGAATATCACAGGCTCCACAGAGGGAGTTCCAAGGGCCCTTTCTCATTCTCTACAGGGTGAAAGCCTGTCCAGGTTCATCGAGGCTTTTCTCTGCCTCAGTTTACACATCTATGATACAGGTCACCATTCTCCCAATCCCCTCAAGGTCAGAGGCCGAGCATGAGAAACACTATCCTAGCAGGTGAAGGGGGCATGCCTTTGCCCTCGGGCCCCCAGGCCCCTCAGATAGGACCAGGATCTGCGCTGCCACTGCCCTGCAGGCCACAGAAAACACCACCTTCCTTCCAGAACACCAGGATCTGTGGGTGCGTGCCCCCAGCCAAGTCCCGCCCCGTCCTGCCACACTGAAGGTGGCATGGGGCCAGCTCTGTGGGCAGCCAGAATGCTGTTTTCAGTTCTCTCCACACAGGATGCCACAGTTTCCATGACATCACTGGTACGGTTGGCTGAAGCCCAGCTCCGATCGTAGCACAGCCAGTCTTTGGCTGCCCAGGCTAAAGGTGTTCCTGGGGAGAGCCCGGGCACAGCTACCCAGGGGCCACCCCACACCAGGGGAACAGGCTCAGAAGCAATGGCCTGCCTACGAGAAGCACCTGGTCAGGACAGCTTTGGAGCACCTGAGGGAGGGGGAACAGGCCAGTGTTTTGGAGTCCCAAGGGCCACTGAGGTCCCCCAAAGGCAGGAGCCCCCACAGGCAGCCCGTGTTCTGGGCCATCAGGGATCCGAAGGAGGCAGCCGAGGCAGGTCTGCAGCCCCCAGTCTTGAGAGACAGGAAGTGAGCCACAGCGGACAGCGGGAGACGATTCCCATTTGTCTCCTGGAAAATGAGGGGAAAAAAGACTCATCTGAGCAGCCCAGCTGGGAGACTCAAGGGGGTCCTGAGTGTAGAAGGAGGAGAGGCAGGAGCTGCTATCAGCGTCTCAGTGCTGGATATAGTGTACAGTGATGGGAGGGGCAGGGAACACACACACAGAGGCAGCGATCAATTGCCAAGGAATTATTAGCCACCTGAGTGCCAGGCACTGTGCCAGGCCCGGCACACACAGGAGAAGCAGTGTCTGTCCTCAGGGAGTTTCCATTCTAACAACACACACCCCACGCATGCTCCTGAACGCCACAGGGGCCGAGGGCACCTTCCCCAAATGGGCCAATGTCTTCCCATGAGTCAAGAGGATGGGTGGGTAACAGTCAGTCCTATCAGCCTTTAGGGAGCAGCGGGGACAGGACACAGAGGGGCCGTTCCACCCCTCAGACCTCGCCCAGGACAGAGAAAGCCTGCCATCCCCTCCCTACCCTGACACCTTGAAGGGCCTCCTGAACCTTCCCAGCCTGGGCCTGCCGGGCCAAGAGCACAGCAGGAGGTGAGATGAGGCCTGGCTGAGAAACAAGTACAAATGCTTCCAAACGACCTGGGCCAGTTCCTCAACTTCCCCTTCCCCCAACAGCCCTGGCTGCCCTTTGCTGAGCTTCAGCACAGGCTCTGGGCACAGGAGAGCTAGGTTGGCATAGGAGTTAGGAAGCCCCAAGCTCAAATCCAGCCTCAGACCCTTCTGAGCAGTCTGTGTGACCCTGAGCAAGTCACTGCACCTGCCTGCCTCAGGTTCCTCAACTGTAAAACGGGGTTCACAGTTGCCCCTATCTCACAGTGCTGATAAAGCACCACGCAGTGTGGGGCATGGCCCAGGCTCCTGAGAAGCACTTGCTTCTTCCCTCCCTCCCCTCCCGTCTCCCAGGGATACCTGCAGACAGCTGTTCACAGGACTGGACACGGGGAAGCATGGGGAGGTGCCCACGGGAGCTGAGGTCATTTCCTGCTCGCCCTCCCTCCATCCCCAGTACATCCCCAGCACCCCCTGGGCCTGATGCTGAGGGCCCCAGACCAGAGGGTGAGACCTGGGACCTTAAGTCCTGCAGCTCTGGAGCAGCCCCTTCCTACGGGGTGCGTGGCCTGCTTCCCCAGTCTGTGCTAATTCATGGGACCCCTCACACTTCACCAACCCCGATGCCAGGTCCCGGCTCCGCAACCAGAATCTAAGCAAATGCACTGAGCGTTTCTGGACAGGATGAGGCCACTAAGTGTCTTCCTGTTCCACCGGCTGCTCCTATGATGCCCTAGGTCCAGGCCCCCTTCTCTGGCCACGGTGCCTCTAAGGCTGACGTTTGGTTTAAAATGCGACAGGCCTCACTTCATACACCTGGAAGCTCTTGACACATCAAAGACGTTTAAACAGTTTCATTCAGCAATTCTGCTCCCACTATGGTTCATGCCCTCACCCACAGTGCAGCCTGGCAACAAGGAAGGAAAAAAGGGCAGAACCTTGGTCTCTCCCCCTCCCCCCCCCCCCCGCCGGCTGAGCCCTTACGAGGGGCTGCCTCAGTCCAACAAAGACAACCAGCTCTTGGGCCAGATGAAAAGACATCCATCTGTGTTCTCAATATGAGGAGCTAAGAGCCAGAAGAAAATCAGATCTTTGCAGTGACTCCTTCCAAAATCAGACACGGCGTCCAGGAAACCCAGAGGATGAGAGTCAGAAGCAGCACCGAGAACGGTGGATTAGCACCGCCCCCCAGGGGTCTGGGTTCAAGTACTGTCAGTGACCCCAGGCACACCATTCAACTTTCTCAGTGCTCTAGGACAAGTCCTTAAAAAAATAGATTTTAATTGCTACCTCTCCCAGATTTCCCTCTGCATCCCTCCCTTCTTATAGAGAGCTATCCCTTGTAAGAAAGAATTTAGAAAGAAGTAAGGAAAGGGCAGAAAGGAGAAGGAAGGAAGGAAGGGAAAGATGGAGGGAGGGAGAGAGGGAGGAAGGAAAGGAGGAAGGAAGGAAGGAAGGAAGGAAGGGAGGAAGGGAGGGAGGAAGGAAGGAAGGAAGAAAGGGAGGCAGGGAGGGAGGAAGGAAGGAAGGAAGGGAGGGAGGAAGGAAGGAAGGAAGGAAGGAAGGAAGGGAGGGAGGAAGGAAGGAAGGAAG
>CM053589.1:208158135-208225168 GCA_028646515.1 Pseudochirops corinnae | reverse complement strand
AGGGGGGACACACTGGGATGGCTGTTTTTGGGGTGGTGGGTGGGGGAAATAGGGGGAGAAAATATGTAACTCAAAATCTTGTGGAAATGAATGATGCAAACTATAATAAAATTTAAAAAAAAAAGAGCTGAGAGACTTTGGGGGAGTCCTACCTCAAGAGGCCTCAGCTTCCTTATCTGTAAAATGGGGGGGTTAGTCTAGAGGACCTTCAAGATCCCTCTGAACTTGGAATCAATGCCTCACCATCCTGAGTGCTCCCACTGTGACCTGTGTGGCCTTCCTGACCCCTTATCCTTCCTTCACTTTGCTGCCAGACTTTACCCAGCTGACCTCCGCAGCCTTGGCTGGGTTCCTGCTCTGACTGGTAGAGCTGCCTGGTCCCCTAAGTCCAGTATGGCTCCCCGGCCCTGCTGAGTGATCCCTGTCTCCCTGGCTCCCACCCCAGCAAAACACAGTGGCCTAGGCAGTAGAGGGCCAAGCCAAGGCTTCTGGCCATATCCCTTGGGGTGTAGAGGCAGAAGCCGTCTTGACAGACTCTGGCATGAGAAAGAGAAAGCGCCCAGCCAGCAGCCCCCAGAGCACCCTGGAAAAAGGACGACCCTACAGCCTGGCGAGCTGGAAAGCCTGGCCCAGCCTTCCTCGTGTGGGGAGCAGGAAGGCAGCATCCCTCCAATGCTGCCCAACCAAACAAGGCGGCAAAAGGCCGCTCTTGCTCAAGAGATGCTAAAAATATAGCCTCTCACCAGTGTTGCTGAGGGAAACATGGCCCCGAGTCCTTCCCACGCAAGGCCTCCTGGGGCGTCTTTTTTTTTTGCTCTGTTTAATAATAACTTTTTAAAAGACAAAATGAAATATCCACCCATATTTGAAATGTCTGAGGTCCCAGGCAAATACCTCAAAGACACACAAACAATAAGGAATAAATCAAATTTCACAAATGAAACCGTGACTCTGGCCAAGGGAAACAAACATGTCAAGGCCCCCCCCCAGCTCCTGAGGGTCAACCGACTGTCAGGGCCAGGGCAGGAAGAAGCAGAGGGAATCCCACAGTCAGCATCCATGGAAAATCCCAGCCCACCCCAGGTTGCACCCCTGAGAAGCAGTGGCCAACCTAAGGAGAGGCTCATCTGCAGAACACCGGGAAGGGCCCAAGGCAGGCCCTCCCATCCCCATGGCTCCCAAAAGCCCAGGTCAGACCCTCACCGGACCACCCGAGTCACTGCTGACAAAACAACCAGAAACTTTGGTGGTGCTAACAAAAGGTCGGCTCTAAGGGGCAAGAATCCAAAGGGCTCTCAGCAGCTCTCCAGACCCAGCCAGACTCTGGCTCACAGTCTGCATGTCAGGGGGCCAGCAGGACTCTGGTGGAAGACCCCAGGAGGGAAGCATCCCCCCCCCTCCGTCGGGAAGGGAGAGTCCTCCTTTGGGAGAGCTGCCATGGTAAAGTGCTCAAGCTCTTCCTGACTTCAAGCATAAATCATCCTTTTCACCACCTGCCCCCAGAGAAGGCACCAAGGCAGGTGGTTAGATCTGGCCCCATCTGACCTGAGTTCAAATTCTTTCATGCTAGGGATATGAAGGCGAGCACCCCAATCCTCATGATCTGTGGGACACTGAGCAAATGGCATGATCTGTCTATGCCTCAGGGTCCTCATCTACAACATGAGAGCCTGAGATAAGATGCTGAGGGGTCCTTCAGCTTCCAGATCTACGATCCTCGTGACCCGAAATGCTGCGGTTTCTGCCCTTCGAGGCCATCACAAGCCAGGCTGCCCCACCCCCTGGCCCTAGGACCAGAATCTAAATTCTAATTTCCCCACACCCCCCTTCATCTCCAGGCATCCCCAGGTCCTGCAGAAGCAGAGTGCTGGCCCCCTCCCCCACCTCAGCCTTCCCTCTATTGGCTGGTGCCCATTGATCCTATCAAAACTGGTCTGTGCAGGACTAAGTGTCTGGGAGCTCCTCACTGTCAAGAACAAGGGCTGTCTTTGCCTCTCCTTGTCTCCCCAGCTCTTAGCCAGTGTCTGGCACATAGTAATGCTAAATAAATGCTTCTGGGAGACTGACTGGTCAGTAACTACCCAAGTGAAGACAGGCAGGGCCCATCACTGGCCCCCAGAGACTGGGAGGCCATCCACACGCACCCCAGGGGGAACTTTTCATCAAGTCATCTCTCATCACATTCACTCCTAAGAACATCTTTGTTGCACTAAGAAAGCAGAAGGGAGAGGTCAGGGCGATGGCAATGTCCCCGTGGAAGGGACAACGCGAGTCTCCCTCCTTCTGTATTTAGGAGAGGGAGAGGAGCAGGGAGAGGGGGAAGGAGACAGAAGGAAGTAAGTAAACATCAGCTTCTTAATGCCTATTTGCCAAGTACTGTGCTAGACACTTTACAAATATCATCTCATTTGTTCCTCACGACAGCCCTGGGATGTAGACACCATTATTATCACCATTTTAAAGTTGAGGAAACTGAGGCTGACCAAGGCAAAATGACTTGCCTAGGGTCACACAACTAGTAGGTGTCTGAGGTCTTTCTGGCTCCAGGCTCAGAGTTCTCTCCATGACATTCCCTAGCTTTATAAAGGAGAGTGAGGGGAAAATGCTTGCAGCCTGGGTGCCATCCTGCATTCCTCACCCTCTCCAGCTCCCTATCGCCAGTCTGCCCATTTCACCTCTGTAGCATCTCTTACTGATTTCACCTCTGTATCATCTCTCGTCAATTTCACCTCTGCAGCATCTCTTGTTGATTTCACCTCTGTAGCATCTCTTGTTGATTTCACCTCTGTAGCATCTCTGGTCCATTTCACCTCTGTAGCATCTCTGGTCAATTTCACCTCTGTAGCATCTCTGGTGGATTTCACCTCTGCCATCTCCCTACTACACCCCCTTCTCTCCTCTGACCCTGTCCTCACCTGGGGCAGGATCTCCTTACTGACCCCTGGACCACTGCTTTGGGGTGAGGAAGGGGGTCTGCCCCCAGTCCAGCCTCACTCACTGTCAAATTATCCTCCTAAAGCACAGGAATGATCATGTCACTCCTCTACTCTATAAACTACAATGGCTCCCTGTCATCTTTGAGATCAAATACAAAAGGTTCTGTTTGGCCTTCAAAGTCCTTCCTAACCTACGCTTCTTGCCTTTCCAAGTTCTCTCACACCTTATTTCCTGATTCCATGACCCCAGCTTCCCAGCTATGCCCATCTCTCAGGTCCAGGCCTTCTCTCTGGTCACCACCCCCAGGCCTAGAGTTCTCTCTCTTAAGCCCTGTCCTCCCCAACTTCTTTCAAGCCCCAACCAAACTCCTTTCACCATAATCCTGTCTGGATCCCTTCAAATATGAGGGTCTCCCCTCTGCCAGTTACCTCCCATTTATCCTGTCTAGAGCTTGTCTGCACAAGGCCTCCTCACTGTCCTTGAACAGGTGACTCCCAAAGCCCCTTCTTCAGTCCTGACTTCTGGGCTGTGAGAGACAGCAAAGAGTTAAGTTTCCACAGAACTGCTAGAAATTACTGAAGTAAGGCTGATAAAGGGGGTTATCAGACAGCAGGTGCACTCCACCAATCAGAAGGCAGACAATGGCCTTCAGTGACCCTCAGACCAGGATAAAGACTGATCTGGCTTAGGCCAGTCAGGGTCAATGACCAGGTAGCCTAAATTTGCTACTGCACTTGTTTAATAAACCTCATGCGTATACCTAGCCCGCATAAAATTAGAGCCTCATTAACTGATCATGGATTGTACAACGAAGGGAGGGGGTCACACTTGTACATATCCAGGAGAAATATGTAACAGGCATATGGGGAACACTGAAACTCTGAAGAGAAGGGACCAGTCTATCCTCTGAAGGGAGGTACCCGCACCAGACTAATAGTGAAAAGCTCTCCTTGCTTCTGTATTCAGTGCTCCCTCTTCCCAAAGAAAGGCGGAGCTCGCTTCTGGTCAGAGGTGTTCAATTCCTCTGAACTTCTCCTCAATACACTTCTTTTGATACCCAAATTTTGGTATCAATTGTTTTTCTAACATGGGCCCACATCCCACATCCGGCACACCTGACCCTCCAAACCACCACCTTCTGATTTTACTCTTGCTGCCTGGAATGCCACCATTCACTGCCCCTGCCCTCCCCAGCCAAAGCCTTCCCTCTGTCCTTCCCTATGCAGTCAGTTACCAAAGCCTCCTGGTTCTCTCTCCATAATATGTCTCTTAACCTCAGTTTCCCCAATTGTTAAATGCAGACAATAACAGTATTTTCCTCACAAGGCTGACATGAGGATGCCATAAGATCACATTTGTAAAGCCCTCGGCAAACCATGCAGTTCTCTAAAACGCAGCTGTTATCGAGATGAAAGCAACAAGCACCGATGACCCCTTGGCAGCACAGGGAGAGGGTGGCAGAGCAGAGAGTGACGTCAGTCCCATTAGGATGGCGATGCCCATAACAGGAGCATGAGGGAGGCGTGAGGGAGGGGAGGGGCACCCTGGCCATGCGGGTGCAAGGCTGCAGCTCAGAGGAGAGAGAGCCTGGGGGGCCTCTGCACACAGGCCGTCACTGAGGCCGGGGCTGCCCAGGGAGCCTCAGAGAGCCCCCACCCTGCTGCAACTGGGGGTAAAACCCACCACTCAGTCCTTCTTGCTGCCTGTCAGCCACCTTTCAAATAGGATCATGGGGACATGGGTCTACAGCTGAAAGGGACCCCAGAGGTGAGGCAATTCAACCTCCTCTTTTTGCAGAAGTGGACACAGGCTCAGGGGGTTAAGTGACAGGAGTTAGGATTTGAACCCAGGCTCTGGGGCACTTTCTGGAATCCCCACACTAGCTGTTACCAACCCCTTTCTAGCCCCCTTTCGTGTGTTGTCTTCCCCAAAATGACAGCTCCTTGGCTGTGGCAAGGGGAGGCCTGGCTCCTTTGGGTTAATATTCCTGAGGCTCCCTTAGCACGTCTGCAGACAGCGAGAGGTTCCTAAACACTCACGCTCTCCTGCGCTCACGGCTACTCCCTCATTCTCTGTCTGTCTCTGTCTCTGTCTCTCTCTGTCCCTCCCCACCCCCTCTGATCCGTCTGTCTTTCTGTCTGTCTCTCTCTATATCTCTGTCTGTCTCTGTCTCTCTGTCTTGCTGCCTCTGTCTCTCTCTGTCTTTCTGTATCTCTGTCTGTCTCTCTGTCTCTGTCCCTCTCTGTCCCTCCCCAACCCCTTTGGTCCATCCATCTTTCTGCCTGTGTCTGTCTATCTCTGACTTCACCCTGTCTGTGGCCCCAGGTCATTCCTTCTTCAGGAATGTGACCAATCCCAAACCTCTCACTTCCCTAACCTCACACTCTGGCCACACTCCAGTTCACTGGTCTCTTCTCAGGCTCCTGACCACTGCTGGAGAAAGCCACCAAACCACACAGCCTGGGCCAATGCCCCATTCACAGACACTCATTGCCAGGGCCCTCAGGGCCCATTCTGCTGGGCCAGGCTCTCAATTCCAGCCCACGCCACAGCTGTTCCAAACTCTGCACTCCCTCCCTTCCATCCTCAGCACCCCAGATAGTACTCTAACCTCACCTCACTGAGCAAACTGAGATCATCCAGCGTGAGGAGTTTGGGGGCTTGACCTCACAACCAGGAATCTGGCAAGGTGACGCCAAATGAGAATGCCCCATGGGAGGCATGCCAAGGCCACTCCTCCCCTGCCATTCCAGGCATCATTTAGGATTACACAGTAAAGGGGCTGAACTCACCTATTAGTATCCCTCAATTCACCAATTCCGAACTGGGCATTTGCCCCAATTAGCTCAAAGACAGGAAAAAAAGGGGATGAAGAGACATGAAAATGCTCATCGTGTGATGTTCTGTCAGAGCCAAGAAGGGCAAACAAAGCAGTGCCCAGCCCCTAGGGAACAGCCAAACTGGGTCATGAAGCACCCACTGTGCGCCAGGCCCCAGGCCGGCAAGAAGGAAGGACAAAGGGTGGGGGATGACCATGGGGAAGTCCGCTTACCTGGTAAAACTCGCGAAGCCAATTCTTCTGCAGGTTCTCTGGCTGGAAATCAAAAAGAAAGAAGCAGTCAGACCCAGGCGGCCTCACACCAGAAGGCAGCGTGAACACAGGTCGTGGGCTATATGGGATGGGAGCAACCATGCACTCCCAGCACCCACCTCCCACGGACCGCTGCACCTGCCTCCCTCCCCTCCACAAGGATCACACCACTCAAGGAGGCAGGAGGGCATGTCCTGCCCGCTCCCCAGGCCCCTAGGCCATGGGGCCCCAGGCTCCAGAACAGGGGTAGGGCCTGGAAGCCTCCCCAGCCCTCACACACAGGTCCTTCTCATGTTCTCCCATGATCCATGACCAGACCAGAGGCTCGGCTTTTTGTCAGAAAGCCATGTGGCCAGGAGCTGATGTTATACCTCCGTTTTTGTCTCTCACAGTGGGATGGCCTCTGGTACCATAGACAGGACTGGTGCAGGACAAAGGAGGAACACGAGATGCAGAAAATAGTGGTGCAAGATGAGGAGGCCGGGATGCAGAGGCCGGAATGTGGAGGCCAGGATGCAGAGGCTCGGGACGGGGACACGGGGCAGGTAGGCCTGGGACACAGAGGCCAGGACGGGGAGGCTGGGATGGGGAGGGGACAGCAGGCCCTCATCAGCACAGATGTAAACACCTCCTCTCTCCTATAGCCTGCTTATTGGGGGCCTCTGCTCTCTTCTGAACACAACAGAGACATGGGAGCTGGCTGGAGCTCAGCATACCCAGAGCATTACCCAGAAGCCACCACAGCTAATGTTAACTTAAGCTGAGGTGACAGGAGCGCGTACTCTGCATGCACATCTTCCGGCCAAGGACCTGACCAGAGCAGATCACAGAGGACAGCTGCTGCAATCGGGCAAAGCACAGGGACCCTCACCCTGGAGAGCATGCCACCACTGCCTCTGAGAAAGGCAAGGTCTGTCAGGAAAACCCAGGGTCAGATTTGTCTAACTTGGCCCCAGATGCAGAAGCTGCTGAGGGGGAAGGGGTCTGCAGCTGAAGAGGGAAGTGGAGGCTGAACACAGAAGAAGCGCCCAACACTCAGCTGGCCCAAAATGGCCCAGCCTGCCCCTGGGAGGCAGCTGAGTTCTGGCTGCAGGCAGGGCACTGTCCTGGGTGCTGGGGGAGCCAGAGCCAGAAAACACAGTTCTGCATTCCCAATTTCTTGCTGTTCCTCAACTGCATACCCCATCTCCACACCTTCACACAAGCTGTTCCCCCTGCCTCTTCCCCCTCGCCCTGCCCTTGAGCTCAGCTGAGGCACCACCTACAGGAGATTTTTCCTGATGCCTATGACCCCAGAGCTCCTCCACCTCCAGAGCCACAGGTTATCAGCTCTGACAGAGCATAAGACCCTTGAGGGCATAGGCTGCTTCATCCAGTCTTTGCACCCCCGGCCAGACATAAGACCTCCCTGGCCCACAAAAGCCCTGAAGAAACTCATGCTGACCCACAGACTAATCCCTGTGCTTACAGTGCCAGCATAGAACAGCAAAATCTGCCCTTCCAGGCACATTGAGGTCCCCTGGAAGGCAGGACCCTTTAGCTGTGACTATCTCCAAGGGACAAAGGGGGAAACTGAGATTGAGCCTTGTTAAGATGACCTGCCCAGCTAGGAAGTGTGCCAGGCTGGGCTTGAACTCATCCTGCTGACGCTTCCTGGCACCCCCTGGTGCCCTGGCTGCTACACACACTACCTCACTAGTGGGTGCCTCAGTTGGGTCTGAGACCAGTGCCCCACACCCTCTGGAGCCCCCTGACTGTCACATACAATGCCACCTTCGTAGATGCTGCAGACAGGGTCTGCAGTGACCACAAGCCCCCACTCTCTGTCCACTGGACCTCCCAGCCTCAATCGGGCCACCAGGACTAGAGAAGGTAGAAGCACACAAGCAGTGGTATAGAGAGGGACTGTTCACTGCCAGTTGTTAGGAGATGGGGCCCGCTGTGGGAAGGCTGGGGCAGGAGCTAGGCAGAAGGCCATTAAGCAACCCCCCAAGGAAGCAGCTACCGCCACCACCCAGGCACAAGACAAGAAGTCCTTCTAGGTGCAAGAGCCTTCACTCTCTCTGCCATCCATCCACGGGGGTGTGGTCAGGTGGCACTGAGGAACCACAGAGGCCAGTGGCTCTGGCTGGATGTCCAGGTGGGAGAGTGTCGGAACTAGTCATATGGACAGGGCAGGGCTGCTCTGGAAAGCCTGGCACCAGTGGGGCCCATTCAGAACCAGTTCAGCTGGTCTGAGTCAGTGGGAACCAGTAACGGCTGTGTTGGGCAAGCTAAAACCTGTTTAAAACAATCTGCCGTCTTAGCTCTCATCTGCACAGCCAGGGGTGCTGGGTACTGATCTCGCTTGCCTTCAACTACCAGAACTAATGAAAGAGTGGAGAATAGAAGAAAGAGAGGGGCGTTTCTCTGCTGGGCTGCCCCATACTCTGCCTCAGTTTCTCCCAATGGTCACCTCAAAATTTTCCTGCCCACCCAGGATAAGAGTCATGGTATGGCAGCCCCGTAGCCCTGGGAAGGACCATCTTATCTTACTAACCAAGGGACCACTACACAAAGTGCCTTGCCTACAGTACCCTATCAGGTGGCTGGAGGAGTCAAACCCAGAGCCCATGTTCTCTCCAAACTTACATCAAGAGAAAGGAAACCCCCTAATCCACTGGTCATGAGAAAGGGGAAAAGGGAGAAGGGGAGCTGGGAAAGCCCTCCCTCTCTGTGCCCCCAGGACCCGTCCTTCTCATGGCCCCAGCCTCCAGGAGATCTTGGCCTGGCCAGAGCCCATGGCCTAGGCCCTGGGGGTGCAGATAGCCCTTCTCCCCTCTGGGGCTGGCAGAGCTGCCTGCTCTCAGCACAAAATACAGTAAACTTCAGGAGTTAAACGTTAATCAAAAGCTAAAAATAGTCCTTACAGCTGCCAGCAGAAAGTGTTCAGGTCTGTGCTGTGGAGGTAAGTGGGAAATGGAAGTCACTCAGCCCCAAAGTCCTGACTTTCTTGGTACTGGTGAGAACGAAGAAAGCCTGGGAGAGAAGGGAAGGGGAAGGAGGAGGCCTCAGAGCAGGGACCAAGGCAGGCAGAGAGGGTCACTGGGGACAAGCAGGCTCCCCTGACACCTCCTGGAAGCACATCTTAATTATCACTTCATTTCCAAATACATCCCACCCTTCCACCCCCTTGAGGTCATCCTTTGTAAGGGAACCCAAAAGGAAGACAAAGAGACAAAGAGCAGTTGATAGTTTGCCCACCCCTGGACCACCTCCCAGGCACTGCCCACCTCTGCCCCAGGAAGGGGGGGCGGTGCTTAAAGAGACATTCTTAATAACAGACCCCAGGACTTTGGGAGCCAAGATAGTGGAGGGAGGAAGGAGCCTTCTGAAGCCCTCCCAGAGTCCCCTCTAAACAACCAGAAAGCCTCCTCAGCCTTGGTTGAGGAGCACAGGAGTGGCTGACCCACTGGGGTGAGGGGAGCAAGGTCCAGCAGCAGTGACAGTCTGCCTCCAGCAGGGGGCCTGCAGCAAAGCTCCAAGCCTGGGGCAATCTGCTAGCAAGGCCCCCTAGGACAGTGTCCCTGGAGCTCAGCAAGCCCTGCCCCCCCCAGCACATGCCACCAGCCAGGCCTGGACCACACTGCTGACCAGTACTGAAGCCCTGCCCTGGAGCTGACCAGTAGCAACACCGTGGCACTAGGGCTGACAAGCAGAGAGGCTCTGTCTCCACAGCAACCCAGCAGCATGGCCCGCCCTGGGAGCAGGCCAGCAGCTAAACCTCCAACGGGGAGTCCCCCCCCCCACAAGCCACAAGGGAAGCCTCCCCTCACCCAGTGAAAGCCAGCAGCAAGCCCCAGTGCCCCAGCACAAAAAGCTTGGGACGGTCCGGGGCCAGAGCCCAGCTCTCACCTGAGAAACACCAAGTCACAAAAAAAGGCAGGACAAATGAGCAAAAGAGAAAAGAACTTGAATTATAGAAAGTTATTGTGGGGGTAGAGAGGGTCAAGGCACAAACTTAGATGAGGACAACAGTGTCACAACGGCTACATGTAAAGCCTCAAAGAGAAATGTAATTTGGTCTCAGGCCCAAAAAGAATGCCTAGAAGAGCTTGAAAGGGATTTTTAAAAAGCAAATTAGAGAAGCAGAAGAAAAATTAGAAAAGAAAATGAGAGTAATTCAAGAGGATCATGAAAAAAAGTCAATAGATATACAAAAATTTACTGAGGAAAATAACTCCCTAAAAAACAAAAATGGTCAAATGGAAAAGGAAGTACAAAAGCTCCCTAAAGAAAATGTGAAATTTCTCATTGGAAAAACCCTTGTCTGCCACACCCTTATCAGCATTAGCCCCTTTAGGGTTTTTTTTTTTACCTCCAACCGTTCTGGAATTTTCATTGTCCAAATAAGGAGGTGAAATCTGAATTGTTCAGATTGTTCAGGACCCTTCCCTCTTTACTGCTATCAATCAGCATTACGCTCTTAGCCCCTCCCCTCTTCACTTTGAAAAATATCACTATTGGAAAATAAATCCAGGAAAAGTAGTCTAGACAACATCTTTCAAGAAATTATCAAAGAAAAGTGCCCTGGTATGTTAGAACCAGAAGGCGAAACAGAAACTGAGAGAATCTACTGATCACCACCTGAAAGAGATCCCAAAACGAAAACTCCCAGGAACATCACAGACAAATTCCAGAGCTCACAGATCAAAAAGAAGGTAAGACAAGCAGCCAAAAAGAAACAATCCAAATACCATGGAGCTACAATCAAGATTACACAGAATGTGGCAGCTTCCACGTTAGAACCAGAGGACTTGGAATGCGACAGACCAGAAGGCAAAGGAGTTAGGAATACAACCAAGAGTCACCTGCCCAGCAAAACTGAATATAAACTCTCAGGGGGAAAAAGCACATTTAACAAAACAGAAGACTTTCAAGCATTCCTAATTAAAAGACCAGAGCTGAATAAAAAAATATGATCTCTAAATATAAGACTCAAGGGAAACATAAAAAGGTAAAAACAAGAAGCAGGAAAGAGAGAGGTGAAACCACTTACACTTCTATAGTGCAAGACCACTGAAGGACTTTATTACGGTAAGAGCAATTAGAAAGAATATATACAGACAGAGAGTTGTGGATACGAGGTGACTCTGATGTACGATCCCCTCAAAAGCAAAATAATGCGGTGAGAAAGAAAATGGCACTGGAAGGAGGGGGGAGATGGAATGGGGTAAATTACTCCACATAAAAGAGGCCTGAAAAAGCTATTATAATGGAGGGGAAAACTGCGAGGGGAGGGCAAAGTCTTGAATGGGAAAAGTGAAACTTCTCAGTCCATAAGTTTTGTGGGAGCAAGCTGCAGTTTGCGTTTCACTACCCCTCCCCCTTTACTGCTGCCACATCAGCATTGGGGCCTCCTCAGGAGTCTTTGGACCCCCACCCTTGTCTGCCACACCCTTATCAGCATTAGCCCCTTTAGGGTTTTTTTTTACCTCCAACCGTTCTGGAATTTTCATTGTCCAAATAAGGAGGTGAAATCTGAATTGTTCAGATTGTTCAGGACCCTTCCCTCTTTACTGCTGTCAATCGGCATTACGCTCTTAGCCCCTCCCCTCTTCACTTTGGCTAAGGATAGGTACACTTGAATTGGCTATCCCCTATTTCCTTGTTCTTTGTAAGCCCACCTCCCAGCCACTGAGAGATAGTGGTGGGCTTCTTTGTTCCTTATCACTGGAGAAGAATTAGCACTCAGATTGTAAACCTGCCTCCCAGAAGGGATAGCAGAGGGGAGAGAGCTTGACTTTAGGGTACAAATTCTTGTTTCATCTTCTGTAATACACCTCCTCCCCCTGATCTCCGTCATGGAGAGGACTGCCCTCTTCCAATGGGGGAAGAGAATAAAACTTCCTGTTCCTTCCTCAAGATACCTCTGACTTTTAATTTTTCTGGGTAGGGGATTTTTGGGGTCTCCATACTCCACAAAGTTTAAACCTTACTCTCATCAAAACTGACTCAAAGAGGGAATAACATACACATTCAGTTGGATATAGAAAGCTATCTTACCCTATGGTGAGTAAGGGATGGTGATAAAAGAAGGGAAAGGAGAGACTGAAAAAAGGGAGGGTAGATTGGAGAAGGCAGTGATTAGAAATAAAACACCTGTGAAGAGGGAAAGTATGGGGGAGGGTAAGGGAGAGGGAAGATAAATAAGTGAAAAATAGCATGGAGGGAAATACACAGTTATCATAAGTATAAATGTGAATGGGATGAACTCACCCATAAAATGGAACTGGATAGCAGAATGGATTAAAAACCAGACTCCTACAATATGTTGTTTACAAGAAATACATTTGAAGCAGAGAGATACACAGGATAAAGGTAAGGGGATGGAGCAAAATCTATTCTGCTTCAGTTGAAGCAAAGAAAGCAGGAATAGCAGTCATGATCTGGGACAAAGCAAAAGCAAAAACAGATTTAATTAGAAGAGATAAAGAAGGAAACTATATCTTGCTGAAAGGTTCCATAGACAGTGAAGTCATGTCAATATAAATATATGCACCAAATGGAATAGCATCTAAAATGTTGAAGGAAAAACTGAATGAATTACAGGAGGAAATAGATAATAAAACTCTACTAGTGGGGAAGCTCAAGTTTCCCCTCTCAGAACTAGATAAATCTAACCAAAAAATAAACAAGAAAGAAGTTAAGGAGGTGATAAAATTCTGGGAAAAGCTAACTGTGATAGATCTCTGGAGAAAACTGAATGGGAATAGAATGGAATATCCCTTCTTCTTAGCAGTACATGGCAACTACACATAAATTGATCGTGTATTAGGACATAAAACCTCACAACCAAATGCAGAAAAGCAAAAATGTAAATGCATTCTTTTCAGATCATAATGCAATACAAAATTACATTCAATAATGGATAATGGAAAGAGAGATTAAAAATCAATTGGAAATTAAGTAATCTAATTCTTAAAAAAAGTGGGTCAAAGAACAAATAAAATAAATAATCAATAATTTCATTTTTAAAAATGACAGTGAGCCACAAAACAAATTTACAGGATGTAGCCAAAACAGTGCATAGGGAAATATTTATACTTGTAATTGTTTACGTCAACAAAATAGAGAAAAAGCAGATCAGTGACGTGGGCATGCAACTAAAAAAACTAGAAGAACAAATTAAAAATCTCCAATTAAACACCAAACTAGAAATCCTGAAAATCAAAAGAGAGATTAATAAAAGTGAAAGTAAGAAAACTATTGAACTAATAAATAAAGCTAGAAGCTGGTTTTATGGGGGAGGAAACAATAAAATAAACTATTGGTTATTTTGATTTTAAAAAGGAAAGAAGAAAACCAAATCATTCATATCAAAAATGAAAGGAGTGAATTCACCAACAATGAAGAGGAAATTAAAGCAATAATCAGGAGCTATTTTGCCCAATTATATGCCAACAAACCTGACAATCTAAATGAAATGGATGTTATCTACAAAAACATAAACTGCCCAGATTAACGGAAAAAGAAATAAAAATACTTAAATAACCCCATCTTAGAAAAATTTAAAAGGCCAACAATGGACCTCCTAAGAAAAAATCCCCAGGACCAGATGGATTCACAAATGAATCCTATCAAATATTTAAAGAACAATTAATCCCAATACTATATCAACTATAGGTAAAAATAATTTTTAAAAATGGAGTCCTACCAAATACCTTTTACAATGCAATTATGTCACTGACACCCAAACCAGGAAGAGCCAAAACAGAGAAAGAAAACTTCAGACCACTTTCTCTAATGAATATTGATGCAAAAAGTTTAAATACTAGCAAGGAGATTACAGCAATATATCACAAGGATCGTACACTATGATGACTAGGTAGGATTTATACCAGGAAAGTAGGGCCAGTTCAATATTAGGAAAACTATCAGCATAACTGACCATATCAATAACAAAATGAACAGAAATCGTATGATTATCTCAATAGATACAGAAAAAGCCCTTGACAAAATACAATACTCATTCCTATTAAAAACACTAGTGAGCACAGGAATAAGTGGAGCTTACCTTAAAATGATAAGTAATCTAAAAGCATGAGCAAGCATTTTACATAATGAGTATAAGCTAGAAACCTTCCCAATAAAATTAGGGGTAAGGCAAAGATGCCCTTTATCACTTCTATTATTTAATAATGTATTAGAAGCAATAAGAGAAGAAAAAGTAATTAAAGGAATTAGAATAAGCAATGAGGAAACAAAACTATCACTTTCTGCAGATGACTTAGAAAATACTAGAGAATCAACTAAAAAACTACTTGAAATAACTAACAACTTTAGCAAAGTTGAAGGATACAAAATAAACCCACATAAATCATCAAGATTTCTATACCTTACCAACAAAGTCCAGCAGCAAGAGATAGAAAGAGAAATTCCATTTAAAATAACTGTAGACAATAGGAAACATTTGGAAGTCTGTCTGCCAAGACAAGCCCAGGAACTACATGAACACAGCTCTAAAACACTTTTCCCACAAATAAAGTCAGAACTAAACAACTGGAAAAATATAAATTGCTCATGAATACACTGAGCCAGAATAAAAATGAAATTCTATTTAAATTAATCTATTTATTCAGTGCCATCCCAATCAAACTACCAAATATTATTTTATAGAGCTAGAAAAAATAGTAACAAAATTCATCTGAAAGAACAAAGGCTCAAGGATACTGAGGGAATTAATGAAAAAAAATGCAAAAGAAGGTGGTCTCACCATACTAGACCTCAAACTGTATTATAAAGCAGTAATTATCTAAACAACCTGGTTCTGGCTAAGAAATAGAGTGGTGAATCAGCAGGATAAATCAGGTACAAATTACATTATAGTAAATGACCACAGTAATCTAGTATATGATAAACCCAAAGAGCCAAGCTTTTGGAACAAAAACTCATTATTTAACAAAAACTCCTGGGAAAACTGGAAAACAATATGGCAAAAACTAGGTACAGACCAACATCTCATGCCATATACCAAGAGAAGGACAAAACAAGTACATGATTTACACGTAAAGGGTGACACCATAAGCAAATTAAGAGAGTACGGAATAGTTTATCTATCAGATTTATGGCTAAGTGAAGAATTTAGGGTGAGAGCCAGAGGCCCGCATTAGTTAGCAAGGACTGTTTCCCCATTACCTAGCTCAGTTACTGGCACCCAGTAGGAGTTTAATCAATGTTTGTTGGACTGAACTGGCACCTGCCAACCTCCTAAATATTGGATGAATCGGTATATTCTTATACTGACCTAAACAACCTCTGAGAATTGAGGCTAGGGGCCAGAAAGGGGCTTCCTGACACCCCAGCTCCAGGCTGTGGAACCATTTCTGTCCAGGGACTGATTTTGACACTAACTTCTCTTTCTCTCTTTCTCTCTCTCTCTCTCTCTCTCTCTCTCTCTCTGTGTGTGTCCCTCTGTCTCTCCCTCCTGTCTCTCTCTCTCTCTCTCTCTCACTCTGTCTCTGTCTCTCTGTTCTCTCTCTCCCCTCTCTCTCCCCTCTCTCCCTCTCTCTCTCTCTCTCTCTCTCTCTCTCTTTCCCTCTCTCCCTCTCTCCCTCTCTCGTCTTTTCTGTAATTCTAAGAAACCCAGATGGAAATAGCTGAAGCCTGGACAGGAACACTGGCTGAACTATCTATCCACTGCTCTGGAGCTCTGTGGAGCATTTCCTCTGGTTCCTGACACATGGGCTTCCTGCCACACACAGAGGAGGTGCATCTACAGGACACAATTTCTGCCTGTTGCTCTCTTTGCTGGGGTTCCTATTTTTAAGTGAAAGGAATGCTATAAAGGAAAGGGCCACAGAGCACGACAGAGAAGGGGAATGGAAGGGAACAAATCTTTCTCTAGCACCTCTGGGCCTGGCTCTGTGCTCATCATCTCATGTGATCCTCACGACAACCTTACAGGGTAGGGTAATAGCATTGTTTTAAAGCTGAGGAAACTGAGGCAGACAGTGACTCAGTGACTTGCCTCAGGCCACACGCTGTTAAGTGAATGAGGTCAAATTCAAACTCAGGTCTTCCTGAGACCAGGTCCAGGGCCATGGCACCTTCTTCTGGGACTTTGCAAAAGTGCTTGCAAGACAACCACAGTCACCACTGTCCTTCCTCCTGGAAGCCCATCCCTCTGCCCCCTCTTGGCTTCCAGACAGGGCACCCCCCAGCCACTGGGAGCCTCTGCCAAAGAAAGCTCTCTCGCCAAGCAAAGTCAGGAACAACTTGTTCTGGAGACTTTGTATCCATCTGGCCACATTCACTATCAACAGAACCCAGCCTCATGGAGCACACAGCCAGGGGACCTCTCCAGAGTTCCTGAGAGCAGGCCTCCCCCAGGCTGAGGATACATTGTTTATCATCATTTCCAAGGCCAGGAGAAAGTACAATGTAGCACTAGATTCACAAGACAGAGGCTGGGGGCGGGAAGGGCGACCTAACTTGCCACCCCTGGTCTACCGATGGACTTCAGGGGGCCTGGGAGCCCTCAGGGAAAACACCCACTGCCTCTAACCGAAAGGGCCGGCCAGCTTGACCAGCCTGTGCCACCGACGGCCTGACTGACCCTACATCATGATGCTCCAGTCACATATTTATTCTACAGACAGAGCCACTGAGTGTGTGTGGGAAGGATTCCTGGTCACTTATTCTGACCATAGGAAAAGTCCGTCAAGTACCAGCCGGCTGCCCAGGACTCATTCAGATTGCGGGCCAGAGTCAATGCACCTCAGTAGGGACTGGGCTGCATTGGGAGTCCCTGCTGAGAGAGTGTGCCTCAGGCTTCCTCATCCAGAAAATGGGGAGAATCCCAGCACTCCTGTGAAGAGTAGGTCTCGTCACCCCTCAGATCCGATGAGCTTTCATGACTGCTGCACCCAGGAAGGAACTTCCAAGATGAGCATCTATAAGACACCAAGGGACAGCAGGACCAACCTTGGAGGACTCTCAGCCGCTGCTTCTCCACTGAACCTCAAAATTTCCTGTAATCCACATCCCAAAGGGGAGAGAGGTCCCTGCAGTCAGTGGCCAGCCCTCCTCAACCTCCAGTAACCAACCAGAGGCCATATCCCCTGACTCCCACCTCCTCCACAAACAGTTCTTCCTCAAGCAAAGTTTCCACTGGAAATCTATTTCTGTCCCTTTGGTTGGAGGGTTGTGGTAAGGGATAACAAACTGGGACACCCCAGAGGGTGGGAAGACCTTCAAAGGAGAACACACACACATACACACTCAGACACACATATACACACACACATACACACAGACACACACACTCACAAATGCATACATATACACACACACACACACCTCTTATCTCTGCTGCCATACACACATTCTCATATAAGTACACACACACACAAACACACACACACAACCTCTTCTTGTCTCTGTTGCCATACACACACTCACATATACACAGAATTTCAATTTCCTTTCCAAATCAAAACCAATATTTGACAACTTAAAACAATTTTAAAAGTTGCTAAATAAGGAATCAGAGATATACAAATAGGTCTTATTTAGGCAGATGGTGAGAGGGCTTCAGCTCACTCAATCAGCAAGATATAATGAGGTGACCCTCCTGAGGAGCCTAGTCTCCAAGCAGAAATGAAGGCTTTCCTCCAGCCAGCTCTCTGTCTTCCTCTCTCACTCCCCACTCAGGAGGCATCTTTTGAGCTTCCACCTTTTGGGATGTCCCACCCCAAGCCCTGTCCTTGTAGACAGCAGGGGAAGGGGTCTTGCTCTCATGGGCACCCAGCCTAGCCTACAAACCCTGAGGAGATGCTAGCAGCTGGCTGCCACTACACTGCCCAGCATCCTTGGTGCCTCCACCAAGAGTCCACATGTCATCACCACCACCACCAAGGTTCCAGTGATTTCCAAGGGGAGCAGAAAGCTGTGCTCTGAGAGCCCCTGTCTGGGGGAAAATCAGCGACTCAGTGGGCCTCCTCAACTCTGACACCAAGCTCTCAGATCTACCCACGGACTCTAGTAAATAAAATTGTGTGTCTGCGAAATGGCAGCCTCTTAATTCAGATCCCAAGTGCAACTTGCCCCACACTTAAATAAGCATCACCATGAGACCCAGTTTGTGCCATGGGGGAAGAAAGAAGGGATGATGTGGAGCAGGAGACCAAGCCCCCCCCTTGGCATACCCTCCTCTTGGGGCATGGAAAGGCCTCAGGAGGGCTCTGGGTACTGGGCTGGGTCAGGAAGGAGGAAGAGCCCCAGCGAACCCAGGGAACAGATCTGCAGGTCAGGACTGCTCTACAGCAATAACAGACCTCAGAAGCCATCTGGCCCACCCTCCCATTTCACAGGTAAGAAACTGAGACCCAGGAAGTTAAGTGACTTGTCCAAGGTCACAAAGGCATTTCACACAGGAAGTGAGGGGCCACTGTCACTGGGAATATCACCAGGTATGAGCCGCAGTTTGGCTACCTTGGAAAAGTCACTTCAATTCTGTGCCGCAGTCTAATTATCGAAATAAAGTAAGATGCTTGCTAAGGCTTCTCCCAGCTCTGACATCCACACACTTCACTGAATCTGCTGTGAAGGGCAATTTGGAGCTCAGTTGCTGAGGCCTGACCCTTCAGTTTGTAGATGAAGAAACAGCAACATTACGTGGGTTGCCCGAGGGCCCTGGGAAGGACAGAGCCTGATCTGGGGTCCTATGACTGGCCCAGCAGGAATCTGAGCTGAAGAGACCTGGAAGGGCCCCAAATCAGCCTCTCTCCATAGATGAGGGGCCTGAGGGAGACAGCAGAAGCTCCCTTGAGTCATCAGGCCCAGGCTCTGAGCCAGGCCTCGGGGAAGGGAGATTCTGTCTGCAACTCAAAGTGTCCCAGCCCGGCTGTGAGGTTAAATGTTAGGACTATTTGTAGTGCAGCGAGTCAGACCCAGATAACTTCATATTCAAAGGCATGGAGGCAGAAGGGACCAGACAGAGGTTCCCTAGTCACCCCCAACCCCATTTAGAATCAGAATCACTAATCTACTTAAGCTTAGTTACTCACTAAGTTAAGTTAAAGCTAGGACAGGGATGAGGCCCTGGCCATGATGGCACAGGTATACCCCAGAAACAGCACAGTTAGGGGGGAGCGCAGCACCTCAGAAAAGGGCAACCTAAATAAAAAGACCCCTACTCTTTGCAGAGGGAGGCCTCCCTCCCATTGAAGAGGCCACTTTTTCCCTCCAGATCTGAAGGGCGCCCCAAGTACTTAGAGAACACCTCAACAACCAGAGGAGAAGCCCCTCCCTAGCAAATAAGGGTAGAGACACAGAGAAAGTAACCCTGGGTCTGAGCACCCAGAGTAGAGCCCACAAGCTCCTCCACAGACCAGAAACAGGGGGGTGGGAGGGTGGGGGAGTGTGCGGCCCTCGGGACCTAGACAGCATCCGAGTCACGGCCTCGCCTCCTTTCCTCCCAGGTGTCGATCCCGACACACCTGAGCCCATTCCCAGAAATCCCAAAGGATCCAGGGGGAAGCAGGATGTAGCTGTGGGGCTTCCAGGGCTCAGTGACGTTCACATCCATGTTCCCTTGATGCTCAGATAGGGAAAGGAAGAACCAGCAAAGGGAGCCCCACGTGCGCTGGCGAAGATACAGCCACACATGTAAGCACAAGCACAATTGTTGAGTGACGCACACGGAGGGTCAGACTCCCTTCTAGGATAAAGGGAGGCTCGGGGCCAGAAAAGTCAAACCTGCCTCGCAAAGGTCCCAGTCATGTGGCCGTTAATGGGGCCGAGGCTACCATAAGGAAGGCTGGCTCTAATCACTGGCTTCTCAATAGTCACACCATTCCCCTTAGGCACTGACAGGTCTGCATAGAGAGACCTCAGCAGGAAACAAAGGACTCAGAGGAGAGCAGCCTGAGGACCAGGGTCATGGCCAGGGGTGCCCTGACAGGGATTGGGGAGCTGCCTGGGAGGCCCAGACTCCGGAGGGGAGCCTTCATGGGGTCACACAAGCCAGTTCAGGGCAGAGAAGGGTCCAACTCCAGCCCAAGACCAGCCTCAGCATTCTTTTCACTAAAGCCCATAGGGCCCCTCAGAGAAACACAGAGTCTAGCACACAGGCTGAATAACCGTGCCTGGGGAGATTTTCATTTTGATGTCTTTCTCCAGCACTCTGAAGAAGCCCAGTGGCCTTCTCATAGGCACAACCTCACCAGACTGGGACCACCCAGAGGGACAGGAGAGGGGAAAGACAAAGGGGGAAAGGGAACAAACATTCATTAGGCCCGCAGGATGAGCCAGACACCCGCTAAGCCCTTCTCAGAAGCATCTCACCTCATCTGGACCCACAACAACCCTGGGAGGCAAGTGCTCCAGACCCTTCCCAGCCGTGTGACCTTGGGCAAGTCCCTTCACAGCTCCATCTTTGAGGTGAGGAAACCGAGGCCAACAGATGTGAAGGGACTTGCCCAAGGTCACACAGAGGAAGGGTCTGGAGTTGGATTTGAGCTCTATTATTCCCAGCTCCCCTTTTCTGCCTGGAGGAGGAAAGGGGGCCCCAGGCACTCGGCCTCACCCCCCCATTCATGAATGAGGAGGCTTGGCACCATGATAACTACAATGGGAGGGAAAATTGGCCTTCCCCCTGGAGCGAGCAGCACTGCTGCACAGCCTCAGGACCCAATCAGACAAGAGGAGACTGGACTGAGCCTGGGCTCTGCAGCAATCAGCAGATACTGTGAAAGAAAGCACCATCGACACGAGCTCCCTGGGCACAAGAACGTGCTTGTGTCAGCCGAAAGGCTAAATCAGGAAACTGAGGTCCCCCAGAGCCAAGGCTGCCACCCAGCACCCATGAGGGCATCCCACCTGCCTGCTCTACAAGAGAGAGCTCCAGGGATGGGGGCGGGGGGAGGGGAGGGGAGGCAGGGCAGCCAGAAGGAACCAAAGCCAGTGACTCTGCTGGGCCCTCCTGTGGTTCTAGCCCAAGAGATGCTTCTGCAGCACCACCTCATCTCCTCTGGGTGGTCTGCCAAGACATCTGGTGCACGCTAGTTGGACTCGGGGTTTGAGAAGGCGGTTCTATAGCTGTGGACGGTCACCTCCCCACTCTGGGCCAGCCCACTCGCTCATCAAACACCTCCTAGAGCCAAAGCACTGGGCTGAGGGAGTAGAGGAGCTCACGCACACCAAATATCACCCACAAAAACCCTTCCCACAGAGTCCCTCAGATCCTTCTCTGATGGCTGCTGCCTGCCATGACAGCAGAAGCTCCCAAGCCGCCCTGCCTGAGGCCCACCCTGGGCACTAAGACACCCATCAGACCAGTCCCTGGGGGGTACTTGAGCCTCACCTTGAAGGCTGGGGTGAGGGTGCCATGGTAGACGGGTCCTTCCCTGAGCTTTGGGCCACGTGGGCCCAATGGTCCCACAAACCAGGAGCCACAAAGCCGGGGAGAGGGCTCAATCACTCTATAGTGGGACCATCTCAATGCCTTTCATGGCAGACCAAGAATGCTCTCCAACATCTCCCAGAAGCAGCAAGTGGCTCTCCCCGTGAGGATGTACCTACCCCCTCCCACTCCTCATTAGGAAGGGCTCCTGGCCTCCACCTTTCAGCTTCTCCTCCCAGTGCCGGGTTCTGGCCCAGAACTTGTCTGGTGAATGGCCTCTGCTCACTGCAAGGCCCTTAGAATTACCACTCAATGATGGCCTTCGAACGTCCCTTTGACCCAGACTATTGTGACCAGCATTCAAGGTCCTTCCCTGGCCTGGACACTCCAAGTTCAGAATGCTCTTCCTCATACCCGTGCAATCGAAGATCAGAGATGTCAAGTGTCTCTCCTAATCTAAGGCCAAACAGTATTGAGGGGCAGCCCCCAGATCCCCTGGCCCCCACCACTCACTCCAGAAACAAGAGAAGGCATCCAGGAAGGGTATGGAGCCCAATGCAGAAGGCTCATGCTGTGAGGGAGGCACGGCCCCCTCCCTCCAGGAATCTGATCCCATCATGTCTTAGCTTCCATTTCTAACGGGGCCCTCCCCAAAGAGCTGCAAAAGCCATTCACAGTGCCTTCAGCACCAGAAAGGGAAGCAGGAGTGACGTCAGGTCAAGCAAGGCTCCGATGCCCACCTCACACTATGAAACATCTCCCAACACGGTGGGAGAAGGTTCTTCGGAAGACAGGAGGAGGCCAAGAGTGCCTGCTACACAGTGGGTGGGCCAGGTGGGCCAGACAGGCCAGGTAGGAAGAGGGCAAAGGTCAGAAAACCAAGTTTCTCTCCCCACCCTGACCCAAATTCACCCGTCTCACACAGTTTCCTGTAAGTCACCAAGCGTATGTTAAGGTTTGAGAGAAAGTGGGATTGTGCAGAAAGGACAAAGAAACCAAGCCCAAACACAGCCACCTCACACATATGGCCCCCATTAGCAAATACCCAGGGCCACTCCGCCACCTGCCGCCAACAAGACCTACTGGAAAACTTCTGGAGGGACAGGAGGAGGGTCCGTGACAGGGCCAAAGACCCTGGAAGAGCAAGACTGAGAGGTATAGACCCATCTCCTCCAAAGAGAGCTCCGGGACAGGCACCCAAAGCATCCAAGTCCTCAGCAACCTGGTCCCATATCTGCACAGGCAGCCCACTGGCACAGCTGAGGCTCTCAAAAGTCCCCTACACAGCCAAACATCCCAAGGCTCGGTCCAAACCCGACTCCTTGGTCCCCACCCAATGCTGCTTGGAGGTGAGCAGTCTGTCTGAACCAGCACGCTCATCAGACCCTAGGTCCAAGGAGTTTTAAAAATCAGCAGCATCAAGTATCAGTCTCCAGACCTGGCAGAGCCTGAATCACAACTACGTACCGGACGTGAGCATGAGCCCTCAGCCATCCTGGAAAACCGAAATAGAGAAGATAAAGGGGGTCTGAAGTCGGCCCTCAATAGGACAGAGCCAGGCCCTCCAAGGGGTGAAGGAGCCACTCAACAGGACTGAGCAAACCACATAACCACAAGTGGGAAAACAGGGCAGCCACGGACACCAAAAGGGACCAGGAAGTTTGTGTCAAGGTTCTCTGAAACAGATTTGCACACCTCTGGCAACCAGCTTGGAGGATGAGTGTCTTTTTTTTTTTTCCAATTTATTTACTTATTTTTAGTTTTCAACATCCATTCCCAAAAGATTCTGAGTTACAAGTTTTCTCCCTATTGCCCCCCGCCCCCACCAAGACAGCGAGCCTACTGAATACCCTTCCCCCCACCTGCTCTCTCTTACATCCTCCCCCACCGCCCCAACTTTCTCATAGGCAAGATGGATTTCTGTACCCCAGCACCTGTACATCTTATTTCCCAGCTGCATGTAAAAAAGCAATTTTTTTTAACATTTGTTTTTAAAACTTTGAATTCCAGATTGTTTCCCTTCTTCCCTCCTCACCCACCATCACTGAGAAGATAAGCAACTCAATATAGGTTGCACATGGGTAGTTACACAAAAGGCTTCCATAATAGTCATGTTGTGAAAGAATAACTCTATTTCCCTCCATGCTATCCCACCCCCCATTTATTCTATTTTCTCCTTTGACCCTGTCCCTTTTCAAAAGTGTTGGCTTCTAACTACCCTCCCCCCCAATCTGCCCTCCCTTCTATCACCCCCCTTTATCCCCTTCCCCCCTACGCTCCTCCCTCCGCTGTCAGTGTTCTCTCGCCTCGTTTATGTGAGATGATGTACTCTATTCCGTCTCCTCCTTTCTCCTCCTCCCAACATATTCCTCTCTTACCTCTTAATTTTATTTTTTAGACATCATCCCTTCATATTCACCAGATGAGTGTCTTTCACAGGCTGTGAGTGTGAGTGTGGGGGGGGGGGCATGCTGGGGAAGAGTTAGTATCACATTAAGTATATAAAGTTCGGGAGGAGTGATCATCTTTACTCTGTGAGCTGGGCCTAACCATGGACAACGAACACTGAAGCTTTCTCCTATTATTTAATTCTCCTGCATTTCCAGGGAAATCATTTTCCACTTGTCTTTATATGACTTTTGTGTTTCTAAGTAGGTCAAGGCCCCCAAGTATCAGATGCATTTATTGGGTCACCAAAGGTTTCTCTCTTAATTATAAGATCGGCTCACTTATCTCAGGTTAATTTTCTGTGGGTGTTCTAGAGAAACCATTTTATCACATGCAAATGTGACCTTTTCTCCCCCAATCTTTGGCTGATTCTCTCTAGTCAGGCTAGAGGAGTCACCTCACTAACGAGGGAGGTGTGCCTGCGCAGCTCCACCCTGACCTTTGAGGGAAAGCACCTAATAAGCCCATCTCTGCTGTGCCTATGGTGCCACCCTGGAGGTGGCTGGGGCAGTGAGAGAGAGGAGGGGATCCATCACTGCAACAAGGTGAGAAGGTCAATTCCGGGGGTCCTTGCCTGTGCCCACAGGAGAAGGAGGGGCCTGGAGAAGGACCCAGATGGAGAGCATGCCCAAGTCCCTCAAAGCCTGGACTTTTAAAGAAGGTGCATTCCCTTGAGTTTCAATGCTGAGTTAGGGCAGTGATTCAGGGGGAGTGGGAATGGAGAAGATTGCTTTCTCTTCCCAATGACTCCCAATGACATTCACTTCTTTCTTCAATCCCCTTCCATTTTGTCCACAGGGAATGACCTTCTGTCCTCTTCTCCAACACTGCGCAGGCCCTGGGCTTTCTGACACCCGTGCTCTCCCTCTCCCCAAAAGACAAGGCTGAGGGACCCCATCAGCTTCCTCCCAATCTGCCTCCCAGAATCCTTAGCGCCGGGCCCTGGGCATGCTTCTTGCTCCCCCTGGCTGCCCTTTCTTGGCAGTCTCTGGACAGGTGAGGGGGACAGAAGGGGGGAAGGGGAGCAGCCGTAGCCAATCACGCCCTCCTTTTCCACACGACGGTCACCAAGCACAGCCCCAACTCGACCATCTCTACTTGAATGACCTGGAAACCCAGAATGTCAGAGACCTCCCCTGACCAGGAGGAGGTGCAGAGCCGAGCCCAAATCAGGGGCAGCATCATAGCTCCTGACAATGGCTAGGGCTTCGAGAATGCCTTAAGGTTTGCAATGCCCTTTACACACATCTCATCTTATTTACAAAATGACCCAGGAAACAGGTGCTGGCATTATGCCCATTCTCCAGATGAAGAGACTGAGGCAGAAAGCAGTAAAGTAACTTGCCCAGGGTCACACAGCTCATAAGTGTCCAAAGCTGGATTTGAACTCAGGACCGGCATTAGGGTTAGAAACAGTAAGCTGTCAATGGGGCTGAGACAGATGGATTCCTTCCCCAGGCTTCTTCCCCGGCAGCTCCAGACCTCAGGACACCCCTTCCTACAAGCAGAACTAGCACAGGCTGGCTCTGGGTCTTCCCCTCATTCCCACTAGCCCTCAGAAAGTGGCCCCTCGTTCCCTTTAAGGCTTCTCGAGGTCTGGGAGAGGCAGAATCAGAGAGGGGCTGAGTCTGTTGCACGTACAGGGGGTAAGGCCAGGAGCGGAAGCAGGGGAGCAAGGAGACCCAGTCCTATTTCTTAGGGGCTGCATCGAACAGCACCAAAAGGAGGTTTCCTGAGAAGGATGCAGCCCCGAGACGCACAAGGAGGAACGGCCTGAGTCTCCTAGAGCAGAGGTCGCCGGTCAGCTCCAAGCCGAGTCACCTCAGCTTCGTCTGGAGCACTGTCAGAGTGCCAATCAAGGGAATGATAACAGCCAGCATGAACAGAGCCAAAGGTCTGCATAAAGTTCTAGGAAGGCTGTGAAACCGACCCTCCAGGTCAGACAACCCCGTGGCCTCCCAGCTCCCAAAGGTCCTCTGCCTCAACTGGCAGCGGGACCCCAAGTCACAAAGGTGAGCTCCAGTGGGCCTGGCAGCCCCACTGAGTCCGACCCCAGTGGGCCCAGAGGCCCCGCTGAGTCTGACCCTGGTGGGTCTGGCAGCCCTGCTGAGTCAGACCTTGGTGGGCCTGGTGGACCTGGCAGCCTTGCTAAGCCTGGCCAGTCCACCTCAGGGCTCAGCATCCAGGGGAGTTCCCCAAGTTGGAAGAAACAGGGGAGGGCAGACAGTGGCACCCTAACAAATCACCTTCTGACAAGCAAGGCCTCTACTGCCCCAAGTTCAGCAGCTACGTCATGGCGCTCCCTGGAGCCAGCGAGAAGCAGGGTTTCCTTTGGCGATTCAAGCCAGTTGTCACTGTTTGTGACCACTTGTAGGACCAGGTACAAACTTGCCAGCCCTGGAAGATGAACACAAGTTTCCACAGGAACTCCTGCCCTGGGCTTCCCTCTTATCCTGACCCAAGAATGCTTCCGTGGGAAATGCGAGTGGGCAGAGCTGGGCCCAATCACTCCAGCAGAAGCTAAAAACAGGTCTTTCGAGGAAGGAAATAATGGCCCACAAGACAACATGGGAAAGGCCTGCAGGCAGAAGGTGGCCAGGCCTCAGCCCACTGGACAAAGGGCACTGAGAGCCAGTCTCTAGGCCTCTGCCCATGGGGAGCCGCTATCTGAGAAATTGGACATGCAGGGAAGGCTGACAAGGACATTCCCCTAAATTAGGTCAAAGGGCCACATCTTGTTAAGGGATCTACAAATCAGATCAACAGCCCCCCAAAAGAGGAGGCAAGTCCAGGGCACTGCCACAAGGCAGCATCTTCTCCTAAAAAGTAAGGCCTTTCCCAAAGCAGGACCACCTAGAAAATAAGACTAACCAACCTCAGGGGGAGAGCAGGAGGGAGGGAGGGAGGAAGGGAGAGGGGAAAGGGAAGGAGGGAGGAGCGGGGAGAAAGCAGCCAGGAAGGCAATAGATGCTTAGGAAGCACCCACTAAACCAGGCACTGGGCCAAGTGCTGGAGACCCAAAGAAAGGCCAAGGCCTCTGAAGAGCCCAGGGGCTCCCAGGACAGAGTCACCTGGTAGCCAAGGCCAGACAAGGCAGGCAGCCTTTCAGATGCCCAGGGCCTGGCCAGGGCTCCTTGGCCAAGGGGACATCCAGGAGAGGAGGAGCAGAGGGGACAGGGAGGAACAGCTGGGAGGCCCAGGCCACTGAACAGAAAGTGGCAGGGAGGGAGGTGCGAGGAGACAGAAGAGGGTCCATGTAGAAGACCCATCATTGGCAAGGAGAGTGCTGGGAGCCCCAGGAGGGACTGCGCTGTGAAAGGGCAGGGGCAGAGTGGTGCTTGGGGAAGCTCAGTCAGACCGGCTGTGGGACAGCCTGGATGAAGGGGAGCCGGGCCATGGGCAGAACCCCCATCAACTCCTGCCTTGTGTAGGTGGGAGGTGATGGGGGGCAGGGGGGCCGTGTCAGAGGAGGGGAGCTGGCCAAGATGGAGGCAGAGGAAGCGCTGGGTGGGGTGGGGGAGAAGACCCCACCAAGGTTAGATGCAGCCTCAGATGGTCAGGAGACCCTGGACTTCACCTTCCTCTGCTTCCTCATCTGTGGAGCAGCCGGCCACATCAGATGAGAGAATCTCTATAAAACAGGACAGAAATGCCCATCCCTCACTACTGCGTTAGTCAGTCTGAAGAAGGTGGCGGGGTAGGGGACAGTCAGGCTGCAGGCCTGGGCCGGCAGGGCAAGGACGGCCACCTTCCACAGGCACAGGGGGCTTTGGGGAAGGGGAAAGAAGGGGAGGCTGGAGGCTGAGAGATGAGTCACACAGATGGACAGGGCCCAATAAAAGGTCAGGAACTGTGAGATCTCTGAATGGAAGAGGAGACTCACAGACCTGCCAAGGGATCCCCAGACTTCACCAAGCCCGGGAGGCAGGCCCAAGTGGCCCAGGCGGGCTGGGGCCAGGTGGCCTGGGGGCGCCTGGAGGGCTCAGTATGGGCTCGGCAAACAGCAGGTGGTCCCTAAGTGCTGGTGGGCTCCACCCCACACAAGATCCCTAGGTGCCCAGCTTGGCCTCAATGGGTGATTCAAAACTAGGCTGGGGGCTCTCTCCCTTCCCTGTGGGAATGTACACATGCACGCACACATGTACTCACACACACTCAGGCACGCAGTGCATGCTCACACTCACATGTGCACATGTACTCAAAGCACACATGCATCAACGCATTTGCACACGGGGTTGCTCACACCCTGCAAGCCTGCCCAGACTCACCAGGGTGAGGGAAACAATCTCTTTCACAAATCAGCAAACTCGAGGGATTTCCTCCCAAGATCTCTGCAAGGACATAAGCTCCATCACGTTTGCAGAACCGAAGTGGTCAAGTCCAATCCAACCCCAGAGGACAAACAACCAGGTTTTTGGCAGCACCTTGTGTTGGTGCCACAGGGCTGCCCCCCCCCCAAAGCAAGGAGGATCACTGCTGGGACCACGGGGCCATCCCCCAAAGTAGAGATTCAGGAGCACTTGGGACAAAGAAATGGCAAGCATGAAAACCAAAAGGTGAATCTCTTTCACACTTGCCTTTTTGTGGAAAAACAAAAGCCTGTGAACAGAAGCACCAGGGTTGGTCTGGGGTCCTCGCCTCCACAAGCTGGAGGCCACCCTTCTCTAAGCCCTAGAGATCCCCTGCCTTTGAGCCAATGCCCCTGAGGGGGGGCTGGGGCTGGCTCTCTCCTCCCCCCCAGGTCTCTGCCCCACTTAGAGGCCTGAGCCCCATCAGATGCTGGGCTGGCCACAGGTGCCCTTGGACAGGCAAACTTGGGTTTTTCCAAATGGAATCTAGAGACCCTCTGGCAGGCACCGAGCATTCCTTAAGCACTACTGTATGCCAGGCCTCACACTAAGTGCTGAAGCTGAGCCAGGTGGCCACCAGGTTTTAGTGGGGAGCCTCAAGACCTTGGAGCCCGAGCTCTTGCCTTGATCTTTGTCCCAAAGAACATGGAAATGAGGCCCCACTGGAGTGCAGGTGAGAGGGGGATGGGGAGCGGAAGGGAAGGCAGGCCTGGGTGCAAATGGGATGGAGGGCCCTTCTCCATGCTTCCATTTTCTCATCTGTAGAATGGGGGCAGAGGGAGACTCATGACCTCTGAGGGCCCTTCTGATGCTAAAGTCTCAGATCCCATCACCGTAGAGATGTGGCAGAAGGGAAGGAGAAGAGGGATCACGGGAGCTCTGTGGGACACAGTGGGTATGGATGCCCATGGGCCAAGATACTAGTGATGGAAGACTGAGGCTCAAGTCAGAGATGGAGCCCACCAGAAGGATATTTCTGAAGAGAATCCACAGAAGGTCACTGGAGTCCTCCACTGAGAGAGACAGAGACAGAGAGACACAGAGAGACAGAGCGACCGAGAGACAGACACAGACAGACAGACACAGACAGATCGAGAGACAGAGACAGAGACAGAGAGACAGAAACAGAGCAACAGACAGACAGAGACAGACAGGGACAGAAACAGACAGAGACAGAGAGAAACAGAAAGGAGAGAGACAGAGATAGACAGACAGGGAGAGAGAGAGAGAGAGAGAGAGAGAGAGAGAGAGAGAGAGAGAAATAGAGATGGAAAGACAGAGAGAAGGGAGAGGAGAAGAGAGGAGAGGAAAGGAGAGGAAAGGACAGGGGAGGGCAGGGGAGGGCAGGGGAGGGGAGGAAGACAAACAGACACGGGCGTGCACACACACACATACATACTCACACACACATTCACATAAACACACATACACACACATATACACACACACACATACTCTCACACACACACATACACACACACAGACACACACACACACACACACACTCTCACACACACACACACTCTCATACACACACACAGACACACACACACACACACAGACACACACACACACACACACACACTCAGGCTCCCATGCACGCACCTGGCCCATAAGAGCCCTCAGAATTTAAAAGGAAAATTTGACCGACTCCAAACAACTCAGGCCATTAAAAGAAGTGAAAGGTTGACCGGCTTCTCTGATTGGCTTCTCAATAATGAAGCTAGGCTGGCCCCAGGGAGCCAGTCTCTCAGCCCAGGGCTCTAGGCAGGCCTTCTCTGGCCAAGCTACACCAGGGTCTCCAATGGAACCCATACCTCCATCACCTGCCTGAGGCACCCCACAATATGCAAGAAGAAAAGATCCCCAGCGTTTGCTTTCAGCAGGAGCCCAGGGTCTGTAGGATGCAGTCATTCAGCCCAAGCTTGCAGACTGGGCCCAGAGGTCTCAGCCACCAACCAGATGTTGGAGGGGGCAGGGAAGGGTTCCCAGACCAGTGACCTCCCAAGTCCTGCCCAACTCTCTATCTGGGCTGCTTACATCCAACCCATTGCCAGCCTGAAGACCAGGAGAGAGAGAGAGCGAGAGGCTGTCCTCCAAGCTCATTGGGATTCACAGTGGGGATCTCGACTGATGCCTCCCATGCGGCCCTCCAGACCATTCCGATCAGGTTCTGCTCTTTCTAGAAGAGAGCCGCCTCCCTTCCAAGGAGGGTCAGTCTGCACAGGGCCTTGGAAGTGCCCATGGCTACAGAGGAGAGATGGGAGCAGCACCCAGGAAGGCAGCGGATCGGAGGCAGGATTCTGATGTCAAGGGGACCCATGGCTCCCATACTGGCCTAGTCAGGTTCAGGGACAACAGCTCCCACCCCAGCCCACCCCCAGGACCTTGAAGGCCACAGAGAAGTCTTCCTGTTTAGATGAAGAGGATCCCTAGGTGGCTCCAGCCCACTTCTAATCTCCCCCTTGCAGACTCATACCAACACCCTTGCCCGACAGGCACGTAGACCAGAGCACGGCATGAGCAGCCAGGCTCCTGACATGCCCAGATATGGATTCCTTCCCCTGCTGGGTGTGTGGGCTTGGTCGGGGGGAGGCTGCAGGCCTGGCAAGGCACAGCCCTGATGGAAAGATGAATCATCTTTATATAGAAAAGCCATGGCCAAGAGAGGAAAGGGGGTTCTTGGCAAGGGTAGATGTGTCCTGCCAGCCTCCTGTACCTTGATACCGCAGAGCTGAGGGCGGGGAGGGGAGGCCCTGGGGACCCATCCCACCTGTGGCATGGCTGGGTGTGAACCATGGCAGTAGGGGCAGCAGCAGCAGCAGGGAACTGAGCTTTCCTTCACCTGTCTGTCTGGGTCATACGCCCCAATGCTGCCTGCACACATGGGTGCACACACACACTCAGGGTAAGGGGGAAAGGAGGAAGGTGCCTGGCCCAAGTCTTGGCTTCAGTAACGGGGAGGCATGCCCAGGCAAGGTGCACCCCACAGACTCTCCAGGTGACAGTCACTTCCTAGAATTGCTCCCAGCCCCAGGCCAAATTCCAGATCTGGGTGGGGCTAGGCCTGGGGAGGGAATCCCTCAGGCTCTGGGCCCATTTCCCACTAACAGGGACAGCACAAGTCAGGAAGGAGGTGAGACCCAATGGGTGCCCAGCTTTTGGCTTCTCTGGGGCCTGAGTCTAAACTCACCCAAGCTTCATCACCAGCCCCAAGCAGCCCCTTTGCCAGGGGGTCCCTGCTGCCCCTGAGCCAAGGGCATCAAATGCCCCGCCAGCTTGTGTCTCCGCCCTTGGCAGGGAGATGACTCAAAGGGCTGCCCCCCACTGCCAGGGCAGGGAAATCCTAGGATTGTAAAGCCAACGCAGCTCCAGCCTAAAGGGATTCTCCATTATCAGACTGCCTGCTTTTACTCAGTGCCAGCACCATGCTGAGTGGGCACTGGGATGCACAAGGAGTCACAGAAACATCAGACCTTGGATTGAAAACACAGCAGCCAAGGGGAGACCAAAACATTAAACAAGCCCAATCCACCTCAGTAAGTGTCTTGGGGCGGCTGGGTAGCACAGGGAATAGACACTGGCCCTGGAGTCAGGAGGACCTGAGTTCAAATCCAGCCTCAGACACACACGTACTAGCTGTGTGACCTTGGGTAAGTCATTTAACACCAATTGCCCTGCCTTCCCCCTCAAAAACAAACAAACAAACAAGAAATAAGCATCTGCTCCGAATGCGGAGCTCGCCCCGACACCAGCGAGACCAAGAAAGAGCTGGTCAGCTTGGGCCCCAGTCCCAGACCTGCCAGCAACTGCCTGCTGCATGAGCTGAGGCCCCCCCAGGACCATGTGGAGCCTCAGTTTCCCAGTCTGTATGAAATAAACCAGGTGACTCAGCGGATAGACGGTCAGACCTGGAGCAAGGAAAACCTGAGTTCAAATCCAGCCTCAGACACTTGTTTGCCAAGAGACTCTGGGCAAGTCACGTAACCTCTATCTGCCTCAGTGCCGAGTTGTTGTGAAGACAGAATCGAGTGACATTGGTAAAGTACTTTACAGACCACCAAGAGCTATCATCACTGACAATCGTTCGCAATGAGCTGGGGGCCACCTCAGCCACAGGACCACACAGCAGCTGTGTCAGCGCACAGTAGGCACTTGTGCAAGGACCACGGGAGGCGAGGAGTCCAGGACACCTGTGAGGTTAGAGTCTGAGGTCACGGAGGGGCCGTGGGGCTGTGGGGCCAAAGGAAGCACTTGTTTTTCCCTGCAGCAACTCTCTTTGGAACCAAAGTGAATCAGAGCATTAGAGCATTCCTGGCTTAAAAAATGTCACCCCCATGCGCCCCCCCCCCCCCCCCCCGTTCTGAAATGACAACCCACAGAAACACTGTTAGTAAACCACTCCCTCCCCCCAAAGCCCAAAAAGGACCCTCGGCCCGAAACACAATCGCCAGGCTTCCCCACTCCACAGGCTCTATGACCTCGCCTGAAGCCCCAGACGTTTGTCTGGAAGGCCCACCCTGCTCTGGGGGTGCACCTCATCTGAAGGGAGTGTGCCCCAAAATAGCCCCGCACCCCCTCTCCTGGCAGTGTGCTTCCCGGCCTCAGACACAGCCAGGGACAAGCCTGTATATTTTAAGCTCGGCTATTCCGAGATATCCTGTTTTGAAGTGAGTTACAGGCATTTCCCCACAGCCCTCCCGAGGAAGCCTCACTCACAGGCCCAGCGGGCCAGCCTAGCCCAGCTTGGAAGTGCTCCGTTCCTGTTTAGGAGGAAAGTGGAGGCCGGGGCCAGCCCATTAAAGATCCCCTGACCCCGTCCTTGGAGAGGGGCAGGGCCAAGGCAACCCTCCTGAGGACAGATCCCTCCCCCAGTCTGGGAAGGGGGGGTGGGAAACAAATCTCTGAAAAATGTCCGTGGCTTCCCCGTGCTGGCCAGATGTGCCCAGCAGGAGACCCTCCCCAAAGTTTTGCAAACATGCTCAGCCTTCTGCTCAAGGCCCAAGCCGTCATGCCATGCTCTTACACAGGATTCCTTTGGAGCAGGACACAAGCATGTCCATTGCCCAGAGGCAATGAGGGTCAGCGGCAGACTCCCCACCAACAACCGCTATGCCACAGGAGAGCAGGCACTGGGCATCTTACGGGCACTGCCACACCATCCTCTTGCTCAGCCAGGCTTGCCTCCCGAGGCTCACACACTCCCAGGGACCAGCAGCTCAGGCCTGCAGCAGCCTCTGCCTGCCCCCCCAGCCCCTCTAGGAGCAAATAGAGATCCCCCTGAGGGTAGTCTGAGCCTTCACAACCTGGTCCTAGCTTATGTTCCAGGGCTCCCTTCACCCCAGTGTGTTCTCCGCCTGCCACACCCTGAGGCTGGAGGGGTGCTCTGCCTGACTCAGTCTCCCCTCAGACTACCCTCCATTAAGTCCCCAAAGGTCGATCCTATCCCTAAACTATAGGGGCTCTCTAGGGCTTCCATGATTACACACAGAATGCTTGGTTTGGCCTTCCAAGCCCTTCCCAGCCTTGCCAGTCTCCTCACAGCTCACCCAGACTGGTATTTCCATCCACTGGCACCGGGGCTGCCTGCTGCTGCACCCAGACCCTCAGCCTCTGGGCTCTGGGTGTCCTCCCTGGTCAGGCCCCAGGCGGGATGCTCTCCCTCACTTTAAATCCCAGCTGACAGCTCGCTCACCTCCACCAGGAAGCCTCCCCAGTCCCTGGCTGCAGGGCCTCCTGCTGGCCCTGACTAGAGCTAGCTTTGTATGTATTAGACAGCAAGCTCCTGGAGGGCAGACTCATCTTCTGCCCCTTCTCTATCCCTAGGGCTTAGCACAGTGCTGGCAGACAGTAAGCCCTTAACAGTGCTCACTGATGGAGATTACTTCTCCTGTCTCCTCCACACCCCAAGTCCTGCTATGGGGAGGGTCCTAGAGCCCGCCAGGAGCCTTGCCCACAGCTACTGCAAGGAAGCCAGGAATGTGAAGAACTGCCCTCATCTGCCCAGTCTCCCCTGTCCTGGGCTATCATTGCTAAACCCAACCCCAGAGGTCAGGCTGCAGAAGGGTCTGCTCTTATCCCTTGGGTGGGAAGCCCGGCCTCTGCCGCCACCTCACAGGGTCAGTGGTGGGGAATCGCCCGCCGCCCCGCTGAGCCAGACAACCCACCACGGATGCAAAGCTGGAGGAGCCCACTGTGCCCCAGCCGGGGCCACCTGCCTGCCTGCGCTGTCGCCTGGCCCTGATTCTGATGCTCCAGGTGCTGCAAACCCCTCGTCCCTTCGCACAGGCTATGCCTTCACCCCTACCTCCCTGTCCTAGACCCATGCCCCTTCCCATCTCATTCTGTCCAATTCTGACCCAGGCCGCACGGGTTTTAGGCCCTGCTTCCTACGTGGGAAATCTGGAGGAGGGAGACCAGGCCTTTGTCCAAGTCACTGGGGACAGAGAACCAAGCACAGTTCACTGGGGCCCCCCAATGGAGACTCATCTCCAAGTTAGCAGCCAAACTTTAACAGCCTCACTACACACGGTCAGCCCCAGCTCCCCAGAGTTAAGATTGATGTGAGAGTCGACTGAGTTTGAGCCACACATTCAACAAAGCAGCCTCGACACAGCATACTTCCCCATCAGAGAAGAGCTGAGGCCAGTCTTGACAGTCTAGACACCCCCCCCCCCGCCCCATCAGAAAGGAGCCTAGGACAGTCTAGACAATCTAGAACTCCACACACACCCCACAGAAAGGAGCCGAGGCCAGTCTGGACAGTCTAGATCCCCCACCCATCAGAAAGGAGCCAAGGCCAGTCTGGACAGTCTAGAACTCCACACACACCCCATAGAAAGGAGCCGAGGCCAGTCTGGACAGTTTAGAACCCCCACACACACACCCCATTGAAAAGAGCTGAGGCCAGTCTGGGCAGTCTAGAAACCCCCCCACACACACACACACCATCAGAAAGGAGCCGAGGCCAGTCTGGACAGTCTAGATCCCCCACCCATCAGAAAGGAGCCAAGGCCAGTCTGGACAATCTAGAACTCCACACACACCCCATAGAAAGGAGCCAAGGACAGTCTGGACAGTTTAGAACCCCCATACACACACCCCATTGAAAGGGGCTGAGGCCAGTCTGGACAGTCTAGAACCCACCCACCCACCCACACACACACCCCATCAGAAAGGAGCCGAGGCCAATCTGGACAGTCTAGATCCCCCGCCCCATCAGAAAGGAGCCAAGGCCAGTCTGGACAGTCTAGAACCCCACACACACCCCATCAGAAAGGAGCCGAGGCCACTTTAGCCAGTCTAGACCCCCCACCGCATAAGAAATTTTTGCCAGAAATCAGAATCAGGCAAACTGGCCATTAGTTTATGGGGTGCTCAGCCTTCCTTTTTCAAAAACATCCCTTGTGCATGTCCACGGCTGAGGGCAGACGAGTAGGCGCCACATGTGCAGTGGCTTTTTAACAACTGAGCAAGGCCAAGAATGACAGAAACTGGATCCAGGGCCTAGCAGAGGTCCTCCCGAGCATGCCATCCAGCTGTTAGAGGGCCAAGATCAATGAGATGAAAATGGGCCATCAAATCCCCGCCAGATGTTGGGATCTGGCCTCAACTTCCCGATCTAGGGCCGCTTTCTTACCCAGAGGGGAGTCCCCAGGCCCACCTCATCATTGGCACCAAGGAAGGCCACATAATGGGACTCGGGATTAGTTGGGGGGGGCCACCTCACCCCGGCCTCCAGCCCAAAGAGAAGCTGACCTGCCAGCTCTTCTCCCGATCCTGGTGCTAGTGTGTGTGACAGGCTGGGGGGAAAGGATGGTGTAAAGGCACCCCACCCTGCACCTCACACTCACTAGGGTCCAAGTTCCACTCAACAGCAGACAGGAGGCCTTGCCTCTACTTAAAGGTCTATGTCCCTGAAGACTGGGCTGAGTGAGAACCATCTGCCATGGGAGGGAGGAAGGAGGGGCTCCAGCCACTTCATTCACCAGGCCCGGCAGGGAGGAGACGGTAGCTCTGGCTGCTAGGTCAATATTTGATGCCTAAAAATATTCAGAATGTTTATTTCCCCAGGCCATGAGGAATAAATGGCCTCTATGTGCGCCCACGCTCTCGCCTGACTGAGTGAGAGAGAGCCTGGCAGAGGGACTAGGCTTCAGGAGGTGCCCAGGTCAGAGGACACAGCCCCAAAGTGCAGAGACGTTGCACCAACCTCCAGCTTCTGAGCAGAGAAGAGGGGCAAAGGGCCCAGCAGCACACCGTGAAGGTGACCACAGAGCCTCCCAAAGGCTGTGCAGAAAGGACCCTTCCTCAAACACAGGCCTCAATCCAAACCTGCTGCTTTGGCCCAGAGGCAGAGATCCAAAGCAACAGCTGAGTTTTCTGGATCACTAAGTATCTCAAACTCCTTTTCTGCCACACTGGGTCATGCCAGTGAGCCACATGGAGGCTCCCAAAGTCTGCCATCCAGAGATGATGATGAAGCAGGTCACATGAGGCTCCTCGAATTTTAACATGGGGCCAAAGGCGCTGGAATGAGCTTGAGGACCGCTCACTGGGCAGACCAGGGAGGGCAGCCAGCCAGCCTACAGCACATGCTGCGTTCCAGTGCCCCAGGAGGCTAATTCCAAGCTCAGAGAAGCCTGTAGCATCTGCCTGCAGACAAAGACAAAGTGCCAGTGCCCGTTTGGAAAGCGAATGGCTGCCATTCTGCTCCAGACCAATTCTCAGCCACCAGCAGCTCCTCCTAAGCCTGGCTCCTGTGGACAAAGAACTGGAAACTGAGGAGATGCCCATCACTCAGGGAATGGCTAAACAAAGTCTGCTGTGTGACTGGGATGGAATGCTATCATGCTGTAAGAAGCAATGAGCAGGCAGATCTCAGAGAAACCTGGGAAAACTTGGATGAACTGATGCAGTGTGATGTGTGCTATGGACACAGTAATGGCAAAACCGTGCATGACCACTGTGATGAGCTGGCTGTTCTCAGCGATAGGACACCCCAAGGCAGACCACGCTCTCCATCCCCAGAAAAAGAGCCGATGGCGGCTAAGCACAGACCAAGCAGACTTTTTCACTGTCTTTACTTTCCTTGAAGTTCTTTCTTGGTCTGGTCTGCGTTTTCTTCCACAACATGACTAACATGGACATGTTTTGCACAACTGCACATGTATAATCTACATCGAACTGCTCAGGGGGTGGGGAGGGAGGAAGGGAGACTTTGGAAGTCAAAGTTTTAAAAACTAATGTTCAAAATTGTTTTTACATGTAACTGGGCAAAAATAAAAAAACTAAAAATACATTCAAAAAGAAAAGAGAAAAAGGGCCACAGAACAAGGAAGTTTTCAGTGACTGGTGGAAAGGTGGTGGTCAGCACTCCAGCCTCCCGAAGAGGGCAGGACATGGAGCCGCTCCTTCTGCCCCAGAGTCTGCATCACTGGCGCCCCGTCCCCCAATCAATTGTCTTTGCGAAACGTGATGCTGCTGTCTCCCCAGGGTCCTTATAATTCTTCCCCCATGAGCTCTATGATTCCGCCACCCGGCTCATGCGGGGCACTCCCCCTCCTATCTCTGCACCTGTCCCACCTTGCCAATAGTCACCCCTAGGGCCCCCGGTTTCCAGTGCCTTACTCTGGGAGGGCATTCCATTTTCTGTCTGTGGCTTGTGGGCCATCTGGTTTGCACTGATGTGAGCTCCCAGAGGGCTGGGATCGTGTTTTCTGCTTCTCTTGGCATTCCCAGTGGGTAGCACCATCCCAGCACCCAGGGAGTGTCACACAAGGCTCACGGATGGACCAGTGAACAGCCCTCTGGCTACAGGGCCTCTTTGGGGCCAGCTTCTACCCTGCAGATACCTGGCCTCCAAATAAATCTGTTCCCCCATCTCCTGGGCCCAAGTTCTGCCCACTGCTCCACAGTCCCATAGACATGATTAGACCATCAGAGGTGAAACCTCCCACCTCCCAACATGACATCATGGAAACAGGACTTCCCCAGGGCTAGACCAGCTTCCTCCCTGACCATCACAGCTCAGAGATAACAGGCCAGGGCGGCCCCACCCCTGGAATGTGACCACAGAGGACATGCTTCTTCCCATCTCAGGGATCCTGAGCCTGGAAAATTAGGAGATGAGCCCAGCTGGCCCTTCTGGCCCCTGATGGACATCCTCTATGAAAACAGCTGCCCTGCCCACACTGAGTCATTTCAAAACCTGCCAGTTTGGTGCCAATTAGGGGGAGAGCCCAGCAGCCGAGACAGGGTGCCTGCCCTCGTGGAGTGGAGAGAAGCCTGCTAGAAGATGAGGGCCCTCAGCTGGGGGCCGCCCTCCTCCAGTGTGACAGAGAAGGAAAAGAGGCCCCGAGAGATGATGGACCAAGGAGCAAACAGAGGCCCCGACCAGGGCCATTCTCAGTAACAGGTCTGGGCGCCAACCTCGGCCACCAGGAGCAATGACCAGCCACAAGCCGGGGATCCAGGGAGGGACTGGGGGGTGCAGAGAAGGAGAAGGCTGGGGGAGGGGAAGCCAGAAGGGCCCCAAAGAGAAGCTCTAGACATCCTTGTCGCTGCTGACAGCAAAGGCCCAGAAGCTGCCAGGGAGCTGGAAAGCCAAGCCAGCCTCCAGAAAGTTAAGCTGGGAAAGGCCTGGGGCACTTGTCCTGGAGAGCCCAGCAGGGTCAGTCAGCCAGTCTGGTTTGGCTACTGGCTGGCCGAAGGTTAAGAAGGGGCTGTGAGTGGGGGCCCCCAATGAAGGGAGCTCAGGGTAGAGCAGGCCGTCCCTGCAGGGACCCTGAACGGGAGGCCAGACCACCTTCCAGGGCAGCTGCTGCCTCCCTACTACGCACATCTGGACACTCCAGAAAAGCTATGATTTCATCAACATTCTCTCCAAAGAAGGGTGCCCTGCAAAGAGATGGTCCCTCCTCCAGAGGCCCACAGACAGCTCCCTGGTGAGGACCTTCAAGGCCATACAGCAGCAGGGCCGCTTCCTGAGCCAGTGATCTGCTGACCCCCCAGAGCTTCTCATCTCTGGGGCACGGAGAATGTTCTCCAGAGCTGGGAGGACCCTTTGAAGGCCTCTGGTCCAATTGTTGTGTTCTGCCTCTGAGGATAACAAGACCACCCACCACATCAGGAGAAAGCAGGAAACCTTGTTCTTTAAGAAATTCTGGGGGGAAAAAAAAAAAGAAAGAAATCCTGGGACAGAAACCCAGTTGTTGGAGTCCACTGAGCTGTTCTCGATCTGAGGACCCCCCCAAAGGGCCATCCCTTCCTCCAGCCAAAAGCCGACCATGAGTCTCCTGAAGTCAGCACCTCAGCAGCAGCTGGGCCAGAGCAGGAGATCCCAAAGCCCACCACAGTACTCTAATGCGAAAAGCATGGCCAACTTCCAGGGGCTTTGCATTCTTCGTTCAAAAGTCTGCTGCTAAAAACAAGACCTGCAGTGTGAGCTAAGGGCCTAAGCACCAGGCCCATGGATGAAAGCAGGAGGACGAAACCCTCTTGCAAGAGAGGCAGGGGACTGCGGAGACGGAATGGTGAATACCCCATTCACATGTGTCTGCTTCATAACTGAGCCTATGAGGCCGGACGGTGCCTCTCCAACACAATGAGGAGGTACAAGCGGGGGCCAGGCTCAGCCTACCATTTGAAATGGGAATTTCCAAGGGCTCAGCGGAGAGGCCAGAGACCCAGCAGGAGGAAGGCGCAGCCGGCAGATCGGCAGAGACAGGCCCAGGGGTCTGGCACCCTCCGCTCAGTCACTCCTTCTAAAAGCACAAACTCGCTGCTTTGCCGAACTGAGCCATAGGGGAAACGGCTAGGGAGAAAATGAGATGCGTCCTGCCAAAAGGGCGGCCGTGGAGAAACACGCTCCTAATGCCGGAGGAGCAAGGAATGCGAGAGCCGGTGGCCTCCTGGGAAACCACAGCAGGGAAGCAGTGCTGCCCGTCCCAGGACCATGGAGGAGGACACCAAAGTTTAGGGGCCTGGGATGCGCCAGGGCCGTCCTGGCCTCCTGGTGTATCCCCGGCACTTAGGGCAGGATCTGGCACACGGGACATGCTTACAAAATGTTCTTCGATTGAAGGACTGAAAGCATCTGACAGGGAATCTGAACTCAGGTCTTCCCAAGTCCAAGTGCAAGTTCTCTGCCGCCCCCCCCCCAGCTTCCTCCCTCCTCTCCTCTGTGAATGCCGCTTCAGTGCGAGCAGATCCTCTCTCAACGTGGGGAGGGGGGTGCACGGTGCAGTTCCCTCCCTCACAATCGCAGTCTGTGCCTCGTCCCACATGGGGAGGACAGGCATGGGCAGACGAAAGTCTCTGGGGGGACACAGGCGTACACTCCCATACACTCATTCATACACCTGCACTAATAAACGTGCACACACAAACACATGCTGACGTGTGTGTGCACACACGTGTACGTGCACTCACGCACATGCATGCACACACACACCAGGTGTCCATGGGAGATTCAGGGGCAGCCCACATTCTGCCACACACTCCCCTTGGCACTCTGGGGGAACACCGGGCTTGGTCTACCCACCAGGCAGCTTCTCCTCAGGGGGAAGCCAGGCGGGGAGTAAGAGCAGGGGCTCTCCCGCACAGCTAGCCCGTCTGGGGCAAATGCTGGCACCAAGCGACAAAGACACACAGCCTCGGCCTACGCCTCCCAGCCTCCCAAGCGCGGAGGCCCAACAGACTGAGATGGGTAGAGACGGGCCATGTGGGGATGGCAGCAGGAGACCACGGCGCCTTGGCCCTCACGGAGGTTCCGAGCTGCAGGCCGAGGTGGCCCATGGCACCCGGGCCTGGTTGGCGGCCGGCCTCTAGCCCCCCTAGCCCCTCCATTTGGCTCTCCCACCAACATGCACTCAGCAAAGTACCCAGGCCAAGTGCACAAATAGTCCGGCACCCCCGGTCAAGGGAACGGGGTGCTGGCCATATTTGGCCAGCCAAGGCCTCAACAGCTGTGGCTATCATGAACTCCGTGGTAAAACATGCCTGTCAAACTGGCAGATTCTGGCCCTTTGGGAGCTGAATCGCTCAAAGCCGAGGGGCCACCCCCCCAGGAGGGAGAAGAACCCCCTTAAAGGCAAAATCACACGGATGAAGGATGGAGCGTTGGGGGAAGTCCAGTTTGGCAGAGGAGGTTGGCCACAGCCTGCGTCCACTGCAGCCAGGCGCCCTCTACAGCCAGGTGCCCTCTGCTCGGTGAGCAGTATCTCGGACACGCCTTCCCACCCAGTCACCCACCACCCACTGTAAAGGAAGAGGAGCTTTGTCTCTCGTCCAGGTCTAAGGACAAGCTGCGCAAAGTTCAGGGGCCTGTAATGGGCAGTCCAAAGCCCTGTTTTCAAGTCCTGACTGAAATACTAACTAGCCTGGTGACCTTGGCGGGGAAGGAGGGTGGGAGGAGGAGAGGGAAGAGGAGAGGGAGGAGGAGGGGGAGGAGGAGGGAGAAGGAGGAGGGGGAAGAGGAAGGAGGGAGGAACAAGAGGAGGGGGGAAAACAGGAGGGGAGAGGAGGAGGAGGAGGAGGAGGGAGGGGCGGGAGGAGCTGGAAGAGGGGGCACCAGCTCCCAGCATGGCCTGTGCAAAGGCAGGAATGAAGAATGGCCAGTTCATGAAGGGGAGAGGGAGGACAGAAGCCACCAGAAGTGAAATAGGGAGCCAGCTTTGGGGCCAGGGATCTCCCCTGGAATTCTGTCAGCAGGAGGGAGCCCGGGAAGGCCCCAGAGCACAGCAAGGGTGAGGGCAGCCTTGGTCTTGGGTGAGAATTTTGGTGGCAGACTGGGGGAGAGAGCAGAGGCAGTGAGACCAGTGAGGAGGCTCCTGCGGCCGCTCTGGCCAGGGTGAGAGAAGGCCCTGCCCCAAACAGAGACGGCAGGAAACAGTCAGCCCCATCCTGATGCCAGGGGCCTGCAGCTCAGCTGACCACAGGGCAGGCCTCTCTGGGGGTCCAAAGTCAGGGCCCCCTCTCTCCCTGTCTCCATCCCATGCCCTACACCCTGCCCTACTAATGCCAGTCTGAGGTCCTGGGCACTCAGCACCCCACCAAGGGCTCCATGTCAGCTCTCCTGCCAAACGGGCTGAATGCTTCAGGGGACAAACGGCAAAGACAAAGACCCTGAGCAAGCGGCCGTCCGAGTGCTGTGCCCACACCCCGGGGCAGCCCTGCATCTGCTGGCCACTCTAGGAAGCCAGCCTTCTCTTCCCCTCTCCGGGCCTGGCCAGGGTCACTTTGTTAATGCCCAGCCACTGCCCGGGAAAACCTGCAGCCTTGGATTTCTGAGTTGTGGGGGCCAGAGCCTGGCAGTGCTCAAGATGCCTCTTCTGCCAGTGCTCCACCACTGGCCCAGCCCCTCCGTGGCCTGGAAGGATCGCTTCCACTACAAACTCACAGAGCATGCACAAAGAGAGCCCAGATGGTAGCCCCACCATGAGCTCTGGGCGGGGGGGGGCCGCTGCTCGAGGAAAACGGGCCCAGGGCTAGCAGGGCAGGCACTGGCCCAGGCCAGTGTGGGGAAGGGCCTGAGGATGGGCAGGGCTGAGGCCTTCAGGGCCAGGAAAGCCTCTGGCCTGTGATGTGGCAGGCAAGATCGCTAGCTCCAGATGCAAGAGGAGCCAAGTTCAAATCCCACCTCTGCTATGCACAGGGCACCAGGATGACCCTGAGCAAGGACTGCCCTTCTTGGAGCCCCTGTTTTCCAGCTGGCATAAGAAAGGGGTGGGCAAGAAGCCTCTGTAAAATGAGGGGGAGCTAGGTGGCACAAACTCTTTAGCCTGGCATTCAAAGCCCCTGGACCACCCAAGGCTCTCAGCCCTGCCCTCTGCCTCCATATCCTGTGGGCTGTCTCACTGCTCCCCCCTCCCCAAAGACCACCCCAAAGCTGCCTCCTCCCAGACAGGCCGCTCCCACGCCATCCTCGCCGCACTCCTGGGCACTGGGGAGCTGCCCCTTCTGAAGGCCAAGGCTGAGGACAGGGCTGCTTTCCTTGGGGTAACAACCTGCAGGCCCCACCAACTGAAACATTCTCATTTCTGACTAAAGGCAGCTCCTGTCTCTCACCCTCTCCAAGAACCTGGGGACAGGTCAGTGGCCTCCATGCAGCTCGCGGCATCTGCTGGCTTTGGAGAGTCTGCCACAGGGGACAAAGGGCCCGGCAGAGGGCAGTGGCCCTGGGGCTCATGGGGGCCAGGGCCCTTCACTCCTCCTGGCCTCACCTGTACAGTTCCGTCTCTGTCCTTTGTCCAGGAGAAGGTCCCTGTCCCTCCATGGCCGCCGGACTCTGGCCAGGAGGAGATGCTCCCATCAGCTTTCTGGGCCCCGTCCCACAGACTGTCTGAAAGTCATATTTCACACAGGCGCCCAGAACACAAGGATGTGAAGGGACCCATGTCCAGCAGGGCATGGGAAGCCTCCACCCTTGGCAATGCGGTGCTCCATCCATCTCACAGAAACACTCCAACTCACCCAAGAATTCACCACTGACTTTATGGCTTTTCCCTGCCAAGGGCTGGTCTTTGCTCGAGTGCAACAAGGAATGCTTTGGGGGAAGCTGGCCTCGGACCCAGGCCGGTTGGGGCCTACACTGGGTGACCCTGGACAAGTCACTTCCCCATTCAGGAGACACGGGGTTTAGCAGGGGCTTTCCTCAACACCGGCGAGATTGTGAAGGGACATAAACGTGGGCTGATCTGAGAAGAGACAGGGAGCCAGGGACAGCTTCAGAGTAAGGGGGTGACAGGGCCTTGGGATGATGGCTCTGACCGCTGTTTGGGCAGGGCGATGGGACAGGAGGAAGCTGAAAGCAGGTAGAGCCACGAGAAGGCTCCAGCAGCAGAGGAGCAGAGGGGCCTGGCGGGGACAGACCCCAGAGTGGCAGAGGGACAGGGGGAAGCTGGCAAATGCCCTGAAGGGTTCACAGCTGATTAGCTGGGAGGAGGATAGAAGGAATGGTGGAGGAGGATGGTGAGATCTTACAGCTGGGGGGCTGGGGAGGGGGAGGCAGCTCAGGCTGGGAGGGGCCTGGAGGGAGGGAAAAGCAGGGTTGGGGCTTGGGGAGGGGGGAGAAGGCAGGCCTGGGGCTGAGGGGTAGAAGGCAGGCCCAAGCCTGGGGGCCCTGGGGGGCTGGGAGAAGGCAGGCCCAGGACTGGGTGGGGGGAGAAGGCAGGCCAGAGCTGGGGAGGTAGAAAAGTTCAGCTGTCGACACCCTGAGCTGGAGATGGGCCTTGGTCATGCCGGTGGAAACATCCTTGCAGCCTGCAAAGGTAGGGGGGGTGCCTCGGGAGCCCTGGCCCAGCCAACTTCAGGCATTTGGTTGTGTCTGATCCTTGTGATCCCCGAGGGGTTTCTTGGCAAAGATCCTAGAGGGCTTGGCCATTTCCTGCTCCCATTCATTTTACAGATGGAAAGGGAGGCAAGCAGGGTGAAGTGACTTGCCCAAGGTCACATAGCTAGGAAGTGTCTGAAGCAGGATTTGAACTCAGCAAAAGTGACTGACTCCAGGCCTGAAGCTCTGTGCACTGTGGCGCCCCCTAGCCACCCACTTCAGAGATACAATTACCCGAAGGCAGACCTTTCTGATTCCACTATAAAATGTGCTTTCTTTCTCCCCATTGTCAACCTTCCTCCAAAGAGCCAGCAGCACATTTCTCCCTTACACCCAGACTGGTTTCTTCCAGAACAGGTCCTAGGGTGGGCCACCTAGAGACTGAGAACCACTTGCCTATAATTGGGGTCACATAACCTTGCCAGAAGGCACAGTCCTCGTGGGACAGGCCCGAGGGCCCTCCATTTCCTGGGACTGTACAAGGCAGCAGGTCATGGAGTCCAGAACACACTGGTCTGCAGTGACGCAGGTGTGAGCGGCCACACATCCATATGCACAGGAGCGTCTGACAAGCAGAGAGTGACTTCCCTGATCCAAGGCTAACAGAGCTGACAGGTGGCATCACTCTGCAGATGAGGAAGACAAGACCCAGGGAGGGACAGAAGCTGGAGCCGCATCGCCCAGTAGTAAGAAAGACAGAACTCAAACCCAGGCTAGGAAGGTCAGCCCCACATGGATTTCCCTGGCTATTCTTCAGGAAGTCCCTCACACTATTTATCATGGCCATAAAATTTTACACGTGTTCCTCGGGATCAGGCTTCCACTGCAAACAAACAAGCCAGGCCCTGCCCTGAGCCAGGGAGGTCTGTTTGGTGAGTCAACACTGTCTGAGGAATCTTCCCCACATTCCCATCATCACCTTCCCAAGCACCTGAGTGCTGGGAGGACCACAAGCGTACTCCTCCTTCCCAGGCCTGTTCAGTCACCACTGGCCTGAAACCAAAGCATCCTCTTTCCCCAGGCCTCAGCTGTCATGTGCTCAGCTGCCTGCCTGCCAATCAGTACGCATTTATCAAATACCTACCACATGCCAGGCCCTGTGCTAAGCCTTGAGGATGAAGAGAAAGGAGAAAACCAGGCCCTGCCCCAAGGAACTACCAGTCAGCTGGGAGAGGCCACATGTAAGCAACTATCCACAAAAGTTCTAAGGTCGACTGATGATGATAATAGAATGAGCAACAGACGGTACCACAGGCCAGTGAAGAGAGCACTGGGGCTGGAGTCAGGAAGATGAGTTCAACTGTGGCCTCAGACACTTAGAGCTGTGTGACCCTGGGTAAGTCACTTCACTCTCTGCCTCAGTTTCTTCATCTGTAAAATGAGCTGGAGAAGGAAATGGCAAAGCGCTCCAGTATCTTTGACAAGAAAACCCCAAAGGGGGGGGGGGGGTGGGGCACAAAGAGTTGGACTCGACTGAAAGGACCAAACAATAGAAGTAAGGCTGTGGTATGAAGAGGGATCAGGAAAGGCTTCCTGGAGAAGCTCCAGCTTCTGACACTCAAAGGCAGGTGGGGAAGGAGGAATGGCAGAGGGAGGCAGCCAGTGAAAACATACAGAGTGGGGAGCTTGAGGACCAGCAAAGAGGCCAGTGTCTTCGGATCACTGAGGGGTGAAGGAGAGAAGACTGGAAGGTAGAGAGGAGTACAGTTATGATAGACTTTAAAAACCAGAAGATTTTATATTTGATCCTGAAGGCAATAGGGAGCCATTGGAGATGAATGATTACAGAATGGGGGGGGAGAAGTATAGAACGTAGTAAGATCTGACTCTTAGGTATATAAATTTAACGACTGAGGATGAATTGGAGTGGGAAAAATATTTGAGACAGAGAGGCCCTCCAGGTGTGAGATGATGAGGATCTACACCAGGGTGGTGGTAGTGCCAGAGGAGAGAAGGAGGCATATTTGAGAGATGCTGCAGAGGAGAAGTTGATCAGAGATGCTACAGAGGTAAAGTGAACTAGAAATGCTACAGGAGTTGAAATGGACCAGAGATGCTACAGGAGGTGAAATGGACCAGAGATGCTACAGGGGGTGAAATGGACCAGAGATGTGGCAGAGGTGAAATGGACCAGAGATGCTACAGGGGGTGAAATGGACCAGAGATGTGGCAGAGGTGAAATGGACCAGAGATGCTACAGGAGGTGAAATGGACCAGAGATGCTACAGGAGGTGAAATGGACCAGAGATGCTACAGGGGGTGAAATGGACCAGAGATGTGGCAGAGGTGAAATCAATAGGCCTTAGCACCATATTGGATCTGGCAGATGAGAGTGAGGAGTCCAGGATGACCACAAGGTTTCAAGCCTGGGTGACTGGGAGGATGAAGATACCCTCAACAGTAATAAGGAAGTTAGGAAAGGGAGAGGAAGGAAAAGAGAATGTATTTAATTTTTGTTGGATCTGAGATGTCTCTAGAACATCAAGATGTCTAAAAGGCAACTGGAGATGAGAGACCGGAGATCAAAAAAGAGGTTAAAACTGAACCATAAGATCTGAGAATCATTCCCATAGAGACAATAATTGAATCTATGGGAGCTGATGAGATCACCAGGCAAAATAGTCTAGAGGGAGAAGAGGCCCCAAGACAGAGTGTTGTGGGGAGGAAGCACCACAGCATGAGCTAGATGAGGATTCAGCAAAGGAGACTGGGAAGGAGCAATCAGAGAGGGAGGAAGAGAAATAGGAGAAAGAGATCTCCCTAAAAAATAAAGAGAAGAGAGTATCCTGGAGAAAACGATTGACAGCATCAAAGGCTACAGAGATCAAGGATGAGGACTGAGAAAGGGCATTAAATGAAGCAATGAAGAGATCATTAATAACTTTGGAGAGAGAAGTTTCAGCTGAATGATGAAGTCAGAGGTCAGAGTGCAAATCCATGGTATCAAACTCAAATTTAGAAAGGGACCACTAAACGGTACAAAAATGAACTCTGAGAACCACACATTAATATTATCTATGTTCCACTGTATTTCATTAGTTTTATCATCTTATTTATTTATTATAGTATCTGTTATTAAATATTTCCCAATTACATTTCACTCTAGTCTCTGATCTTGGAAGTGTGGCCCCAGTACAGACTGGAAGGCCCTGTGATTGACACCTTTGCTGTGGAGTAAAAAGGGAGAACGAGAGGAAAAAAAGTCAAGGCCGACCGCCTTCTCGAGTTTAGTCACAAAGGGAGGAGAGACACAGGATGATATCTAAGCACGGATGGGTGAACCAAGTAAAGATTTTTTGAGGAAAGAAACATTTATTTAATACCTACCGTGTATCACTCACCGTGCCAAACCCTTGACAAATATCTTATTTACTTCTCACAACCCTAAAAGTTAGGTGCTAATATTATCACCATTTTAGAGCTGAGAAAATTGAGGCAAAGGTTAAGTGACTTTCCCAAGGTCACACAGCTAGTGGGAAATCTGAAGCTGGATTTGAACTCAGCTCTTCCTGACTCTAGGCCTATCTATACCACCCAGGTGCCTCTTTTGGGAACAGGGTGGCCATGGGCAGGTTTGTAGGCAGTCAGGAAGGAGGTAGTAGACTGAAAGGGGACAGATATAGCAATCTGCTCAAGAAGACGGGATGGAATGAGACCACCATATACATAGAATGGCCTGCCTTGGCATATAACACACGAAAGGAAGAGACAGTGGCAGAAAGCGTCCAAGTGATAGGAGACGAGGAAGGGGGAGCTCGATCTTCCCCAAGAGGCAAATTTTGATGAATTAACGACAGTGCGCTGAAATGTGGGCAGCTCTTTTCCAGTCACCGCAACGAGTCCTTTTCTTTCTAATATGATTGGGCCCTGATGTCTAGCACACACCCCCATACACAGACCCCTGCCCTGAGCACTAACCAATGAACAAGCCTCCCGGCCAGTTACTGGAAGGACAGCTGGGGCCCAGCAGTCTAGACAACTTGCTACGAAAGGTTTACTGGACCGAGTGGTAAATCTGGAGTCAGGGGAGCTGGGTATGAAACCTGTCTAGGATACTTGTTTGGATGGAACGCTTTGTAAGCCTTACAGCGCTGTACAGAGGTGAGTCAGGCTTACTTTCTGGCTACTCGACTTTGTGAAAGAGAGGAGGGAAAGGAAAGGAGGGAGAGGGAGGGAAGGAGGGGAGGAGTGGGAGATGAGAGGAGGGGGGAGGGGGGAGAGAATTGCAGCTGAAGAGTGGGGCAGCTGCACCCTCCAAGCCAAGAACTCTTATTTGCCCACTAAAGGAACAAGCCCCCGGGAGACAGAAGCATTATCTCCACCTTCAATGACGCACTCTCTGAGGACAGAGCCCGCTGTTACTGTTTCTGCATATCTCTTGGCATTCTCCCAGGACACCCACCAGGCTACTTTGCACATAAGCTGCCTTCACTTATTTGCTGAATAATCAGCAAAACACGTTACAGGGAAATGAACACAGGGACGACTTGCCCGTTTTGGCCAACAGCTGATTCCATTCAGTCCGAACCGTGCGTCTGCACAATGGCTACGTGGTGCCCAGCACGCTTCCACGGCTCACGTTAGTTACAAAGCTTCCCTGTCCTCAAGGAGTTGCCAGTCTTGCAGGATACCCATCAAAGGATAAGTGACCAAAAGGGGAACAGAGTCAAGCGGCAGGCAGAAGGAGATAGCCCCATACAAGCCATGACAGAAGTGTTAGAACTAGGCCTATCAGAGATGGCCCCAAAGCGAGGCCAAGGGAGGCTCCCTAAAGGGTCTCCATCTAACAGGTGGGCCACACCTTCTCATTCTTCCTCCCTCAACCTGCCCCACCTTACACTGCCATGAAAAACCGAGGCCAAACTCTCTCCTCTTCATCTCACATCACTCATGCCCCCCCATCTCCTTCCTTCCTGTCTCACATAAAGAGGGGCCCCTCGCTGTGCTTTGGTGACCCAGCTCGGCCTTCTGGTCTTTTCCAGAAGACTGTCCCTTCCAGAATCCTCTTCTCTCTCCCTCCTCCTCCTTCCCTTCCTCCCCCATCTCCCCCCACCTCATCTCCTGTCAGCTTCCCTGGTGCCTACAAAGACTCCCACATCTGCCCACTCTCACCTGAGCGCCCCTTTCTGCCCACTGTCACCCCCTATTGCTCTTCCTTTTCTCGGTGGCCCATGAGGGCCGTCACTTCCTCTCCTCTCATTCCGTTCTAAACTGTGCAGTCCAACTTCCCACCTCATCACACATCTGAAACATCTCTCTAGAGTGACCGATGAGCTCTCAGTCCGCATCTGGCACTGTGATGCACCCCCTCCTCTCAGATCCTGCCTTCTCCTCTCTTGGTTCTCCCACTACTCTGGCTCCTCTACTGGGGCTTCTGCCGTAGCTCCCCTCCCCCCAATGTCAGTGCCCCATCTCGGTCCCCTCCACTCAGGGATCTGGTCAGCTGCCATGGCTTCCATCAGCATCTCTCGCTGACGGACATAACTTGTCCCAGGCTCTCTCCTGACATCCTCTCCCATATCTCCAAATGGCTACTAGAAAGTTTGAACTCGGTGCCACGTGGATATCTCAAATTCAACATGTCCCAAACAGAAAGCATTGCCTTCCCAGCCCCACCCCAAGCCTGTGTTTCCTCCTGGTTTTCCTATCACACTTGAAAGCACCACTACACTCCCATTTGCCCAGGATCACAAACTAGACGTCATCCTCCCCTCTTGCTCATCCCCTACATGCAATCGGCCACCTCTTGTTTCTTTCCTCACGATGGTCTTTTGGTTCGATGTGTCTCCTTTTCTCCTCTCACACAACCTTCACCCTAGCATAGGCCCTTCTCCCCTATAACTTGGACCAGTAGTGCTCAGGATATGATCCAAGAACCAGTGGCTTGGTGGGTGGGATGGTCCTGATACCCTTTCTGGGGGTCTGCAAGGTCAAAACTATTTTTATAATAATGTTCAAACATTTTAATTGTGATTATGATAAATACTGATAGATAAAATCCACCTGAACAAATGGTGGGGTGGGGAAAATCCTCAGTAATTTGTAGGAGTACAAGGGGGCCCTGAGACCAACATGTTTAAGAACTGCTGGCCTGAAACACGGCCACAGCCAGCAGCTTGATCTCTCCCCAGTCCATCCCATCCACCGGGCTGCCAAAGTCATCCTCCTCAAGGGCAGGGTCTGACCTCTCCCACCTCCCAGACAGACACACATACAGTCTCCTGTATCACCTCCTCTGGCACTGAAGGCCCTCCAGACCCTGGCCCCTCTTTCCAATCTTGCCAAACATGCTCACTTACGCATGGGCCTCTAAGGCCTACCTCTGTACCTTTGCATCGGCTGTGCCCCAGGTCTGGAAGATCCTCCCTCCTCCCTTAGCCACTCCCCCAAATTTACTCTGTATACCATGGGTAGATTTTGGGTACGCTGTTGCCTCCTGCGATAGAAGGTGACTTCTTGATAGCCAGGGGTTGTTTGCCCAGCAAGTGGGAGGCAATTTAAAAATGTTTGTGGATGGGCTTCATGGTGGGAAGGGAGGTGGGAGTGTCCCAGCCTCCAAGTGAAAGATGATGCAATGGAGCCAGAACTCTACGGGAAGGATGGCTTCCCCCTCCAGGGCACACCCTCCATTCTCCTTAAAAGTCACTCAGGAAGAGAGGGAAGGATAGTTTGTGATCTGTGCTCGTGGCACAGGAGGCCACTCAAATGAGGTCACAGATCAAAACCACGGGAATATGCAGAAGAAAAGCTAGGCACATGTGGTGCTTTTTGAGGCCTGAGAACTGAACTCTGGAAAAGCAGGAGAGGACATGCATTTCCAGAGGGAGGGCAGGGACAGAAGAGTGGGGCGATGAGAGGGGTCTGAGTACAAAAGACACAGGATAGGGCTAGAAAGGAGAGCTGGGCCAGGCTCTAGCAATGCCAGACTAAACACTGTGCTCCATCAGGCAGCCACTAACCTGGGGGTCCAAGAGCATCCTGACCAGGGTAGCCTCCCCACAAGCCAAGACATCTTGAACCTAAGGGGGCCAGGGAAGCAAACTCCCAGGTCTAACCACTCCCCAATCCTAGCTGGTGTGGGAGGGAGGCTCATTTTCCACCACCATCAGGACACGGGGCCCTTACTGCCCTCAACTACACCTAGGAGAGGGGGCATTACACCAGCATGGGCCTTCTCATCTGGTAGCTTATCTGGAGCTCCAGACCCCATGAAAAGAAGAAACAATGTCAATAGTCACTGGAAAAATACTCATCTTCACTAAAAATCAGAGAAAACAAAGTAAAAACAGCTCAGAGAAATGGCCAACAAGCAATAAACACGCAGAGATCACCAACAGTGATCTAGTTCAACTGTGGCAGGTGCCCCTCTTCCCTGCCACCAGAATTACAGCCACAGAGACTCTTCAGGGAGGGCTCTGGGAGCATGCAAAAAAATTCACAACAATCAGACTTTGGGATTCAATCACTCTCTCGTTGGAAAGAATCTCTGAAAGAGCTTGCCCCGGCCACGCTTCATCCAAAGCTGTTCAAAGACCTTCGTGGTAGTATTGTTACACAGAAATACAAAGACCTGCACCCAAAGTATGTCCCAACCAAGAGGGAAAAGGCAAAACAAATTGTGGCTCATTAATATAATCAGATCCTACAATGCAATTAAGACCAACCTATATGGGAACTACAAGTCGAGCTTGAAAGGCCTTTCAGAAATCAGAGAGTGAAAATAATAAGCAAAATGAAGTTAATAAGAGCATAGGGACAAAGACAGAAACAAAGAGAGAGAGAGAGCGTCGGAGACAAAGAGGGAGAGAAGCCACAGGACCATGGCCCCCGCTGGTCCAGAAAACAGCTCTCCCCTACCCCCAATAAATTATGCTCCTGCATTTTATCAAAGAGACACCCCAGAAATGCCCACTTCTCTCTTGACGCATGTGAGGGCACAAACCCCATGAAGAAATTCTGGACTTTATCAAGGGGCCAGAAGAGGAGGAGCCTCAAAGGCCAAAACCAAAACAGGTGTAAAAAATCTGCCATTTTTCATTCTGTTTTATGACCCCAGGGAGCACAACCCAATCCTCCCCATCACCTCATGCCAGTTCAAGGGCCTCGGCAGAAGGATTTCTCTGATTTAGGGATTTTTTTACTGATTGAGAGAATCTCAGCTTCCCAGTGGCACCAAGGGGCAGTGCGCCTCCCTCCTACCCTCTGGAAGAAGCCCAGTGAACTGTGGAATGCCCCTCTTAGGAAGCCCCTAGGTCACTGACAGGCAGGCAGTCACAGAACCAGACCTTGAGCCTCTGGTAGGAGCTCCACTGAAGCTGCCCATTCCACTGAGGGATAGCGTCCACATGGTTCAGAAAGCACTCCTAACATAAAGGGGTCTCGAGTAGAAATGGGACCCCTGACTTCTGAGCCTGGCTCTGCCTCCACCACCCTGGGCAGATCTCAGGCCCACCCATCCATCTGAAAGGTGGAAGCAGCCTGTGCTGCTTCTGTGTCCCACTGCCCGCTGGCTCAGCCAGTCTCACAAAGGCCTTCCTTGACCCGCCTTCCTTTGAAAGATCAGGCAGCAGTTCCAAACGACATCTGCAGGCTCAGCAGGGTCAGGTTGGGGTGCTCCGGAGGACCCTGAGGGAAGTCCACCCCACCTACCTGGCGGGAGATGTATTCTGTGGGCAGCCTTCCTTCCCCTGGCAGCCACCTGGTCAGCTGGGCCATCCCCACACCTCCAGCCCTACTCACCCTCTCCCCTGCCACACCCACGACTGACTCAGAGGTGGGTCAGTCCTCCTAACCATCCCTGCAAAAGAGGAAAGCAAACATGGCGAAGGCTCGTGGGCAGGCTACCAAAGGAAGCCCCTGCGCCCAGGCAAGGCCCAGGCTGGGTCCTACGCCTCCTACTCTGACCCTGGGTCTGAGGCTCACTCCTCATCCCATGAGATCACAGGGTTCCAGCTGGACAGGAACCAGCAGTTCTTAGGCACCTATGAGGTGCTGGGCCCGGAGCTGCAAGTTGGCAGGACAGACACAAGGGGACCAGTCCCTGCCACCCACAAGGAGTTTCCATTCTAATGGGAGAAGACGAGACCCCCAAGGAAGTTGAAGAGCAAGTCGGAGCCCAGAGAGGGGGCAAAGGGGGAAGCAAGGGGGCCTGGCCTAGACCCTCCCTCCATGTAGAGGCACTCCTAGGTTGAGACAGCGGCTGAGGGAGGGGGTCACAAAAATGTCAGGAGTGGCATGCCCAGGGGTCCCACATCCAGTTACTGCTGGGGCCAGTTACAGCCAGGTCCCCAGACTCCAAGCCCAACACACCGTCCTCCTCACTAAGCAACCTTCTGGCCTTCTTATCCTGGCAGAGATTGCTGACAGCAACCTCCCTTCTTTTGGAGGTAGGGCAGAGGACAGGAGGCTGGACTTTGAGTCAGCAAGACCTGAGTTTGAATTCTGCCTCAGAGTATGGGACAGTTTATCTGTCCTATTTATGGATAAGGGAAGAATTTGGAAGCAAAAGAGATAAAGAAAGCATTACAAAACGTAAAACAGATAATTCTGATCATATAAAATTAAAAAAGTTTTGCACAAACAAAACCAATGCAGCCAAAATTATAAGGAAAGCAGAAAACTGGGGGGGGGGGAATTTTGCAACAAGAATCTCTGATAAATACCTCATTTCTCAAATACATAGAGAACTGAGTCAAATTTGTAAAAACACAAGTCATTTCCCAAATGATAAATGGTCGAAGGATACGAACAGGCAGGTTTCAGACAAAGAAATCAAAGCTATCTATAGTCACATGAAAAAAATGCTCTCAATCACTATTAGTCAGAAAAATGCAAATTAAAACAGCTCTGAGGTACTATCTCACGCCTGTCAGAGTGGCTGACACAACAAAATTTAAAAAGGACAACGCTCGATGTCGGAGGGGATGTGAGAATACTAGGACACTACCCAGGAGTGTCCTTTGGCGTCCCAGGCTTGGGCAGATCTAAACAGAGCTAAACCAAGGGCCAGGCCACGGTATGAAAAGAAGCCCGTGAGCCTGGGGGGCGTTTTCTGGCAAAGCTGTCATGATTAGGACAAACCTGATCATTTCAGTTTGATACAGCAAAGGAAAATCGGTGCCTCTTCACCGGACGTCACAAAGACAGTGCCCCGCTCCACCAGCACCCCACCACCCGGTGGCCCCCCTGTGACCCTAGGCCACAATCAAATACAAATTTGATACAAAAATCAAATTTCCTGGAGAGGCAAGGAAGTCCCAGAAATAGACAGATAACAGAACAAGAAGAGAGAGTGCGTGTGTGCGTGTGTGTGCAAAAGAGGGCCCGTGCAATTTAGCCTTGCAGTACCCCTAGGAAGTAGGTGCTATTGCTACCCCATCTCACAGATGAGAAGACTGAGGCAGGCAGCGACCAAGAACTGGGCCAAGGCCACACCACCAGTGAGCATCTGAGGCCACTACACAAGCCCATGGACCTATCCTCCAGGCAGCTAGATGGCGCCACCTTGGACCTGAACTCTGCTGACCCTGCCTCAGTTTCCACAGCTATAACACAGAGCACTTCACCTCCAGGGTTCCTGTGAGGGTCAGATGAAACCCCATATAAAGCGTTCTCTAGCCGAGCGCTACAGTCATCACAGGAGGGCAGCGGGCAGTGCAGCGGACAGTGCAGCGGACAGTGGGCCTGGAGCTGGGACAAGCAGAGTTCAAATCCCGCCTCAGACTCTTCCTGGCTGTGTGACTCAAGTAGCCAAGTCACTTCACCCTGCTTGCCTCAGTTTCCTCATCTGTAAAATGACATGGTGGAGGAAATGGCTAGCCCTCCAGCGCCTGCCAAGACCCCAAAGTGGGGCCCAACTGAACAGATGGTCAAGTCTCAGGTTACAGGAAAGCCTGCACTTAGGTAAGCGGACCCGAACCTCCTTCAAACAGAAGAAGCTGGCCTTCTCACGCCTCATCTCCCCACTCTGACCTCCCCAGACAGGGGGCCGAGCCAGCCCTTGCTGACGGTACCATCCAGGGGGACCAACCGCCTGGGACCAAGCATCAAGAAGAGCCTGGCCAGACAGGCTCCCTGGGCTGAGACCCAGGCCACCCCAAGTCAGACAGACCAAAGAGAAGGTGGCCTGGGCTGCCCAGGCTGGGGATGAGCTTGGCACCTGCCTCTAGGGATGAGGCTGACAGGACCTGGGGGGAAATAGGGTGCCCACCTGCTCACCTGCTGGAGTCCTGTCTGCACTGGTCCTACCGCACCTGAAAGGTTATGGCAAAAACAGGCTCCCTGGGCTGAGACCCGGGCCACTGCAAGTCAGACCAACTAAAGAGAATGCGGCCTGGGCTGCCCAGGCTGGGGCTGAGCCTGGCATCTGCCTCTAGGGACAAGGCTGGTAGGGCCTGGGGTGGAGGGAGAGGGGGCACCCGCCCACCTGCCCACCCACCAGGGTCCTGTCCGCACTGGTCCTTCTGCGCCTGGAGGGTTATGTCAAAAACAGGAAGTTGTAACAGACTTGGGTGATGAAGGAGGAAGAAAACGAGAAGCCTCCCTGGCCACCCCCACAGCAGCACCTCCCCACCCCCCACACCCTCTAACTGAACCAGCATCAGGATGCCCCGAAGGGCCCACCCACTTTGGTCAGATCCACAGGGTGCCCAAGGACTCCAGGGCAGGAAGGAGGCCTGGGTCCTGTGGTGCAGCCTGCCCATCGCTGAGGATGCCATGCAGAGGGGGTAGCAGAGCCAGCCCCCAGCAGGGCTCCCTCATCCTAGGGCCGGCCAGGCCACTGGGCTCCAGCTGGGGGCTGTTTGTTGGTGCCCTCAGGCCCAGTCACTCACAGACCTGGATACCCTGCTGCTTATTTGGGGAGGGAAGTCTCTCTCTCTCCAAGCCCATCCCTCTAAGATGCCACCTGGCTACAATGCGGTCGGATCACGTTCAAGCCCCCCACAGAATGACACCAAGGCCGAGGCTTACCAGAACCTGCCTCTCACGTGTGGAAGCCCCACTTCCTCACCTGTGAAATGGGGCCAATGGGGTCAGGAGGACGGAAGAGGCCTACCAGACTCCTCTGCCAGTCCCAGCACTGGCACTGCCAGGATTGCCAGGGCCAGGTGGCAAGTCACCAGGTTGGGGCAAAGGATCAAGCCCCATCCGAGACCTTGGGGCCCAACATCCTCTCTCCTCACGCAGCCTTCAGAGCTCACTAGGGCACAGTGGGTGCCGACATAGGGCCAAACTGGACCCTGTGTCCCCTGGCTCCTTTTCAGCTGCCAGAGGTAGCGGCCAGAACAAGGTTCAAGATGAGCAGGCCCAGGCCTCTGATTCACACCTGTGAGAACAAGTCAGTTCACTTGTCTATACAGCAAGGCAACCCAAGGCACGGTGGATTGAGCAGGGCCTGGAGTCAGGAGGGCCCAAGTTCAAATCCAGCCTTGGATACTCACTAGCTGTGTGACCCTGGTCAAGTCACTTCACCTGTTTTCTAACTGTAAAATGAGTACAAGGAGAGCACCTACCTCTCAAGGTTGTTGGAAGAATCAAATGAGAGAATATTTGTAAAACCCTAAAGACAGTGGGCGGAGCTTGGTGACTGCTCATCTGCTCCCTCCCTCCTCTCCTCCCTCCTTCCTTCCCTCTTCCCTTCCTCCCTCCCTCCTTCCCTCCTTTTTTCTTCCTTCCTGTCCTTCCTCTTCCCTTCCTCCCTCCTTCCTTCCCTCCCTCCATTTCTCCTCTCCCTCCCTCCCTTTCTGACTCAGGCAGCACTCACAACATGAGCAGGCCAGAGTGGGGCTGGCCCAGGACAGCTGCCAGCTCTCCTGGAAATGGAGCCTGGAAAGTTCCTGGCCCCCTGAGGCCTGGTGTGGCAAGACCAGCCTCTTCCATGAGGAGAGCACATGCCTTGAAGGAGGACTTCCAGCAGTACTCTCTCAATGGCCTCCTACCCACCCAGACTGCAAGGAAGGGGCAGGAAAAACCACACGGGAGACTTGGGCAGGAACAGCTCCTCCTAAGAGGGGAGAGCAGCAGGCTCCCTCGCCCATCAGGCCTGCCCAGCGTGAGGGGACAAGAGGCGGGGGAGTGTGGCCGACCAGGAGTCAACCCTGAGCTCTCAGAGACAAGGCCAAATGCTCCTCAGCCACGAGGACCACGGGAAGCCGAGGTTCCCACAGGGTTTTCAAGGCGAAGGACATACAGACCTCCACACTTAACCTATTTTCCCCACTCTGCCCATCCTAAAAAGGTGCCATCCAGGCTGGGCAGTGACCAGGGAACCATCTGGAGCCTCAACAAGTGGGCAGCTCATCAGCTGGAGACCTCAATGGCTGGTGCCTCCGTTAACATGTGAAGCTCCCATTTCTAGGCTGGTGTTGGAGAACTGAGCCTTGCCAGATAGGGTCACTCCCTCACAGGCCACCTTGCCCATCACCTGCCCACAGTGATGGCCAAACCCCAACAGGGTTACAAGATGCTTGGGGTCAGGTCCTCATTTAAAACTGGGGTGGGGAGTGAATTTGAACTCTGGACGGGACTGGAGCAGCAAGAGAAGGCATCTGCAGCTGAGTCGAAGCAGGCAGCTGGCCCCCCACAGAGGCAGAAAATCCACTACCCTGGAGGCAGGAGGCCCCCCTACCCCACTCCTCCTGACCACTCAGGCTAGGCCAGCCCTATCCAGCCCTGGCCAGGCCCAGAAGGAAATGCACAGGGGACTGCTGAAGCCAGCAGCGAGCAGGAGGTGGGAGAGCAGGCTCTGAATCCAAGCAGGGAACTCTGCTCCACCAATACCCACCACCTAGCATCCCCAAGGAGGCCAGCAGGCCTTACTGCCAATGGGAGCTCCGGGGACCCCGAAAAGAACAGGGCAGCACCTGGAACTCTCCATGAAGAAGCAGAACGTCCTCACAGGTATAGTATCACTGTGACCACGAAGACAAACCCAGAAACCCACAGACGCCACCACCCACCCACAGCCGCTCCCATCTCTGAGTGAGTACGGACATAGGCACGCACGTGCACGCGCACACATGCACACACACACACACATACACACACACACACACACACACACACCCCAAAGGACAGAAATTCTGTGCAAAGATTTCATTGTTGTTGGGTCATTTCACTTGAGTCCAAGACCCCAGTTAGGGTTCTCTTGGCAGAGACACTGGCAGGATTTGCCATTTCCTAGTTCATTTCAAAGGTGAGGAAACTGAGGCAAACAGGGCTAACTGACTTGCCCAGGGTCACACAGCTGAGAAGTATCAAAGGCTGGCTCTGAATTCAGGATGATGAACCAGGCCCTTGATCCCCTGTGGTGCCCCTGGCTGCCAAAAGCTTTCCAGGGACATATGACAAAAGGCCTGAGGCTCCAGCCACAAAAGAGAAATTGGAGGCCCTGGAGACTGTCCCCTTTTGTCCAGGGTGGGCACAAGGTAGTGGTGGGGGGTAGGGCATGGAGAACAGAAAGGGCAGGCCCTCCACTAAGAGACTCTGTTCCGAGAGGATCCCCAGTGACAGCCAGGTAGACAAAAAGGTCACTAGACTAAGTGAGAAAGTCCTGGGTTTGAGTCATGCCTTTCTTGGGCACCCCTGGAGCTCTAAATGTTATGATCTCATCCCTCACTCACCTGCCTTCAGGAGAGACCTAGGAAACATCCCGCATCTGTCACCAAAGAGACAGCTTCCAATCCCCCCCAATTCTCTAAAAAGTGAAGTCGGGGCTGGACTCCCCACTGCAGGGGCCCTGGCAGGGCCAGGTGAAGGCAGCAGGAAGGAAGCAGGAGGCCTGATGCCAGGAACCCAGAGGAAGGAAGTAGGTGGAAGAGCCAGCCCAGGGGGAATGGTTCTGGGTCTCAGGCGGGAAAGCCTGGATTCAAGCTCTGCCTCGATGATGAGGGACAAATCAGCTACCTCCCACGCAACAAGGGGCAGGGTGCTGGTGGACAAGTCTCCTCACCAGGAACTGCCTCCCCAGGTGAAATCATGGCCGACAGAAGGAAGACAAAGTCGGTGACTGGGTCAGCAGGTCCTGCTCTTGAAGGACTAGAGGAAGTGGACCCACTTGGCCGCCAGTACAAGACGGGACATGAGAACTGTCTCCATAGTCACAGAGACAATGGAGCAACCTTATGCTGGGCACTCCCCGAGGGCAAGACCAGGGAAAGTGACCAAAGGAGGCTTGGGGGTGACCAGAATGCCTCAGCATGAGAGCTGGCCCAAAGTGGCATGAGCTGGTGTGGCCCCCTCTGTGGAAGTCTTCACTTGCTGGCTCTGACAGAGGCAGGGCTGAGCCTGTGCAGCCCTGAAGGACGGCTCCAGATCAGGATTCTGTTGTTCCCTGGGGAAGAAGGGGGAGCCTCTACAGCTCCTTCCCACAGAAGGAATGAGGTCTTTCTGATGCCAAAGCTCACTGACTCCTCCACCATGCTGGAAGGCACCTCCAGCACACAGCACCAAAAAACCTGAATTCCTGGCCTCAAGGCTCCACAGTCAGATACCATCCAAAGATAGATGTCTAAGTACTATCCAAAGCAGAATGTCTCGGTGACAAAGAGGCGGTGCCCAGAGAGGGCTCCAGGCCTTGGAAGAGGAAACTCCGTGGGCTGGGTTCGAGGAGCAAAGGAGGAAGAAGTTTCACCAAAGAGACACTGACCCCAGTGGAAAGGGGCTGCCCCTTTCTCCTCCACCCCCACCCTTGGTCCAAGCTCTGAGACCCCCCCTCCCGGGCCCAGACCAGTATCGCTTTGATAAGGAACAGTAAAGCCTATAGAACTGTGTTCACCAGGCAGCAGGTGGAAACAGGAGGCCGTGGACAAAGCCGTGGCCTTGGTGCCAAGAGGCCCTGCCTCAGACACGACTGCCTCTGGGACCCTGGGCAAGCCATGCAAGCACTGTCTACCTCAGTTTCCCCCTACGTAAAACAGAGGTGATCACTGTACCCCCTCTCAACGTCATCATCAGGATCACATGAGTAAAGAAACATCAAGCACTTTCACCAAGCTTCAAGTAATCCATAAACAAGCACTGTCGCTGGTTTGGTCGTTAAATGTTTAACAACCGTGCATGGGGCAGGTAACACAGGCCAGGGTAGGCACGCTCTATGAAGAAAGAAAACACGGCTCAGAGAACTAAGGGGACTCAGCCGGTGCCAGAGCTGAAGAGACCTGGAGACGGGATTCTAACCCAGGCCTTTCCCAAGACTTACTGCTCTGAGAATAGACCCCCAGAGTCCAGGAACAGGACAAGAGGCATCCTTCCAGCCACCACAACACGTGCACACACATGCAGCAGGTACAGGAGCCCACACAAGAGCACCAAAGCACACACCAGTGCCTCTCGGGCAAGCCCACAAAGACAGAGGCACATACATGAGCACACTTCTTTACACGTACCAGCACACCGTGTACATGTGTGCAGCACACCTGCATTCATGCACGTAAGCACAAAACACTCACACACATTCATGTGTACATGTGCCAACATGTATGTGGGAGGAGGGAAAGAGGGAGGGAGACACGGGGTGGGGGGAATGGAAGGAGGGGAAGGCATCCTCCCAGGGGCAGCTCACTCCCCACACACCCCACCAAGGAAGGCCAGGAGAAAAGACCAAGCTGTGTGGACTCCAAGGCAGGTCCTGTGGGAGCCCTGGGGGTTCCCAGGCTGTTCCTTCAGCACCTGACCAGGCACCAGGTGTCCAGGAGCCTCTGACTCCTCACCTGAGCAACATCAGGGGGTGCCTTGGGCAGAGCCACAGTCAAGTGAGCTCCTGGCCCTGGGGGCCTCTGATGAGCCCTCAAGTCTTTACCTCAGCATCAGTGAGGTCCCATTCCCTGAGCATGCTACAAGTAACAAGCCCCAGCACTGATCAGACAGGCCTGTCCTCGTGTCCAGACGATTGTCCTGCTCTCCTTCTCTGGGGTCTACTGAGCCACTAGCGCCCTGTGGTGTCCCTGCTGACCCTCCCAGGCATTAGCAGGGAACAGGGCACAGGCCACCCCAGGAAGTCTTTCTAATTGATCTTAAGTCAAAAGAGAAAACCCTGGGAGTCTCCCCCAGTCTCTGTGATAGCCAGCCATCTCCTCTGGCCTCTCACTGGGTCTGGAGGCCTCTAACTGCTCGGTGCCCCTCAGAATGGCACTCCCTGGCCTGCCAATCCCCTGGCCCTTAAAGCCAGGATGGCTGAACTGGGCATTCCGGCTACCTGGGTTGGCATGAGATGATCGAGGCGTCCTGGTCACCAGTGGTCTCTAAGCCGTGAGGCTCTCATGCCTACTATGATACAGAGCTAGCTCCCAAGAGGCCTGTCACACAAGCACTGGCAAACCCCTGCTGTCCAGACCCTTGTTTCCATGGCCCACCAGCTGTGGTGTGTGGCTCTCCAACCTTTCACCATCTTAGCTAAAGCTGACAAAGAGTCCCCAGAGAGAAGAGTTCAAAAGTCTGCACAAGGATCTGAAGAGGGGGCTCCCACACATCCCTCGTCATGGAGCCAACTGACAAAACACTCCCAGCAGTGATGTCCCAAGTCAGAGTCCCCCTGACTTCATGACTGATCAGTGGGGGCTGGAGGAAAGCACCCAACACCCCAGATGTCTAGCTCCTAGATCTTGAATACCTGGGTTCGAACAAGGCCCAGATCAGGCCTAGATGAGGCCCAGCTGCCCCCCTTACCCACATCAGTCATCTCTGTCTCCAAGCATAGACCATGAGCCCCATTCTACCCCAGAACAGCAGCTGGCTGCAGGCCATGCTGTGGGGGCCATAAAAGACCAGTCACTGAGGGGGTCGTTGGCGCAAACGTGCTTGGAAGCCAAAGACGTAGAAGGCCATGGAGGAATTCTGGGTCTCAAATTCCTAGACCTGAGACAGAGACCACCAGGAGCTGGCCCGCTGCCTCTGGGTCTCCTGGCCAGGCCAGGAAAGGGGGCCCTTCAGGAGCCTTTTGGATCTCCTTGGCTGGAGCATGGAAGATGGGATCTTCAGTGTTAAATCACTGAGTGTAGGAGAGGAAAAGAACCACAGACCAGAGCCACCACCACCCGTTTGGGGTCAAGCACTAAACAGGCCCCCATGAGAGGCCTGCTCTCTCTCCATTACCCACACTGCCTATGGACAGGATTGGGGACATACCAAGCAGCCAGTGACCCCCGGGTCTTTGGAGACCTTCCCACATGGCCTCTGGCATTCCAAACATCTGGAGCTTTACAGAGAAAGATGGCCATTGATGGAATCTAAGTTCCTGGGTCTCAAAAAGAAAGCCTCTTCCTGGGACAGATAAGATCAACCAATGCCCAGGGCCACATCCACAGCCCATTGAGAAAGGGGTAGGAAGGCTGGAGCCTCCTTGGCTTCCCCAGCACATTCAAATCACCTACCACCACACCAGGCTCCGGCCAGCTGCTTACACTAGGTGCAGGGGCCTGGCCCACCATGGTCACGGTGGTGGGATTTCAGCTGCAGGAAAACTCCACTGACCTTGGATAAAGCCTCAGGATGGAGGCACCGAAGTGGGGGGACCCAGCCCCCTGCAGGCCCTAGCCACCATGCTACCCTTCATTCCGCCCTCAGCCCAACAGGCCAGCTGGCCTTGCACAATATGCCTGCCCATCTCCCAACAAGGGCAGAAAAGCCTCCACAATGTTCCTGAGAGCAGAAACTCAGCCTCTGCCAGGTTGAGTTGGAAGACTTTCTGAGGATTGTACATAGGACAGTGAGGGAAAGGATATCATTGAGCCCCTCCAGATCCAGACGCCCTATAAAATTCAAGGGTGCATAACAGTACAAAGGAATGCCTGCCCAGCACACAGAGACACAAACATACGAGCTTTTTTTCCCCCCTCCAGACCCTGACAAGACCAAAAGAGCCCTGGTTGGTCCTGAAATGTCCAGGTCAGGTGAGAATGGGCTCTGAAGCGCCAGCCTGACACCCACAGAGGCCCTGCCCTGCCCTGGGAGCAGCCAGGTTGGACGCTCCAGTCTCCCCGACTGCATCTATCTCCTTACCAGGTTTTAGGGGCTTCTCTCTGTCATACCCCCGACCTCCACCACCTTAGTGCAGGCTTCAGCTCATCACCCCTCCTCCAGCCCTGCTACAAGGACTCCAGACACAGCCTCTCCCTCCCACCCCAGCCCTGGGGCTCAGGCTCCTCCTCAGTAATGAAAGGGTCGACCTTGGGGATTCCCTGATCCCCTAAGATGTGGCCAACAGCTCAGGGGCACTCCCCCAACTCAGGCTCCTCTTCTTTCCAGGCACCTCACTTAACAGCCCTCGTGGGCTGGGCCCATGTCCTCGGTTTACCCCTGACTCTCCAGTGGCCAGCTCTCCATCTAAGGCCTTGCTAAGTGGTTCACTGAATTACAGCTTGAGATCAGCAGCCTGCCTCCCCAACTCCCCCTGGTGCCTGGCACAGAGCAGGCATTTAAGAGGTGCTGTTGGGTTGATTGATTAGGAGCTGAGGGGAGAGCCTCCCACTCAGGAAGCCTTCCCTCAGATGCCTGGGTGTCAGCAGGTCCCCACAAGTGACAGATGACAGTGAGGCAGTCCTTCAGCAGAATAAGCGAAATGTCTGGATGAAGCTGTCCCGTTGCCATCCCACCCCCCAGAGCTCAACCCTGGCTCACAGAAGAAAGGTGTTGAGTTCCCCTGTGCCACCCCGGCCAGATGCCAGCAGATGGCCAGGAGGCACCTGGTTCTGTTTCAGGGAGCCAGGGAGGGACATTCTCAGACAGAATTCCTCGGCTGCCTAGGCACTCTTGCCAGGCTCACCCTCGAGACCACCCCAAAGATGAGGACAAGCATGGGATGAATGCTCAGGCTCTCCAGCCTCCCAAGGCCCTGCCCACAGGCCTCTGGAATCATTTCTCCTTTGAGAACACTTCAGGTAGGGAGGCAGCCGGTCAGGCCTGAGGCCAACTATCGGCTGCCTCAGTCCCCAGGCTGAGATTGGACTCCCCTGGCCCACACACATCTCTAGCTGAGACACCCTTTCTCTCTCCCACTAACCCAAGAGAGGCATAGCCTTCATTCCAGAATGATGCCTGGATTCCCACAGGCCAGGGACAGGGAAGCCCCTGCAGCATCCGAGGAGCAGCCTGGGCCTGGACTCTGGGCTCAGCTCGGCCTGTTCCTTGAGAAAACAAAGAGGCAGGATCTCTGAGGTCCCAGCAAGCTCTTCAGGAGAGGGGAGGGCGAGGAGAGGAGGAAGGCAGAGGGGCAAGGGTAGCCTTCTTCACCCCAGGATGGACCCAACCCCCCCCCCAGGAGAAAATTGGAAATCAGAAAGGCTTTGGTGCCCAAGCCAAGGTCCAGTGACTCCCAAACCAAGTCACTTCCCTTCCTTTCTTTTGCAAAGGTCACAAACGTCATCTGAGTGGAGGGATCTCCAGGAGTCAAATCATCATTCCACACAGCACAGATGTGAGCTATTTCTTGACTTGCTGAGGAGGCAGGGACCTAACAGCTCCATCCACGGAGCCTCAGGCCAGCTCCAGGCCAGCTCCAGGCCAGCTCCCCCAGGTGTCGCCTGGGCCCAAGCTCGATGCCCCAGTGGGGTATAAGCACCTAGCCTTGGCCACAGCCAGGCAGATGCAGGAGCCAAAGGCACTCGATCTGATTCACCTCAACCTGCCTTTGAACAAGTCAAATGTTTCTCGGAGCAAAAATACTTGAAAGTTTCTTTCATAAACACGCGGCAAAATGCCACACTCATCTTTGGAAAGGGAACCCAGGCAATGAGGGGTAGGGCAGGAACAAAGGCAAAGTTCTGGCCAGCAATGGCAGGAGAAGGCCCAGCGGGGCTTGAGACGGGACAAGGAAGGAGGGGCAGAAGGGCCCAAGGGAAAGGGAAAAGCTGCCCTCCCCCCTGTCCCCCTCCCCTGGCATTTCCCAGGAAGATCCCAATCACCTGACTAACCCCTAATTTGCCAGGCCAGGGTCATGGGCACATGGAGGCATTGGGCCATCCCACCAGAGTCAGACCAACCATTCCCAGATGCTTGAGAGGGGTAGGCAGCACCCACCCGCACCCCAGGCACGAACCGGCCAGTGTGCTTTGGCGCTTTGGCCAGAGGGATGAGGCAAAGGTGGGTGGCGGGCCCCTCGGGAGCTGGGGGGGGGAGGCTTTGGGAGGATCGGGGATGTTGGTCACCACCCAGATGCACCCAGTTTCCAGGGTGGGGAGATGGCACCTCTTAAGCCTCGGTTCGCCTTTCCTCCCTGACGCGGGGAGCGAGGCAGGCCAGGACACATCCAGAGTTCGGAAGGAGCCCCGAAGGCTTCTGGTCAGGGGCCCCTGAGGTCTGCCTCTCAGCGAGGGAGTGAGGGGAAGATCCTCCCCAGAGGGCAGAGGCCCGCCCCGTGCTGGCAGTGTCTTAGATGAGAGCCCCAGCACTCCCGAATTCCCAGAGGGCTATTTCTTCCCAAGCCAGTCAGGATCGCTGTCTTGGCTCGCCTGGGCTAGGCTAGACTAGGCTACTAGGCTAGCCAGAGGGCGGCCTTGGCCTCGGCCCCGGGCTCGGCAGGAGGGAGGGGCTGGAGGCCAACTGGTCTGGGGGCTGCCTGCTCCCTACTCGTGGGGGGCGGGGGGAGACCAGCCTCCCCTCCGAGGGCCAAGCTTTGTTTCGGCTCTTGGGGCTCCTCGGAAAGGCAAAGCCGGGAGAGGGAAGTTGGGGTGAGGCTCGCCCCTCCCAAGCCGGGTCCGGCCTAGGCAAAGGTCAGCCGGGGTGGGAAGGGCAAGGGGTGAGCGGCAGGTACCGGGTGAGGGGCTACGCGGACAGGGCCCGCCGACCGCCCCCGGCCCCCCAGGCGGCGCGGTGAGGCCCGACCTCCGGAGGGAGGAACAGGGGGAACCGGGAGGGAGGGGCCGCTCCCTGGCACGAATGCCCGGCGAGGCGGGGCGGGGCGGGGCAGGGCCCGGCCCGGGAAAGGGGACGGCCGCATCTTCTCCCACCGCCGGCCCGGGCCCAAAGGGCTATCGCTCCGAACGCAGACCCAAGGCGCCCGCCCCCCAGGACCGCACTGGGGGCGGGAGGCTGGGAGGGGGCTCGGCCGGGCCCCGCCCCCCCCAACGCGCCGATCGCCGTCCAGTCCCGGGCGGGCCCTCGGAGCTACCCGGGCCCGTCCCGTCCCGCCCCACCCGGCCGACCCCCGCGCCCCACTTACATCGTCGAAGAGCGAGCCCACGTTGGCCGTGACGAGCAGGATCGCGGTTCCGCCGGCTCCCGCCGCTCTCCCGGCCATCGTGCCCGGCCGGGGGGTCGCGGGCAGCGGCAGGACGCTCGGCCCGACGGCGGCAGGCGCGGGCGGCCCGGGCCGCGGAGGCTGCGGGGGCTGCGGGGCCCGGGGCCCGGCTCAGGCCGAGGCGGCCCCGACGGGGCGGCCGGGGGCAGCTGGCAGCGGGCGGCGGCGGCGGCGGCGGAGCCGGGGGCTGCGCCCCGGGCGCATCGCGGGCGGCTCGGGGCCGCGCTCGGGTCCGGGAGGGGAGGCGGGGAGGCGGGAG
>CM053589.1:208131415-208157635 GCA_028646515.1 Pseudochirops corinnae | reverse complement strand
GTCCGGCGGGGCCGTTCCGCTCGCGGGGCTCTCGGCTCTCCCGGCCCGGCTCAGCGCTCGCGGTCCGCGGCCATTCGGTGCCCGCCAGCAAAGTTCCCGCTGCCGCCCCGGCCGCCGCCGTGTCCCTGCTCTTGGCAAGTTCCTGCGGGAGGAGGGGGAGGAGCCGGGGCGGGGCCGGGTGGGGGCGGGGCTTCGGCGGGGGCGGGGCTTCGGCGGGGGCGGGGCGGGGCTCCGGGGGCCCGGCCGTGCGTGCGTGAGTGCGTGGGGCCTTCCTGCGCGGGGCGCCCGCCCGCGCGGGGGGGCCGCCCCCTCCTCCCTCCCCTCCTCCCCTGCCCGAGCTTCGGCCGCTCCTCTGCCGCGGGGCCTTCGGCGAGGGCGTCCCGGGCTCCGGGGCTCTTCGGGGCTCCTCGGCTCCGCTCGGCCCCGCTCGGCTCTGAGCCTCGTGACGTCACGGCCGGTCTGCGACCGCCGCGGCGGCTCTTAAAGGGGCCGCGCCACTGGGGCCGGGGGCGGGGAGGGGGAAGGAGGGGGAGGGGAGGAGAGGACGGCTCCTCCCTCTCCCCCGCCCCTGCCCCTAGGCTGCTTGCGGACGGGGAGGGGGGGTAAGGGGGGGAGAGTCAAAGAAGGAGGCGGCTGGAGCGAGTGTGTGTCCCGCTGTGTCTGATTACGAATGCGGGTGTTTGTTTGTCTTTGTAAGTGTGCGTGTCTCAGTGTGGCAACTCCTGTGTTTGTGTGTGTCCGGCTGGCTGTATGTGTATGTGGTTACAAACGTGGCTGTGGTTATAAATGTTTGTGTGTCCGGCTGTATGTGTGTGGTTATAAGTGTGTGTCTCTGGGTGTAAATGCTTGTGTCTGGGTGTGTATGTGTGTGGTTATAAATGTGTGTGTGTGTTGGTGTAAATGTGTGTCTGGCTGTATATGTGTGTGGTTACAAACATGGGTGTGGGTGTTAATGTGTGTGGTTATAAATGTGTGTGTCTGAGTGTGTATGTGTGTATTGTGAGTCTAGGTGTATATGTGGGGCGATGTAAATGGGTGTAAATGTGTGGCATGTCGGTATAAATTCAAGTTTCTGTGTGTGTCTGGGTGTAAACGTGGGTGTTTGTGTGTGAGGTCTAGAGCCCTAACAGAAACTGCAACTTTCCCCCAGGGTACCAAGGGAGGGACGGGAGGGTCTCCCCACCCAAAAGGGAAGAAATACCCTCTGGGCAAAGGAAGCCACATAGTGCTCCCAGCTATTGCTGGGCCTTGGGAGTTTCCCGGAGACTACAGGAGGGTGCTTTGCCCTGCCTTGGCACCACGCCAAAAAGTCCATCCTCCAGCCCACAGAGCTGCTTCCCGCCCCCTTCACTATCTTCCCCTGCCATCAATGATATTCCCACCCAATATCTTCCACAGAGGGTTCACCAAATGTGCTGGGCATTATCCTCTCTACACAAGTATATTTTATAAATACTAGTAAATTATGCTGGGGTCAGTTAGATGGCTCACAGCCTGGGGTTGGGAAGGCCTGTGTTCAAATTCAGCCTCACACACTAGGCTATGTGACCCTGGGCAAATTGCTTGACCCTGTTTGCTTTCATCCCCTGGAGAAGATAAGGACAAACCATTCCAACATCTCTGCCAAAAACAAACCCAAAACAAGAACATGGACAGTATGGTCCACAACGTCAGGAAGAGTTAACAACAAACTCTGTAGGCTCTCCCTCTGATGGGCCATCCACTGGAGGTGGGGGGAGACTGAAGGAGACCAGATGTATTGTTTGGTGCTATCTTTGTATTTTAAGAAGTGATGCCTCGGTTGGCATCTCTGCTCCCTGAAGCAGAATCTTGAGAGAGAGAGAGACCATCAATAGAGGAAGAAGTGAGAGTGCTGTCTTTGTAGTGGATCTCAGACTGCCCAAAGAGGAAGACAGAAGAGATACGCGCACAGCTCCCAAAGTTCATAATGAGGCATGGTACCATGGCCTAGCAACCTCCGTTATGCCAACACGTTGCCTCTTGCTGGCCCAGGCAGAGCAGCACACACCATCTTTCTAAAGGTGGAAGAGACAATAAGACAGGATTCTAATCTGGAGAGGAAATCGGTGCTCAGAGTAGAAATGATGGAACGTTCTGATGAAGGGTCTGCTCCCTTCTAGAGTCACGGAATAAGGCAGGAAAGCCAGGTGCCCTAGTCTGAGGGGAGCCTCTTAGGAAGACAGCTAAGTAGAATTCTGTCAGAGTGACAGCCCAGCAGACAGAAAGCTGAGCTCACAACGTCACGGCAGATGTTTGCTTAGCTCTATGTGTCTGGGCAAACCGATGGACTCTCCTCAGCCTCAGTTTGCTCCTCTGCGATATAGGATGATAATAGAGCTCAAATGAGCTAGCACATGAAAAAACGCTTAGCAGCTCTTACAGGTCTAGAAATCCTCCAGCCATTATTCAGAGAACATCAGCTTTGAAAGTCAGGGAAGTTGTTTTTAAGTTGATTTATTTTTAGTTTGCAACATTCACTTCCATAAGTTTTAAATTTTGTCCCCCTCCCCAAGACAGCATGCAATCTGATATAAGCTCTATGTGTACATTCCAATTAAACAAGTTTTTACATTAGTCATGTTATACAAAAGAATTAGAACAAATGGGAAGAACCATGAGAAAGAAAAAAAACAAAAAAGAGAGAAATTTGCTTCAATCTGCATTCTGACTCCATTGTTCTTTCTCTGGATGGAGTTGGCATTTTCCATCATGAGTCCTTTGGAATTGTTTTAGGTCCTTGCATTACTGAGAAGGGCTAAGTCTATCAAAATCAGTCAGTACACACTGTGGCTGTTTCTGTGAACAATGTACTCCTGGTTCTGCTCACTTCACTCAACATCAGTTCATATAAGTCTTCCTAGGTTTTTCTGAAGTCTGCCTGTTCATCATTTCTTATAGCACAATAGTATTCCATTACATTCACAAAACACAACTTATTCAGTCATTCCCCAATTGATGGGCATCCCCTCAATTTCCAATTCTTGGCCACCACGAAAAGAGCTGCTATAAACATTTTTGTGTGGGGGGGTCCTTTTCCCATTTGTATGATCTCTTTGGGATACAGCCCTAGAAGTGGTATTGCTGGGTCAAAGCGTATGAACATTTTTATAGCCCTTTGGGCATAGTTTAGTAAGGGAAATTCTTGAAAATAACATATTGAAGGCACTAAAACAATCCCATTTAGGAGGAAAGGGGGAGAATGGTCTAAAGAGACTTGTCTGGCTTCCAAGGTCTGACAATCTAGTCCTTCATTTCAAGAGATCTAGCCTCACACATAGGTGATCTAACTACAGGATATACTGATAATGCCTGATTGTCATGAGAGGGTTCAATTCTGGTTCTGATTCTGAGACTAAAGCAGGATAGTAGTAGGCAACCAGATCTCCCCAGAAATTGTAACCTGTTTGTGGGTGGGTCAGTGGAGTTTTCTGTTAGGCTAGACAAAAGGAACTGGAGCTTCAGTGTACTGAAAAGGGAAGCAACAAGATGAATGCAAAAATAAGGCCTGACATTGTAAGAATAATGTCAGAGTTAGCAGGCAGACTTCAGAAAAACCTGGGAAGACTTACATGAACTGATGCAGTGAAGTGAACAGAACCAGCAAAATGTTGTTCACAGTAACAGCACAACAATGAATGACTTCGCTCTTCTCAGCAATACGATGATCCAAGACAATCCCAAAGGACTCATTATATCCACCTCTGGAGAAAAAAATGGCGGCACCTAAACACAAATGGAAACAGACTATTTTTCACTTTATTTTGTTTTGTTTTTCTTGGTTCAAGTTTTCTTCCACAATGTGACTAATACAGAAATATGTTTTACATGATTGCACATGAATAACCTCTATCAGATTGCTTGCTGTCTCAGGGGGTGGGGGGAAGGATAGGATTTGGAACTCACAAATTTTAAAAAAGTTAAAAAATTGTTCATATATGAAATTGGGAGAAAAATAAAATGCTATTTAAAAATTTTAAGAGAAGAATGTCAGAGAGCGATATCAGAAAAGCCAAGGACAGAGTATGGTGTGGTTTGGGGGATCCAGGAATGCCTGGGACCTTGCTTGGCTTGGATAGGACAGTAATCACTGAACTCAGTGAGAGACCAGACACCTTCTGTCTTCACCAAGGAGAGCAACCAGACGGAATGGAAAGGGCAAGAAAAAAGTAGCTTTTATAGGCAGCAGGAACCCCAAGAGTAAGCCGGGAGAGAGCCTCTCTAAGTCTCCAGCCCCAAGGATCGCTGCCCCAAAGTCCGATGGGAAGTAGCGCTATCAGCTGTGTTGGAGGGATCATGGAAAATGGGGAAAGCACGGCCAGTTAGAAGAGCTTTGACGTAGGCGTGATTTTTAAAAAGCAGAAAGAGAATTGAGCCTGCAGGTCAGAAGCCGTGGAGCTTGACGGGCTCTTTTTTTTGTTTTTTAATTTTATTTTCGTTTGCATCATTCATTTTCACAAGATTTTGAGTTACATATTTTCTCCCCTTCTTTCCTCTACCCACCACCCCAAAACAGCCATCCCAGTGTGTCCCCCCTCCCCCAGTCTATTCTCTCCTATGTCACTTTTCGGTAGGGCAGGATGGATCTCCCAACCACAGTGCCTGTGTATCTCAAGTTCCAGTTGGATGTAGTCAATAATAATGATAATAATAATAATTGCATATAGATATATATATATAGATATATATTTATAACATTTGATTATGGAACTTTAGATTCTAGATTCTTTCTCTTCCTCTCGCCTCAAGGTCGCGACAGAAGAGCCTCTGTTTCACTGCTCCAGCTCCGCCAAAGAGAGGCCAGTCTCGTGGATGTAGTCCCGGTCCTTCCTGGGGGATCCGTCTCCCATCTTCCAACTTGGCGCCTTTGATCATGTAGAAAGGCAGCTAGGTGGTGCCATACTGCACCGAGCCTGGTCCTCCAGTCGGAAAGGTCTGAGTTCAAAAGTGTGCTTATGCACTAGCCAGGTGACCCTAGGCAAATCACGCAACTGGTACTGCCTGAGTTTTCTCGGCCGACATCGCAGGGTTGTTTTGAGTCTCCAATGAGACAATATTTGTAAAGGCCTTGGCAGCCTAAGGCTGGCACATAGTAGGGTGCTATGTGACTCATTCCTTGCTGCCTTTCCCCTACTCCCCTCCTAGGATACAAGTTCTCCTTTCTCTGCCTCATAGAGGCCCGGTGGCCTTGTTCAGGAAGCCCTCCCTGCCCCCCGCCCCCTTCCTTAGTACTCACCCTCCCTCCCAAACCGCCCTTCTGTGGAACAATCCTTATTTCTGTTGTAGATCACTTTTGTCTCCCCATTATAGAAGGAATGCGGGGAGAGCAGGAATTGTTCCAGTCTTTGTTATTGGGCCAATAAAAGCTGACTGGTTGATTAATTTCCTTGTATACCGTTGGCCTTTAATAAATATTTATCCAATTGAACTGAAAGGTGGAGGGATGTGGGTAGAAAGCGGTCCGGGCAGGCATTCACACCACGTCACAAGTCTGGTCCCGGAGAGTCCTCCTTCATGTCTAATGTCTCCATGATGGCTCTGAGCAGCACCCCAGGCATCTGGGCATTGGCTTTGTACAGTTAGACATTTTTATTGATGACTTGGTTAAATCACCTTGCTGTGTGCTAGACACTTGGGACAGGATTACACAGCCCTCTCCTTCCAGAGCCCATCTTCTCAAGCACGGGTTCGAGCCCCCATCCCAGACACACTCACTCACACACTCACACATACACACCCTCTACAAAGTACACCAAGCTAACAGGGGAGGGCAGAAGCAGCTGGGGGAGGGGACAACAGATGAACCAAGCATCGGCTTACGATTTGGAGAGACTTCCTTCAAAGCTTGCCTCCCATTCCTGTTTTCTTGCCATTCATTTGATCAGTATAGCCACACGTAGCCATAGCACCTAAAAAAGCATCGTACAAATGTTATCTCCCTTGTCTTCACAACTCTGGAAAGTATGGGCTGTGCCTATTATCTCCATTCTAGAGATGTGAAAATAGGCAAACTTCTGGAGTTAAATGACTTGGCCAGGGTCACAAAGCCAGCAAGTGTTTGAAGGAGAATTTGGATTCAGTTTTTCCTTATTCTGAATCCAATACTCTGGTCCTCCTTAACTGCTTCCCTGCACCTCAGGTTTCTTGGCCATAAAATGAAGATGTACCCATGAACCTCTAAGTCCAAGCCTATGCCATGAGTGGGGCTGGAGGCATTGGAATTCACAGAAGTCATGGGAGGGAGAACCATGCCACTGAAGGCACAGTAAGGATCCCAGCCCCTGGGGAGGTCAGATTGAACCCCATGCAATGGGGGAGCAGCTTAGCGAGACTGCTGGTGTGGAGTCCTGCATCTGACAGGCAGCAGGAGCCAATGAGCGCTAGGCAGTTTCCCAAGACTGCAGGTTACAGAGAGATGGCGGGTGTCTACATAAGCAGAACATTTCCCACACTGAGGAAATCACAGGCTTGTGCTCAGATGAGGATAAGGGCAAGGTCTTACCCTTGGGCTCAGAAATGTAATCTCACAAGTACAAGATGTGGGAGGTGTGGCTAAATGGCCATTGGACTAGATGATGTGGGAGATCCTTCCAACTCAAATTCTGTGACCCAGAAGAGAGAGATGGACATGGGGGCGGGGGAAGAGAAGGAAGGAAGATAAGAAGGAGTGGGGAGATGAAAAGAGGAGAGGAGAGGGAGATAAAAGAAGAGGAAGAGGTAGAAGAAGAGAGAAGGAAAGAGAGAAGGGCCAGGATAGAGCCTCGGAGGACTCACCACAACCAGGAAGGGAGAAGGCTGATGAACCATTGGAGCCTGACAAGGCAACGATGAAGAGGTATTAGCGCCAAAGAAGCCAAGGGCTGTGTGTGCAGGAGGGAGGAAGAGAGCTTGTGGAAAAGTCAGAAAGCCAAACAAGCCTCAATATGGCAGCTGCTGCTGAGTGCTCTACACTCGAGGCTTCTCCGGCCCCAACGAACTGTTAAGGCCTCTTACTCTTCTGTTGTGGTTTGGTTTCTGTTGTAGGTTTGGGTTTTGTTTGGTTGGTTTTGTCTTGTTTTTTGGTGGGGAGAGGGGCGGTTACCATATTCCAGCCAATGAATCCAAACTCCTATGGCCAAGGTTGGAGGAAATCAGCTTTTTGAAGGAGACTCCAGCTTATTGTCAAGTCATTGCCTGCCTACAGAGATGTTTCAAGCCTGACACCTGGGATGACGATTTCAGCCCCCAAGACAGTCCATTTTCTCCAAGGACTCCGATTCCCTCTGTTTGCCCTCATCAGGTCTCTGACATATTTGACTCTTTTTTCTTTAGCCAGTTCATCTGGGGGCTGCCAGCCAGTCCTCTCAACTGAGCTGTCTGGCCAAGGGAAGGAGCAGCTCTGAACGGTAAGGGCCCTGCTGAGAGCCTGTGAGCCAGAAGAGACAGAAAACAATGTAGTAGGTGCCCACTGTGTGGGCTCCCGACCAAGCTAAGCTGGGGAGACAAGAGGAGACAAAGGTTAGTCCCTGCCCTCAAGGAGCTTCCAGTCCGATTGGGGAGGGGGAGACAGGATGCAAACCAGTCTGTACAAACAAGCCCCGGGAAGTGTCAAAGGTAAATAATTAACGGAGAGCAAGCCTAAGAACAAAGCGCGGCTGGGGAGGGCTTCTTGGAAGAGGCCCACTCATGATCGCCCATTCCCAGCCTGGCTTTGCTGCGGCTCTTATTTTGTTGCTCCTACTGTGTGTTTTTCTGGACATCTTTGGCTTGTTCTGGATGATTTGGAGGATTTCAAGGAGAGGTCAGGAAACGCCCCAAACAAGTCATTTTAATTCACTTGCATTTTGAAACGTTTGCTTCTCAAACAGGTGTGTGCCTGGAAGGCAGAGGCTATGCATATGGCACAGTGGCCCGGGTTCCTCCAGATGTCCTGGGAACACTCTGGCTGACCCGTGGACCTCGAGGCTGCAGGGGTATCTGCTTCCCTGAGAGGAGCAGGACAGCAACGGCTGCTCACCTAGCCTGGGCAGGGCAGAGGGGCAGCCAGGTGTGATGGTGACCAAGCCTTTCTACAGTTCAAGGGGGCTCCCGGTGAGCAGAGACCAGGCGACAGTATGACACGTTTGGCACCCGTGATTATCATTCTCTTTGCCAGCCTGAAGGAAGGAGCTGGGCCTGTGGCACAGCCAGAGCCTCCAGGTCAGGGAGTGCCATTTCAAACTGAGACCGAAGAGGGAGTGTGGAACTCAGCCAGATCCAATTCGATGCTTTATCTCTCGCTCTGACACTGATATTGGAGCCACAGTCAACCCACTTCTGAGCCAGGCAATTTATTTAGATGGTCTCAAGGCTCCCTTGGGGAGAATTTGGCTTATTCTTTGTTAAACAGCAGCATGTTGTAATGTCTCTAAAAAGAAAGACAACAGTCCATTAGGCCAGGAATAATCAGACTACTGTCTAGTCTAAGATGGTGATGAACGACGATTATCCAATTCAATATTTAGCACCTCCTGTGTGCAGATGACTTTGTTAGGAGGAAAAGGTATCTAGACAACACCAAAATGGTCCCTGCCCTCAAGAAGCTTCCGGTCTCCTGGGAGGCTACAATGTGTACACTCCAGAATACTCCAATAGGTCTGTGTTCTCCTTGAAATGGAAGTTCCTGAGTCTACCAATGTTGCTAGACTCTCAGCTCTACCCTTCACCTCAGGCAGTCCACCCAATGACTAGAGGCCTTCATTCTCTCCCCATATCAAGAGAGTGGAGCGGAGCCCAGGGACAGTCTGCCCACCAACCCTTGCCAATGACCAGTTCATATCCTCTTTCTGTCCTTTCGGAAAATCCTTAGCTCTTATTTTTAAGAGTTCTTCAGCCATATGTTGTATAAATATAAGAGCATTTGAGGAGGGGGAGAGACGGCTAACAGGTAGGTAGGTGAGCATTTATGGGTCTCTTACCACTGTGTCCTTTTGAGGCATGAAGTTTGGGTTCCTCAAATAACCCTACACACTGGTCCACCAGTTAACATTAAGCCTCTACACACAGAGCCCTTTCTAGCTAGAAAATGCTTTGGGATCATTTAACAACCAATCCCTAGCATTTCTACAGATGAGTCACCATGAAGCCACTGGATGCCCAAACCCTGAAGTTCAAGAGTTGGTTCAGGATACTTTGTTTCAAACACTGAGTAGAGGAGAGTTCCTGCCCTAACTCCCAACCCACCTCCATCTGTCATATTCAACATGTGGACCAAGTCCCCCTTAATGGTGATTTAAAACATTATCTCTGCCTCCTGGTGTCTAGAAGTTATGCAGCTGGACAACTGTTTGGTAGACACTTTATTACTATGCATTTTCCCCTGTAATAGTCTATTTATTGATTGATTCTATGCTAGGAGTAAACACCACTCCATACATATGTAAGCATGTTCCTTAGCTTCCCTCCATTGCAAGGCCAGCACCATCATGCCAAGGTCAAAAGAACAGGGCTCAGTGAAATTTATCAAGTTCAGGAAGGAAGAGCTATGCCAGGAAGTAGAAAATCCAATCTGATTTTGATGGAGTAAATTCATAAATCCAGGCATTCCTCAACAATGTGTCAGCACTGTTCCATAGAGAAGTGGACCTAAGACACAGAAGGTAGCTAACTCTTTAAAAACCATAGATTTAGGCACAAAGCAACACTTTTTTAAACATCATAAAAGAAATCTAACTGAAACTGAGAGCAAGCATCATATTCACTAAAGATTCACTAGAAGTTTTCCAATAAATACAGGAATAAAGCAAGGATATCTACTCTCCCAACTACTGTTTGCTATATCTATATCTATATATGATAGCAAAAGAAATATCTATATCTATATATGATAGCAAGAGAAATAAGACAAGAAAATGATAATAAAGATAGACAAAAAGGAGATAAAGACTTCCTATTTGGTGAAGATATAAATGTTGACTTAGATTTTCTAGGAAATCAACAAAGATACTCAATGAGGCAATTAATAGCTTGAGCAAAGCTCCAGGATGCAAAATAAACACATAAAAATCAACAGTATTTTTATATGTTTGTATAACATTTTTATATAATAACAAAATCCAAGAGGGAATAATAAAAAGACAAATGCCATGCAGAACATCTACAAAATGTATGAAATACTTAGGGATCAATCTACCAAAGTTCAAAAAACAGCTATAAAGATTCAATTAAAAGTGCTTCTTAAAGAAAGAAAGAAAAAAAAAAGAAGTGAACTATATAAATAGCTAGAGGAATATTCAGCGCTCATGGTGGGGCTGTGCTAACGTAATAAAAATTTACAATGCTCCCAACATTAATTTACAATTTTAAGATTATGTCAATCAAACTATTGAAAAGGATACATTATGGAACTTGATCAAATAACAAAATAATGCTTTTGGAGGAATAAAAGCTCCAGATTATAACAGAAATAATGAAAAGAGGTGGAGATGAAGGAAAAATAGCTTCAAACTATGTTATGCAGGAGTAGTTGGTCATCAAAACTATTTGGAATTGTTTGTTTTCAATAAAGAAATAGGTCAATGGAACAGACTAGACAAAAGAGAGTGAGAAACAATGAAATATGATAGTATAGTGGGGTTTTTAAAAAAATAAAACAAATTACTTAGTCAAGAGCTCCATATTTAATTTTTAAAACTACAGGGAAAACTGGAAAGCAGAAATTAGGCTTATATTAACATCTTACACCATATTCCACAATAAACTCAAGGTGGATATGGAACTTTAATATCAAAGATCACACTATTAAAAAATTAGAAGAGAAACATCATACACCTCTCACAGCTATGGGCAGGAGATGGATTTCTAACCAAACAATGGGTAGAGGCAATTATATGAGATAAAATAGATCATTTTGATTACATGACACTGAAGAGCTTCCACAAAAATAACCACCCCAGTGGGGTGGACAAGCATTTCTTTTTTTCCACTTAATCGTATTTTCTTTTTTTCCAATTACATGCAAAGATGGTTTTCAACATTCACTTTTATAAGATTTTGAATTCCACATTTTTTTCACCCTCCCTTCTCTCTCCCCTCCCCAAGACAGCATGACATCTTATATAGGTTATACATGTACAATCATATTAAACATATTTCCACATTAGTCTTGATGTGAAAGGAGAATCAGAATAAAAGGGGAAAACCATGAGAAAGAAAGAAAAGAAAAAGAGAGAAAATTGTCTGCTTTGATCTGCATTCAGGCTCCATAATTCTTTCTTTGGATGTGGATAGCATTTTCCATCATGAGTCCCTTGAAATTGTCTTTCAGGGGTGGGGAACCTGTGGGCCACATGTAGGTCCTTGAGTACAGCCTATAGACCAAGTCCAAGTTTTATAGAACAAATCTTTTTATTAAGGGGATTTGTTCCTTGAGATTTGAATTCAGTCAAAGGGTCTCACTTGAGGACCTAGAAATTCACATGTGGCCTCAAGGCCACAAAGTTTGCCACCCATGTATTACAGTCTTCCATTGATGATAAGAGCCAAGTCCATCATAGTTAGTCATTGCACACTGTGACTGTTACTGTGCAGTGTTCTCCTGGTTCTGCTCAGCTCACTCAGCATCAGTTCATGTAAGTCTTCCCAGGTTTCTCTGAAGTCCGCCTGCTCCTCATTTCTTATAATACAATAGCATTCCATTATGTTCATGTCCCACAACTTGGACAAGCACTTATTAAGCACCTGTTGGGTTCCAGGCAGTGAGCCCAGTGCTTTGTAAATATCATTTTACTTGATCTTCACAATAGCCTGTGAGGTAGGTGCTATTATGGTCCCCATTTTGCAGATGAAGTAACAGGCAGACTGAGGTAAGTGATTCACCAGTGTCACCAAGCTGTGAGTGTCTGATGTAGCATGTGCCGTTAATGCTATATTGAGATGATTACTTGGACTGCTGGAATAACAATTCCAGAATGTGATGACGTTTATTGTAACGCCATGGTGTCTCTTTGCAGAAGGGAAGTATATTCCAACTGATTTTTCAGAGACTGACAATGTTTTGGCTATTGGGAGGGACATAAGAGATGGCTAAGGCCCAGGAAGATCAAAAATCCTGGAGAAGTGATGGGGGGGGGGGGGATCATTGCCCTATTATCAGGCTTCTAGTTCACTTAGCCTGGATGGCCCTCGTGCTCAGAACTTGTGTGTGCTCTGGCTGACAGGAAAGGAGGAAGAAGCTGCCCTGGCTCCCATGTTTCTTCTCCCACAAAAAGCAGGCAGTGTAGTGCAGATGCTCCTCACTCCACCCCACACCCCAGCCACAAGAAAGGATCGTGAGCTTGAAAGTGATTCCTGGAAAAACCTCAGAACATATCATTAAAGAGAAAAGAAAGTGGTGCTAACAAACCATCATGGATTCCTCAACAACAAGCCAGGCCAAGCTTGTCTCCTGTCCTCTTGGGGCAGGGATTTGGGATTGTTAGAAGAGGGGAATGCCCCGATATGGCTTACCTAGGTTTCAGAATAGCCTTTGACAAAACGTTTCCTGGTATGACCCCATACAAGTTGAAGAGATGCTGCTTAGACAGTAGGTCATCTGGGGCTTTATTATCAGTGAAATGATCAGACCCAGAGTGACCACGACCAGTCTGTCTCCATCTGGAAGCTAAGGCGGTGGAATGGCTCAGGGATCTAACCTGGCTTGTGGTTTAAAGAACGTGCTTATGAAATCTCAAGAAGACTCCGATCTGAGAGGCACAACTAGTGTGCTGGGTGACAGGATCAGAAATAAGAAAATATGCAGACACGCTGGGACATTGGACTGAGTCTAATAAGAAGAAATCCCAGAGGGACAAATATCTAGTCTTACATTTGGGTTCAACGAATCAACCTCCTAGATAAAAGATGGCGGAGACGTCGGATTGTCTGAAAGTGATGTAGGGCGGGGAGCGGGGGGAGTTGAGTCGCCTGCTCCCTATGAGTAGCAGCTTGTGGGACGGAATCGCCTTGGAAGGATCATTGATTAAGGACCCCCTTCTGCATCCCAGCAGAAAAACAAAGACCCTGCCCTCCTGGAGCTTAGTCTCCTGAAGGTAAACTGAACTTTGGATGTAGCTTCAGAGGCTGATTATGTCTTTGTGTCGACCGGAACTTCCTAAAGCTTAGAGCTGTCCAGCCGTGAGTGGACCCTCTGGCCAGAGGAGGGAGAGGCGCGCTGCACTGCCGGTGGGTCCTCAGGCGAGGCTGCCGGTCCAATGGTGGCAGAGTGGATCCTTTTTCCTGGCCCGGCTTGGCCTATATGACCGGTGAGGGCCCTCCCCAAGCCAGCACACTGGGAAGACGCAAGACCGAAGCCTTCAGTGAGATCGAAAAGGAGCCTCACCCGCATGTATCATTTCATCTCGTCTGTGCATTCATTTGCCAGGAAAAGCCATCAACAAACGCAAAAGTGGTTAAAAGGGAGATCCTTCAACGCACTCGAATTCCATTGCTTCCCCCCGGAGGCCCCTGCTGTGACGGACCTGAGCGCAGCGGCCACTGAGCTTCCCCGCTGAAAACAGACCCGGCTTGCTTCTCACTTTAGCCGGCGTGAGACTGACTCATGATCCACAACCAGTGAGCAGTGGTAAGGACCTGCTATGTGCCGGGCACCGTGCTAAGCTCTTGGGGATACAGAGGCAAAAGACATGAGCTGGTCAAACCCGAAGTCCCTGTGTTGTGTAGGGCTAGGGTTAGAGAGCGCATGGGCAGTGAGGGAAGGACCAGGAAGGGGGAAGGGCGGGTTAAGTACGAGAAGGAATGCCGAGCTGCTGAGCCCCCTTCTGATTCAGGGGCTCTGGAAGAGGCAACCCAAGGGGCCAGCTAGGGTGCACCGTGGATACAGCATCAGCCCTGCAGTCAGGGTGACCTGAGTTCAAATATGACCTCAGACACTTGACACTTACTAGCTTCGTGACCTTGGGCAAGTCACTTAACCCCCATGGGGGGGAGAGAGAGGGGAAGGGAGAGAGAGGCAAAGACAAAAATGTGACCTTAGAAAACATCAGAAATGGAAAGTCACTTCCTCCATGAAACGTAACCTGCCCACCCCCACTAGAAGCAAATCAGCCCCTCTGAACTCCTAGCGCCATAAGGAAGGTGCTCCTGTGCCCTTCACCTGTTGCCAGAGCTGGAGGACAGAACTGAGGAGGGGAGAGGGCGGGTCATGAGGAGGTGACCTGCGTGGGTCAGGCAGCTACAGGGGCGAATCCTGCCCCCAGGATTCCTAGCTGTGAGACTCTAACCAAGTCACTTAACTCCTTTGCGCTTTCATTTCCTTCTCTGTGAAACAGGAATGATAACAGTACCTACCTCACAGGCGTGAGACTATGAGCAAATGAGCCCGCCCAGGCAAAGCGTTTTTCTAAGCCTCAAAGCTGTGGTCACCCAGACCAAGCGTCCATTGTGGAGAGCAGGAATCGGAGGCCAGAGACATTGGGGACTGATCTAGGGTCATCTAGACCAGGTCCTGCCCTGGGTGCCTAGCGCTGTGCCTGGGGCAGGCAGGCAGTCAGCAGCTCCAGCCACCCTCCAGCTTTGAGAACACGTCTGCTGAAAACCACGTTTAAAACAGACCGAGCCTCTGGCCCTTTGCTTCTAGTAGAAAAGCCAAGCCACACCCCGGATATGTCCTCCCTCCTAAGGCCCAACCAAGGGAGTGTCACCATCTTGAAAGCTTTACTGCAAACACATTGGAAATGAAGTCTTTAAAGTCAAATAGACCTAGAAAGGAATGTGATAAATCTCTCTGGGGAAGTTCAGCATGAACTATGAAACTGTGAACTAGGAAACCCAACCAGTGTCTATTAAATGTCGCTGAACCCTACACATCCCCCATTGCTGCCACCTCGCCCGCAGCTGAGCCATGCAGCCCCAAAGGCTACACTCCTTGCTCTGGACACCCCAGTAAATAAAGGAGCTCTGGGCCTAGAATCCACACTCCCTCTTTCTGGATTATTGTTAGATCATCTGTGACCCGCTGCCTTCTTAAAATGGGTCTGACCAGGAACGAGCCCTTCTGAAAACAGAGAGAGAGGTGATGGCCTCGCCATGCTGATCGAAGTATCTTTCTCTCACTTGTGTGTGTGGGTTTTCCCTTTTGACCTGTTTCTTCTTTCACGACTGTGACTAATACGGAAATACGTTTGAGGTGATTTCACATATATAACCTCTATCAAATTTTTTACCATTTTATAAAGAGGGGAGGGAGGAAAATTTGGAACTCAAAATCCTATAAAAATGGGTACTAAAAATTGTCTTTACATATAATTGGGAAAAAATAGAATACTATTAAAATACTACTGTTTCAGTGAGCAAAAGTCTTCTTCATCAACCCCTCAACTGAGAACAAAAAGCAAAACAAAACCCTGTTACAAACATGGATAGTGAATCAAAGTAAATTGCTACATTAACTGTATCCAGAGGAAAAAAAAAAGTTTAATTCTGCCCTCTGAGTTTTCCATCAGAAAGAGGGCGGCATGTTCTAGTCTTGGCCTTCTGGAATCATGGTTAGTCATTATGTTGATAAAGAGTTCCTGATTCTTTCCAAGCTGTTTGCCTTTATCATATTGTCTTTGTTTTAATTGTCCTCCTGGCTCTATTCACACAAATCTTCCAAAGCTTCTCTGAAACCCTCTCGTGATTTCCTAGAGCACAATTGCATTCTATCACATTTATATATTCTTGTTCTTTTTTTTTTTTTTTTTGCTTTTTGGAGGGCAATTGGGGTTAAGTAACTTGCCCAAAGTCACATGGCTAGTAAGTGTGTCAAGTGTCTGAGGCCGAATTTGAACTCAGGTCCTCCTGACTCCAAGGCCAGTGCTCTACTCACTGTGCCACCTAGCCACCCCACATTTATATATTCTAACTTGTCCATCCACTCCCCAATGTAAGTACACCCCATCAGATTTCCATTCTCTGCCACCTCAAAGAGTTATAATTTTGTGGTTGTGTGTCTGCATATTTTTGTGTATTCTTAGTTTGTTTTGCTCAGGAGTGGTTCTTCCATTAATTTACCCTCCCTCTGCCTTGTTTGTATAGATGTCTACTTATGCACCCTCATTTTGCAAGAGAATTCTCCCTTGCTCTCTTCCCATCTCTTTCCATTCTTCTCTTAAGATCATCCAAACATTACAAAGCCAGTCCCAGGTCTTGTCTACTCAGACTCCCTCTATGAACTCTAATGATAATGGGGTTCAGAAGAGACACATCAATAATCCCTCCTTTTTCTGAGTATAAGCAGTTTATCCTTGTTTAGTCCTTTATCATTATTCATTCACTTTTTTTTTAATGTTTCTCTTCATTCCTGTGTTTGAACCTCAAAGTTTCTCCCTAATTCTGATCTTTTTATCAGAAGTATTTGGAAGTCCTCTATTTCACTAAAGATCCATTTCTCCTCTGTAGCATTATATTCTCAGTTTTGCAGGATAAGTTATTCTTGTCTATAAGTTGATATGCTCTGCCTTCTGGAATATCCCATTCCAAGCTCTCTGTTCCTTTACAGTGGTGGCTGCTAAATCATTTATTATTTTGATTGTGGCTCCTCAGTTCTTGAATTCTTTCTTCCTGGCTGCTTGAAGTATTTTTAATTTGACCTGGAAGCTCTTGATTTTGGCTATGATGTTCCTGGTAGATTTTTTTTTTTCTATTTCTACCTTGCCTCCTGGTACTAATCAATCGGATTAGTTTTCTTTTAAGATGTCTTAGAATAGGATTTCTGGGTTCTTCTTTTGGTTGGCATTCAGATACTCACATGATTCATAATCATTTCCTCCTCAATCTGTTATCCAAGTCTGTTGTTTTTGCTAGGAGATATCTTACACATTCTTCTATATTTTCAGTCCTTTTATTTTGCTTTAGTATTTCTTGCTGTCTCATGGAGTCATTGACTTCTATTTGGTCCATTCTAATTTTCAGGGAGTTTATCTCTTGGGCCAGTTTTGTACTTCTGCTATCAAGTTATTAATTTCCTTTCTCATTCTTTTTTTCCATGGTTCTCATTTCTTTTCCAATTTTTCTCTCAAGTGCCTCATTTTACTTATTAAAATGATTTTAAACTCTTTTTAAAATTCTTGCTTTACCTCCTCTAGGAATTGTAGTGTAGTTTTTGTCCATGTTGGGTTTCTGTGTCAGACTTTGCTTGTAGATGTTTTTGAGTCATTCTGGATTTGTGTCTTGAGTTTCTTTGCTGCCATAATAACTTGTTATGGAAGGATTCTTTTTGTTTGGCTGTTTGTCCATTCCTCCAATCTATTTCTTGACTTTGGACTCAATGCTAGGACTGGGATTTTTACACTTTTGAAAGGAAAGTCTGCTTGGTCTTATTGCTGCTTTCTTAAGGTATTGACACATGTTATTCCAGGACTTTAGAGACAGTCTGGGGACCTGCAGGCTTTCTTTGTTCCTAATGTGATCTGATGCAGGAGAGTGTCTGATAGCCGCTTCCCCGATCTGGGTTCTGCAAGTCCCTGACCTAAGTTTGTGTCAGAACAACAATAGACTCTGCTGGCTTTGGTCCCTATAAGCCAGCTGGAAAACACTGTTGATTCAAAGAAACAGAGCTGCAGGCTCCCATTTGCTCTGGGATTCCTGCCCTGATTACTCTGTAGGCTGGACTACATGCTGGAACTGAGATCCTACTTGGTTAGTGACTCTGAACTTTCAGTTCTGACTTGTGCTTCCCCCTAGGGCAGTCCCTGGGCAGAAAGCCATCTCTTCCAGAGAAAAGGAAGGGGTGGGGTCCAAATATGGAATCAGGAAAGTGTAAACCAAAAGCCTGGCCAGGTCAGAAACCAGGGATCCCCTGGAGCAAAGAATCATGAGATGGGCGTTGGGAGCTGGGGGACAGCACAGAGCTTTCAAGATGAGACAGAGGCACACTTTCCCTAAAGAGTCTCCCTTGTAGAGTGTGGGCATCCCTAGCTAGCTGTAGTTAGGGGCTCATGGATTATTATGATTTCACATTGGGGGACCCTTACTCCTTCCTCAAGTGGCTGGGCCAGTGAGTTCTTTGGGTCAGACACTGATACTCTGTTGAACTGGAAACTGAGTGCTTTTCAGTCAGTGGAAGTATGTTGATCAATCACCAAGCATTTATTAATTGCCGACTCTGTGCCATCAAGGTGCCAGGCTCTGGGGATACGAAGAAAAGCAAAAAACAGTCCCTGCTCTCAAGGATCTCACAGTCTTTTGGGGGCGGACAACATGAAAAGAATGCTGTATATGCTGAGAGGGTGGGCACCCGCAGTGGGGGTGGGGGTGGGGAAAGGCATCCCAAAGAAGGCAGGGTCTAAGCTGAGATGTGAAGTAATTCAGAAGGCAGAGTTGAGGAGGGAGAGCATTCCAGACACAAGGGATAGCCACTGAAAAGACACGGCATGGAGAGATGGTGTATTATGTGGGAGGAATGGCAAGCCAGTGCCACTGGATGGAGAAGAGTGAAATTAAAACCAGAAAGGGAGGAAAGGGCCCATTTAAAAAGAGCTTTAAAAAGCAAAACAGGATTTTTATAAATGTATATGATAGGGAGCCAATGGAGTTTGGTGACTGGTGTGGTCAGACTTACACTTGAGGAAAATAGTTTTCGTGACTGGGTTGGGAATGGATCAGAGTGGGATGGAATTTGAAACTGGCCATGGTGGTAGCTCCTCCCCCCAGTCCTCTCGAAGGTTATTGCAATAATCCAAGGCAGAGGTGATGAGGGTCTGCATATGGTATCAGAGGAGAAGAGGGGGTGGGTTTGAGAAATGCCCCAAAGATGGGGGGGAGGAATTGAGGAATTGATACTACAAAAGTAGAAATCATGGGACTTGGAAATAGATTGGATATGTGGGACAAGTATGAAAGAGGAGCCAGAAATGGACCTTCTCAACTGGAATATATCCTGATGACAACCTAGCTACCTTTGAGTCCAGGAAGGGAAGCAGAGGGCATTCGTATCGCTATATATAATCACAGCGTCTCAGAACTGGAAGGGACCTCAGAAGCTACAGAGTTAAATATTCTCTCAAATCAGAATGCCCCCTACAAATCAATGACAAGTGCTTGCGAAGTCTTTACTAATGCCTTCCGTCCAGCATTAGTAAGGTCTACTTCCTTTTATGTGATATATGTATATATATAAACATATATAAACCTACATAGTGTGCTCATGTTATTAATGTATGAATATGTGTTATATGTAGCATTCTTACATGTCTACAACTATGTACATACAAGATGTGTTATGTATAAAACAAGTGTACGTATATAAGCATATAACAATAATATGTAACACAAATACATTGTATATAACATCTATCTTGTCTGTACATAGTTATTTGCATGTTGGAATGTTTCTATATGTATCACATAAAACTTGGCCATAATAAATATCTTGGAATACATTGCTGTCATCTCTTTGCCAATTCTATATTTGATGTTTTTGAACCATTTTTAATTTTTATTAGTCTACAATTATTTTTATCTGCCTTATCCTTCCCTGGTTTGGGAACCCAAGACCATGTTTCTCTCATAGAAAGACTTCAGCAGAGTATTACCAACAGCTCACATCCGTGTAGTACTTGGAAGTTTGCAAAGGCCCCTACATATGCCAACTCTTTGTTGTTGTTGTGTTATGACAACCCTGGGATTAGGTGCTATTATTATCCCTGTTTTACTGCTGAGGAAACCGAGGCAGATAGCCCTAAACTGACTTGCCCAAGGTCACCCAGCTAGGGAGTTTCTGAGTCAGGATTCAAATTCAACTCTTCCTGACTCCACGTCTTGGCTGCCTGCCTCTGGATTCTTTCCTCAATAGACTTCATCCTGAATTTTGTGTTCGGTTCTGGGTACCATCCTTCAGGAAGGACGCTGATGAGCTTGAGAACACCTAGAAAAACCTAATGAAGATGAAAGGGCCCAAATATCATGCCGAATGAAGCCTGGTCAAAAGATGGGGGCATTTTTAGTTTGGCAAAGAGGAGCCTGAGAAGGCGCATGATGACCATTGTAAAGTACTTGACAGACTGTCATGAGGAAAGGGGATTGAAATTACTTTGTTTGGACCCAAAAGATCAAGTCAGGAATAATAGACTAAAAGGTAAAAAGTTTAATTTGGGAAAATTTTTTTTTTTATTTTAATGATCCAAAGGTAGAAAAGAACGTTTCAGGAGATAACCCCCCCACACACACACCAGTCGTTCCATAAGTATTCACTAGGTTCTCACTCCATACCAGATAAGGTGCCATGTGCTGAAGACACCAAGAAAGGCAAAAAGAGGCCCTTCCCTCAGGCTGCTGGCATTCTATTGGAGGAGACGACATTCCAACAGGCAAACAAGTGTGTGCGTGCATGTGTGTACAATTCATGTGCATGATATGTGCACTGTGCATGACCAAGTTTTAAGTGTGTGCATACAAGATGTGTGTGTAAGTTATATACGTAGGTATGTACTATATATCTTGTGTGTACGTGGTATGTTTATGCACCTATATACATGATCTAATTTGTGTGTCTGATCACACAGCTGGTGAGGTCTGGAGACGCTTCCACATGCAGACATGGGCTGGAGAGAGGGGCAGATGCAGCCGGTCTCTCTCTGAGGGAGTCAGTCCAGAGCACACTTGCATATACAAATATGAAATCTGCCAAAAGGAATGACTTGGTAGGAAAACTCAACCCTTCCTCTGTGCAATTTCTTGGAAGGACACATGACAGCATGAGCAGCCCCCTCTCAGGAGTGAGTCAAACTTGCTTTATCTGCACCAGCATCACCAGCTTGACCAGAATCTTGACTGATTCCAGGCAGACCTCAAGCTTCCTCATACACCCCACAGTGAGACATGAACTAGGAGAGCCCTCTGGCAGGCTCTTCTGCTCTCTAGAAGGCGCAGAAACGGGGCAGCCTTGAACTCCAGGGAAGAGACTTGGCCCAGGAAGGGTGCAAAGGGCTTCCTGGAAAATGGCAAGGACTTCACTGGGGTCATCAGCCCCTAATGCTCCCTTTCAGGAGCGAGGGGATCTCAGTCAGATCACCAGCACTGCTCAAGCCTCTTCATTCTCAAGGGGCTCCACCTGGTGGGGGTGAGCCTCGTCTGGATGGGGCTGCAGATGAAGCTTCTTGCTCTCACTTTCTCAGTTTTCCTGACCACTCTCTTCACTGTTTGCTCCTCCAGAACACACCTGGCATTGATATCTGTTTTATCAGAGGCTGGTGGAGTGAGGATGGCTCCACTCTAATGCTGGATGCCTCACTAATTGCCCACTGGTTTTCTATAAATTCTGAGCTTCATTTGGGTCCTGCAGACAACAGTAAAAGTGTCCTTTCAGCTGGGAGCTGGAGCAGTTTAATGAGCCCACCTACCCCTCACCTTCGCAGTTCCAGAAGATGACACCACTACTCCTGATAATGGCAGTGACAATATCTAAAATGTGTGCCTGAGCACGGCACATGGTGCACCTCTGGAGAGCCAGGGATAGCGGCTGTAACTGCTCAGACATTGTCATCACCTGCATCCTCCTTGGTATCTTCCCCCTCCCCAACACATTCTCCACCCCAATCTTCACTACAAACTTCAGACCCTGTTGGTTGCCAAGAGCAGAAGCCTTTCTCTTCTGTTGATGTAAGAAAATGTCGTGTCGTCAACCCACAGGCCTGACCAGTGACTCAGGGACCAGATATGGGCTACTTACGGAGCCCAGGGATGGAGCCTCCCCGCACTGCTCTCTGCCTGGTACTTGGTTCCCAGTGAGTTAGAGACCCATGTGTGAGTCCTCTCAGCACGGTTTGTGGGACTTGTCTGAATGTACTTTACTACAAACAGTGACTGGGCGGCTTCCATCCTCTCCTCTTCTGTCAAGGGAGCAGAAGATCAGGAGTTGGGGGTACAAGTGGAGAGGGCTAGAATGCCAGGCTTGGCAAGGGCTGAGCTCCAGGGTTCCCCTAACTTCAGGATCCACTCCCAAGGTCAGCCTTCCTGCTGTGCCATGCCAATTGGTGAATATGATAAACACATTTCCCTATAAATAAACCAAACACAGAAAATCGGGGGAGGGGTAGTGCGGGGGGGGGGGGGGCAAGTGAAATGGATTCCTGTGAAACATAAAACACAGTTTTTTATTTTTTGGCTGGAAGCAAAGGAAGGACTGAGGCTAATTAAGCTTGACATGAAATACTCACAAAGCCACAAATAAAATCTTTATGAGCTTAGAACTGAAGACAGGAAAAGAAGCCTTTTTCTGCGGCAACCTTGTCACCACGCTACAGACAGAGTTCCCGGCATGCTCAGGGTGGAGGCCTTTGCCCTGCCCGCCTGTTTGCCTGCCTGCCATCAGGAAGGCCAGGAACCTTCCCAGTCAGAGCACAGAGGGGACATGGGGCAGGGAAGAGGGGACCTCACAGCTCTTTCCAATTCATTTTGCAGATGGATAAGCTAAGGGCATAGATCAGAGCTGGAAGGGTCTTTCACAGTTACCTCACTAAAGGAGACAGGGAGGCCAAGAACATACCAACGTGTCCAGTTTCACCTCCTTTGCTCCTCACAACATGACACCCATCTGCCTGGATCATAGGGCAGCTTTCTGTCAGAGCCAGGAGGGAGCCCAGGGCTCCCAGACAAGCTGTTTGTCACTGTTCTGTCTCTTTGAAGGAGCCTCTCCATACGTGGAGGATGAATGGCTGAGGAGACTCCTCCCTTCTCTGCTCCCAGCATTCCCTGGCGCCCAGGGTACGGTCCTTCAGAGAGAGCCTTGGGGTCTCCCCTAGACAGCAAGAAGGCTGCCCTCCTCACCCCTGTCTTTCCTGGGAAAGGAGGGAAGCCATTTGTGAGAAGTTGGGAGAGACCCCGGTTTGGGCATGAGCCTCAGTTTCCTACTCTGTCCAGTGGGCTCAGCAATACCTGTAGTCAGGCTGCATGAAGCTATGAGGAGAGGCCCATCAAAACATCAGTGGTCCCAGTTCTTGTTTTCTGGATGTCTCACAGTCCTTTGAGTCTTTCCTCAAAACTGCCCCACTCCCCCTCCTGTCCTTTACTGTGTCGGTCTGGGTGGAGGCAGCCCCAGGAAAATGCACAGCACATCTCCATTGAAAGACCCCTGGGATGGCAGTCTCATGGATCTGAGTATTCCCTTAAACAACGCAGATCGTGGACTTCCTTGCCTCCTTCCTTCCTTCTTCCCTCCCTCCTTTCCTTCCGCCCCTCCTCCCTTCCCCACTCCCTCCATCTTTTCCTCTCTCCCTCCCTCCTTTCCTTCCTTCCTTCCTTCCTTCCTTCCTTCCTTCCTTCCTTCCTTCCTTCCTTCTTTCCTTCCTCCTTCCCCCCTTCATTCCTCCTTCCCCATTGTAAAAGCACAAAAAGTGAACTATTTCATAAAATATCTTGTCCTTATCAATAATATGAAGAAACATGGGCTAGAAAACCCTGCCCTTCGAAGGAGCCAGAGTCACAGTATTCCCTTGTAAGATGGTCACCAGGGGAGCACCCCTGGGATCTGGGAATACCAGGCCTCCTGTTAGTTAATATTTTTATGAACCACTTAGAGGAGACTATGCTTATCAGAGAGGCAACTGACCCAGTATTGGAAGCCCTGGGTCACAGTGCAGATGACACGATTTGAAACCATCCTGACAGGCTAAGTCAGATGAGAGGAAATAAGGCAAGTTAAAATGCCGAGTCTACCTTCAGGTTCAAAGCGTTTACTTCATATGAGAAGGAAGCAGGGAGTCCTGGCTGTGTAGGGGTGTGTTTGAAAAAGGCCTGGGGGTTTGGATGGGGTTGGATGGACCATAAACTAAAGGTGCGTGAGTAAAGTCCCGAGGCTGAGCTCCCCTTGGAGAAGCCCGGGTATCCTCCAGGAAGAGGGAGGCTCCTGCTGACCTCTGCCCCTATCAGTGCTCAGGTCTGTGCCATGTAGATTGGGAAGGATGCTGGTCCCTGGCAGAGCATCCAGAGGAGAGCTACCAGGATGGGGAGAGCTTTGCACCTGTGCCAGATGTTAGGTTCTGTTGAAGAAACTGGAAATCTCTCTCGGGCAAAAGATATCTGTCTGCAAGTATTTCGAGGCTTGTCCTGGGTTAGAGGAGCACTGGGTGGGTGTTACCAAGGGGCAAACTTGGATTTGCTTTCAGCTGAAGCTTCTAACCTTGGCAGGGGAGGGGTCTCTCTTCCTGAAGGCTTCCAGAGGCTGCACGACCCCTTGGATCATGAGGATCCCTTTCAAGGATAGATCAGGCAAGATGGCGCTTGAGGTCTCTCCCAACTCTTTGACTCTGGCCTTGCCCGCTGGGAGATCTCACCTCCCTATTGCCTACAGCTCAGCCCTCAAGGTTCTCCTCTGTCTGCTACAACCACCTTTTACTTCTCCCATCTCCACTGTTTACCAGAGAAATCTCGTTTACTTCTGCTCCCAGATTTCCGTAGACCTTTTCCCCAGAATGAGGTGCCCACCTCCAACTGTCCAATGCCTTCGTTGAGCCACACACTGCCCTCAATTAGAGGCCAAGTCTGATCTCCTGTAGAAGGCCTCCCCAAAGCTCCCCAGATGCTGGGAACATGGTGGTGTAGCCATAGGACAGAGATAAGTAGCCCCCTTCCTCACTGCTACACACCAATTGTTTTATGTACTTTTCTGCCTGGTTTGTACTTAGAGGTTGGATCTCTGAGGCTGTGACTCCTCCTCCTACTGGTGTGTATGGGGTGCTCAGGAGGACTGGCACCCTGGTGGGAGGGCTGCCGAGCCTTCTTCAAGACTGCTCATTCATCTTCGGTGTCCCGTCACCCAGCTCTCACCTGTGGCTCCAAGAAGCTGTAGCGTGTACATCTCAGCAGATGGCTAAACCAGGCTGAGGTCTCAAATCCATTGGTGAGTTAGGGGGTGTCTACCCCGTGCATGGGAAGACTTCCCCTGGGGGAATGGCAGATGAGAACAATTTGTTACCACAACCACGAAGGAGGCTGAAGCAGGCACTGTGGAGCGCTCAGAGCCAAGGTCATCCATTGCATCCCAGGCCATGCCCAGTTGTTCTGAATTCTGTCCTGCTACTGGACTTCAATGACTGTGGAAGAGTGAGGCCCATGCCTTTGCACAACTCTTCCTCTCACCTGAATCCAATTTGTGTGGGTGTCAAAAAGCACTGCCCACATCATTTCACCATTTAGTTGTTTGACTGCTCCGTAATCTCGTGAGAGGCGGGAGACACCCAGCAGGACTGCCCAGCTTGGTGTGCAGGAATCAAAGCAGGCGCTGTGCCATGTGAGTGAAGCAGAAGCTCAGCTCCTCCAAAGGAATGCAAGATGCACAAATTTAGAGTCATCCCCACTCCCAAATTTCCCGAGGACTCTTTGTGGCAAGGCCCCCTGAGCTTATAGCGGTCTGATCAGTCTCAGCCAGATTCACTGGGCCTCGACCCTGACCTCGTGATGTCACTGGTGCCTTTTTAACAATTCCTACCGTGTAGCTCGGGAGTCCCCAGTGGTGTGCTTTCTCTTACCAATCAGCCAGGAGACTTCATTAGCTCTTAGGGAAGACGTAGAAAGAAGAGAATATCAGCCCCTTGCAGTCAAAATCTAGGACACGCTCTCCTCCAAATATGCACAGGAAGAGCAGGCTCAAACTTGGAACCCAGCAGTAGTGAGCAATGTGTGAGGCACACGGGTAACAAAGCTCCTTGCGCTCCCTGGCCCAGAAGGCCTTCCTCTCTTTGGTGATTCCACGCGGGGCATCTCTGCTGGGTGGGTCACTCGGCGGGCATTCATGTCCACCTTCGTGAGTCCACTGCTGGTGCTCTTCTCTCCCTTCGAGTCGTGCTCAGGGGAGGGAAGCTGAATGACTGTAGGGCCTTGTGATGGTGAATTGAGAAGTGTCATGCCCATCTTAACTCATGGGCACCTTGTTGACTGAGGGCTCAAAGTTGCCTAGCTTATTTTTCTTTGATTTTGGGGGGCCTTTTGTCATCTGTATTTTGAGGTTCAGCACTGGGGGACTTATGCAGATGTATAGCAGAGAGGAGGGATCAATCAGTTAGCTTGGGGAATACTCATTTGCAGTGATCTCAGAGCCCCAACAGACAAAGCAAGGAGAGAAGGTACTCCCTAATGGGCACACATTTTCCTCCCTCAAAAGACACTTCACTTTCAAAAACGATTTGATGGTAAAGGGAATTTCATTCATGGGAAGGCACACACCTATCCACAAACGGGCTGGCAGTGTGTGTGTGTGTGTGTGTGTGTGTG
>CM053589.1:208103089-208130915 GCA_028646515.1 Pseudochirops corinnae | reverse complement strand
TCTCTCTCTCTTTCTTTCTTTCTTTCTTTCTTTCTTTCTTTCTTTCCTTCCTTCCTTCCTTCCTTCCTTCCGCAAAATGACTAATATGGAAATGTTTTACATGATTGTACACGTATAGCCTATATCAGATTGCTTACTGTTTCGGGGAGGGGGGAAGGAAGGGAAGGAGAGAGAGAGTTTGGAACTCACAACTTAAAAAAAAAAGGCAACGAATGTTAAGATTGTTTTTTACATGTTTTACATGTTTTTAAATTCTACATGAAATATTTAAAAAAATGAAGAAGAAGAAGAACAGGCCTTGCCAGACTGACCCTATTGCACTTTGTGACAATGTCAGATTTGGAGCAGAAGCAGCTTCCTTTGGCAAAGCCTGCGCTGGAGTCTCCAGGATGGTACTTGTGGAACCAAGGAGAGACAGAGGGCTGAGGGCAGCCCAGTTAGGTGGTGACAGCCCGTGAGCAGCCAACATTTACTTCTTCATGCTTTTACTGAGCCAGACACCCAGGATATGAAGGAATGCCCAGTCCCCTCCCTCAAGGCGCCGCCATATGCCGACAGCTAAGCGTGTAGGGGACCTCCAGCGCACACACAGATCCCTTGAGATGGAAGCATCTGTGGGAAAGAAGTCAGGCCCCTGCTTCCGGGAGGAGACATCACATGTTCTCCTTCTCCTGGGTGGATGGGTCTGGAACCGACTTCATTCTGAAATCTCCCGGAGGGAAGAGCAGTTGCTCCATCTTGGAAACGGTGTTCGTAGCTGATTCTGGCGAATCACTTAACCCGTTTGCCTCAGTTTTACCATCTATAAAAAGGGAATATAGAAGCATCTACCTCTCAGGGTTGTCGTGTAGCTCAAATGAGACAGTAATCATAAAGTGCTTGGCACGAGGCCTGGCATGAAGCAATTCCTCCATAAACTTTGTTATCGTGAGTGTTATTACCCACCCACAGGCCTGGTGCTGGGTAATGAGCCAGGCAGGGAAGGGCTTCTTCTCTCTCACCCCTTGTAGAACCTGGGGAACCGCTCTTGGGGCTTTTTTTCACTTGTCCTTTTCAGCTCTGGGCACAGACAATGGAGTCTTGAACCCAGGGCTCGAGCCCTGGTGCCCTTGGCTGGATGTTACCGCCAGCCTGCCTGGAAAGCTGTTAGAAGCCAGGGAATTGAGGTGTGAGCCTGGGGGAGGCAACCTTTAGAGAACTCCAGGGCTGGGGAACCTGGGCCTCAAGGCCACACTAGGTCCTCAGGTGTGGCCTTTTGACTGAGTCCAAGTTTTACAGAATCATTCCTTTTATGAAAGGGATTTGTTCCGTGAGGTTTGTATTCAGTCAAAGGGCTGTGCTTGATAACCTAGAGTGTGGCCTCGGAGGCTCCTCAGCCCTGGGGCTCTGTAGGACCTGAGTCATACTCTGAAGCTAATCTCCCTCACTGGCTCAGGAACTGAGGAGGTGCCGGGGGCCAGGCCCCCCAGGTATTGAGGGAAGGGATCTTTGCTTCTTTTTGCTCTTCTGTTGAAGCAAGCATTGCTTTGTACAAGCTAATCTGACTGCGAGGCTGAACCGGGAACCCTAAAATTGGGGGACATAATTGATGGGGGCTCGAACCAAGGGCAGAGAGAAAAGCCACCCCCCCCAAGCCTCTAGTCCTTGGCCAGGCGTGATGGGAACCAGCAGGCCTTCAGGCCATGGAGTGGGGTCAGGGAGCAGGCAGAGGCACACAGAGTCATTCCAAGAGGAAAAGGAGGTTTACAAGGTGGGGGGGCGGGGCAGAGGAGGCCTTGGGGCACCCGGGCTGAGCTTTGAATTTGGAGAAGGGGGAATGAGGAGGTGAACACGGCTGGGAGGAAGGTGCCAGGAGAGAGAGCCATTCAGAGAAGGACAAGCAGATCACTGTCCAGGCAGGCCAGAGGCTCCGGGACCTGGGGGAACAGTGTGGAAGGTGGGGGCAAGAAGTGGGCTCCCAGCAATGGCTCTTCCTGCTCCTCCCCCTGGGGCCAGAGCTGCAGGAGTGAGAGAGAAGGGACCTAGCCGGAGAGGAGACAAGGCATCTTCTGAGGAGGCCCCAAGGTCCGTGCCCAGGAGATGGAAGGACAGGGCCAGGAAGGGGCGCTGAGGGCCGGGAAGAGGTGCTGAAGGCTGGCAAGGGACATTCCTTCAGAATGGGTCTGGGGCTCCAAGGAGAGAGAGGAGAAGGGGTGCTCCCTCAGAATGGAGTTGGGGCTCCGAGGCTGTAGTGCATGAGGAGGACAGAGGACAAGGCAGGATAAGAATAAGGGGGGGCCCTCAGCAGATGTAGATGACGAGTTTGAGTCATGGAGAAGAGGCGAGTGGGCACTGGCGAGTGCTTGCAATGGCAGGGTGGTGGCAAGGGGATGGCGTCCCCCTGGGATGACCCAGTCTGGAGTTAGGGCATGTCCTGTGGCTCAGGAGCTCCTGAAGCTGGGCCACCAGTATAGATGGATGCCAAAGCCAACAGTCCGGGGAGTGTGATGCTCTCTGCTCCAATGGCAGAATAAGAAGCTGGTGCAGAGCATTTCTCTCAGAACTCGGAGGCTCACTCTACCCAGAGCACCCACAGGGTCCAAGGGGAAAGAAACCATAAAGGGAGGGGAGCACATGTCTACAAAGTGTGTGTGACCTTTCTTTGTAGAGTTTTCATGAAGATCCCTTTTGGCGCAGCTCTCAGCTGGCCTCACTGAACGATGCTTCTGCTGCCCCAAAGACAAGGGGGCCCATTTTCTGGACCCACACCTTCCATGGGGCTGCCATATTTCTGCATCTGGATTTGCTGTCTCTCTCTCTCTATGCACCCAGCTAGATAATGTTGTCTCCTACTGGTCCCCTCTCAAATAATAAGAGGGAAGGGAGGGGAGAAGAGGAAGTGACACACTGCCTTCTGCTTCTCCAAAGAAGAGTGAGTACACGGTGCTCTGAACTGACCTCTCCCCACATCTGGATCCCTCCCCCATCAGACTCCCCTGAACTGACCTCTCCCCACATCTGGACCTCTCTCCCATCAGACTCCTCTGTACTGGACCTCTCCCCACATCTGGACCTCCTCCCCATCAGACTCCTCTGAACTGAGCTCTCCCCACATCTGGACCTCCTCCCCATCAGGCTCTGCTATACTGAACCTCTCCCACCATGTACATTATGTACATGTGTGTGAATATCATGTAGGGGCATGTGCACATTACATCATGTGTTGTGTGTGTATCCCAGGTGTGTATCTGCACCTCCAATGTATTTCAGAGAATCTCTGACTGTGAAACTTGGGGGGGGGGGGGTGCTTTGGCGACATCTGGTCCAGCTCCACAGAAATTCTGCCAGGACTCACCTAACCAGTGACTTGTTCTCCCGCCTGACATTTTGGGGTGTCCCTCCATCCATTGCCTGCTGATTCTCTTTGTTACTCTCTGTCTTGTCAGCACCTCAGAATCTCAGCCTCCTTTCCTCCCCCTGGGGCTCCCCAAAGTGGTCCCCTTCTTAGTTGGAGGCCTTCCTGTCTGCAGACTCAGGAGGAACCCTCAGCTGCTCTGCTGGGCTTGAAAGGAAAGCCTGGGTTTGTTGGTCCTGACCTTGAAGGAAGGATGGAAACGGAGCCCTGTCTCCCCAGTGCCTGGAGCCAGACAGGGTGGATGCCACCTAACCTTGTCTCGAGGCACATCCTCTGTCCAGATGACAGACAAATGTTGCTGGGTTGAAATCCTTGCTGTGAGCTAACAGATGCATCACCATGGCCAGGCTACCCTCCACCCCAGCTCCCGACTTCATTTTTCTGTTGGGTGTGATCTATGAGGCCCAGTTTCACCCTCCAAAACTGCACTGAATCAAGCCTTTGGAGATCCTCAGTGTCAGGGGTTGGGCCATCCTCCCCTGCTGGAGAGCCCAGCTCCTCTACACGAGAGCCCACAGATGTCCATCAGCCTTCTGGAGGTCAGTCAGTCTGTGGGCCCTCACTGGGTCTGGACTCAGATGGGACAAGAGGTCCAGGTGGCTGTTGGGACTACATTCATGCCAAGGTTGGTGCCCCCAGCATCACCTTTGAGGAAACCAGGACCAGAGGTCCCTGGGGCCCATTGGCACAGCTCCCTCAGACATCCCTTTGGGCTAACAGGTACTCTCCCGGTCACCTCAGACTCTTCAGAGTCCATCCCAACACTAGGTGTGGCTTTTCCTTCATGGCTTTTCAAACCAGTTTGTCCTGCCAACATGAGTAGACTACCATAAGCTCCCGGTTCCTGAGGAGTCTTCCTGAGGAGGCAGAATTCTTGAGTTCTGTGCATCCTGGCCGGACTGGGCTGCTCTGCTGGGTCCCTGGATTTCTGCTCCTGAGGGAATGGGGAGGGGTGGATCACGGGGATCACAGTGACTTCTGCGGTCCACCTGCTCCACACAACAAACATTTGATTTCCTTCCCAGGATCACCCACTGGGCAGCCCCTCAGTTTATCTTTCTGTAGCATTGGGTACAAGTGAGGGGAAAGGGAACAAGCTAGGTGCCAGGTACTGTGCTAAGAGCTTTGAGAATAATATCTCTGGGAAAAGGAGAAAACCCAAACTCAAAATCATATGGAAATGAGTGTTGAAAACTAAAAATAAGTTAATTTAAATTTTTAAAGAGGCAAAAATTAAAAAAAGAGAAAATGTCATCTTGTTTGATCCTTACAGCCACTCTGGTGGTTATGATCTTTATTTTTCAGTGGAGGAAACCAAGGCAAACAGAAGCTAAGAGACAGCCCTGGAATTTGAACTCAGACCTTCCTGATTGCAGGCCCAGCCCTGCACCACCTAACTACCTTTCCCTCCAGGGTTACTCAGATGTTTTGGGGGTGAGGAGGGGGTCCGGGGACTAGAATGGGAGGTGCTTGGCCTCCAGGCCCAATGCCCTCCAGGGGCGTGTCTACACACTCACTGTCCTTGAAGGCACTCTCCAGCCAGTGGGGGTGCGGGGGGTAGGGTGGGTCTGGGAGTGGAAAACAGGGTTTGAATGTCCCCAACTCCCACTGTGTGGCCTCAGGAAGGAATCCCAGCTCCCAGGCTCCATTGCCTTCCCTTGTGGGCAGCAGACCCCGGGAGCCCTGCGGAGGTGCAAGGGATTGTGCACACACCGGGGTGTGGCAGATTTAGGGCTCCACCCCAGAGTCCTCTCTGTCTCCCTCTGTCTCTTCCTGTCCCACTCCCTAGCCTCCCGGTGCCCCAACCTTCATAAACCACTGGCTTTAGCTTCTCTGGCCCCTCTTCCCAGGGGCTCCCGTGGCACCCTGAGGACCAGCCACCTGATTCTTTCCAAATATTCTGTTATTTAAGCTTTGCTCTATATGCGTAACAGCTCCCACCCACTCTTAAGGGGACAATAAGACTGGAGGACAGTCATGTTTCATCTCTTAAAATGCCAAGTCCTCCCAGGAGTGCCTGGGCGGGGCCTACCCCCCATCGCCATTCAGAAACCCCCTGGAGGCTGGGACTTGTGCCTCCCTGTTTGTTTCTAGCTCAGCCTTCCCTCTGGCCTGACCACCCAAGAGCAGGGACCACACTCCCTAGAGGCATTTGTAATCCACCTGGGCATTACTGTGTGAATGGCTCCTACCAACCCAACAGCCATCTGCCTGCAGCAACATCCCCAGGGGATTAGAGACATTCTGGAGGAGGAGAGGCCAAGGGGGTCAACGATGCCTCCCTGGAGGTGGAGCCACAGCCAGAGGGCTCTTACCAAGAAGTCTGCACAACTCAAGGCTCATGCCACCCTGGGAGGATGAAGGGAAGGCCTCTGGCAGCATCTGTGGACCAGAAGGAGCAGGATGTAAAGGTCCTCCTAGGTCTCTATCAGTCCTGGAGGAGGTGCTGTGCCTGCTGAGGAGGTGGTCGACCTGCAAAGGGCTCTCAGGGGAATGAGCTGGGTGACCTTGGGGCAGTCACTTCCCCAGTCAGAGCTGAGGTTTCTTCCTCTTCCCCCTTCCTCCTCCTCTTCCCCCTGCTACCTCTTCCCCTCTCTCCCCTCCTCCTCCCTCCTCCTCCTCCCCTTCCTTCTCCTCCCCCTTCTTCCTCCCTCCTCCTCCATGCATGTCAGGCCAGCAGCAAAGTACCTCTCTTGGAGGCTGTGGGGGCTCAGCCTACCCCACAGACCAAGGTTCTGCCTCCACTTTGGAGTCCATTTGCATTCAGAGCATCTTTGGACAAGATGAGACCACCTCTCTACCTAGGTGAGTTCCCCCTCCAAGCAGTGAACACCTGGGTCCCTCCTGGTGCCCTCCAGGAAGGACAGGCTCTGCTTAACTGGCTGTCCTTCCTTCCCATGTTTGGAAGTGTCCTCAGGAGCCTGGGTGCAGCCCCACGCGCAGCTTATGTAAGTGCAGCCTCCTGCAAAGTCAAGCCCTTTTGCATTCTGGGCTAATTTTAGGGGCCTTTGATTGGCAGAGAAGGCAGAGGTGGAACAGGGATTGCATTCATTTGGATTTGACATCTGACGACCTACTTTGCAATCTGTCCTGGGAAAAGGAGGAGGCCCTCCCTCTATCTGCTCCCCCTCCATGATGCAGTCTCAGCAACTGCCATCCTTCAGAGAGACTGAAAGGCTGTGGGGCCTTCAGGGTCAAGCTTCAGATGCCAGCGTGCTGGGATAGTGTGGGGGCCAGGTGCCCCCCTGTCCCCTTCCCTGGAAAGCTCTTCCTCTCTTAGCTTCCCTGACAATGAGAGCCTTGGGGAGGCCCCTGGTCCCCATGTGGCTCCATGCCCAAGGTGCCCAGGAGGGTGCCCCATCCCCCCTCTGTTCTCTGAACCCTCACTTATTTAGATTTCTATCTGGACTCGGCCTAGAAGGAGGACCCAAATTTGGAAATAACTGCCCAAGGGGAAGCAGGCAGCCTTGCTTCTTGGGGAGCCAGGGACTGCTTCTCTCCAGGGAATGCTCTGTCCATGGTGCCACCAAGCAGCATCTTCCATGTCCCCAGCACCTTCCTTCTGAGCCACCCCCAGTGTTCATCCCTACCCCCACCCTACCTCTGCCCACCCTTCTGACTAAAGTGTTCATGACTGATATTCCTTCCAGGAAATTTTCATGGTAACCAGGGGAACAGCTGCTGAAGTGGGTCGGAGGCTCTTTGGGGGCGGTGACTAGAGGTGGAGGACATTCCCAGATCATGGGGAGAAGCCGCTGTGGGTTGGGGGGCAGTGGATGACCACTGAGAGAAAGAGGAGCAAGACCTTGTGTGAGAGATGGTCGAGGGAAGCCTGAGAGGAAACTAGGGATTCCCAGAACTGGAAGCGGTAGGAGGACTGGGTGCCTGTGCAAAGACAGGGAGGCCAGAGATGAACAGTGACTGAGTCAGTTGGGCTCGAACATGAAGGTGGGGGGAGAAATGTGAACCCAGAAAGACAGGCTGGAGCTCTGATCTCAGACGTGAAGACCTGAGTTCAAATACAGCCTCAGACACTTCCTGGCTGTGTGACTGTGGCCTAGACGAGCCTCTGAACCTCCCAGAGGAGGTTTCCATTAGCACCAGAGCCCACCCTAGGGAGTCTCTGGGCTCCAGAAATGACTGCTCCTGCAGCCAGTGATAGAATAGGGCTGAACTTCCTGGGGGATGGCTGCCCAGGAGGGACCCCTGGTGAGGGATTCCTGGGCCCAGGAATTCCCCTGGAGCACTTGGCCAAATCTCTTGGAGAGAAGAGGAGGGGCCATGTAGGTGGGGGAGCCCACTACAGGAAGGGCTTAGAGGGAGCCCCTGAATTTCCCTGCTAGGAATCTGGAGAAGAGAGGGAAGATCATGGGGAGGTGAGGCCTGGCCACCCTCCTTGAACCTTGGTCGCCATCAATCACAGGGCTTGCACATCCTGGAGGAGCCTTGGTACCTCCTGTCCCACCAGCCCTCTCTGGACCTCCTGCAGCCTCACACAAAGGCCAAGTGCCCCATGATGGCACCTGGGAAGTATCTTCCTCTTTTTGCTTCTCCCCATGTCTACAGAGGGTGACTCCTAACATCTGACATTCTCTAGTCACACAAACTGACCCAGATTTAGCATGTCAAAGCCATAAGTGCCTTCTAGAGTGTTCCTCTCCTCATAATCAGTCTGTGAGGTCAGGAGCCCCTATCAGCCTCAGGTGACAGCTGAGGAGGTCAGAGAAGGAAAGACACTTGCCCAGGACCACATAGATAGCAAGGAACAGAGCAGAAATTCAGAACCAGCCCTGGCTCCTTGTGCCTCCTTCAGAGCTTGGCATACTCCTTTCCTATTGGCTTCACTTGGTCTTGCTGGGGGTTTGCCAGATAAGGAGCAGCTGATACCTGGAACCCCATGTTTATCAGCTGACCCTGCCCCCGGTATCAAGTTCATTCAGCCATTCAGACCAGTTCACCGGCAACAGCTAACCAAGCTGTCGGACTGACCCTCCCCAGAGCAGGCTGAGAGTGCCCCAGAGCACATGGGCTCCCTTCTGCCCCTCCCCCCCCTGCCCTTGGCAGCTGCCTGGGACCACAGGTAAGGGACACATGTTGGATTTGATTTGGCCTCTTGTCAAAGAAAGAAAATGTAGCCTGGAGGAGGCCTAGGGAAAGTATAATGGTCAGAGCTGGATCCCATCATTGGCAGAGGAGTCTGGGGCACAGGGAGGGTCTCACTGGGTGCCCTTCCCACCAGGGATAGCTCTGCTTCTGTCAGATGTGGTGGGATCATTCCAGAGAGCCAGACCTGGGCAGCCTGAGAGATTCAGGTCATACATGGGAACTGAGGGTCTGCCACAGGCAGTCCCTCCATGGGTGCTGATGGAAGGCAATTTGGCCTGAATAACCCACATTATTGACACCTTTCCCCACTCTCTGTATTTGGCTGTTAGAAATAGATATTAGCCTGAAAAGGCACAGTGTTTGTATTTAGTGAAGCCCTTGGGAGTTTTGAAGGCAATCTGTAGTAATGGGTAACTAAAGAACACTTTTTTTAGTTTTGAAACTGATGGAGGTATATGGATACAACAATGGATATACTCTAGTAGAGAGAACTGCCTCATCAGAGGCTGACATGGTGGAAAAGAGACTCATCTGCAGGTGGACTTCAGAAAAACCTGGAAAGCACACGAACCGATGCTGAGTGAAGTGAGCAGAACCAAGAGAACACTGTAAACAGTAACAGCAACATTGTAACAATGAACAACTGTGAATGACTTAGCTCTTCTCAGCAATGCAATGATCCAAGCCAATTCCACGTGACTCGTGATGGATTGCTGTCCACATCGGGAGAAAGTGGGGAGTCTGGATGCGCACTATTTTCTCTCTTTTTTTTTCTTTAGCAGGGTTTTCCCCTTTTCTTCTGATTCTTCTTTCACAACATGACTAATGTGGAAATATGTTTAATATGATCGTACATGTATAACCTGTATCAGATTGCTGACTTGGGGAGGGGCGACGGGAGAGAGGGGGAAATTTTGGAATTCAAAATCTTATAGAGGTGAATGTTGAAAACCAAAAATAAATGTAAAATATTTATATTTTTTAAAAGAGACTCATCTGAGAGGGAGAGGAGGAGGGGGCATGAGGGTGATACCATGTACCTGGCTTTAGGACAGAGGAACTCTGGGGTGGGGGTGGGGGGGGTTCCATTGAAAACACCCAGGTGCAGATTCTGAGGCTCCAGGTGGTCCAGCAGGCCCACTGTGATGAGCAGGATCTGCTGAGCTCTGGCAGAAACTGTGGAAAGCAGTCTATAACCAACACTTAAAATATAGACAAATTAACAAAATAAGGGAAATTTTAAGCAGCCCAGTGTCAAGAAAGAATCAAGTGAGCTACAAGTGAGCCAGCAAACAGAAACGTGACCATGGACCAGAATACTGATCAAATAAACTTAGAATCTGGTCCCGTGTTGGAGGCTAATCCACCATCGATCGCAGTAGTTGAGAAAGAGAGCTCTTCTTAGGAGACAAACTTGATCTCAGTGTATGTGGGGGGTATATGTATGCAATGTGTGCACGCATGTAGGTGGCACATGTGGATGTGTGCAGTGTGTGCATGGGTGTACACGGCATATGTGGGTGTGTGTGGCATGTGCACACGTGTAGGTGGCACATGTAGATTGTGCGGTGTGTGCATGCATGTACATGGCACATGTGGATGTGTGCAGCATGTGCATGGGTGTACACGGCATATGTGGATGTGTGTGGCATGTGCACACGTGTAGGTGGCACATGTAGATTGTGCGGTGTGTGCACGCATGTAGGTGGCGCATGTCAATGTGTGTGGTGTGGGTGAGGTGTGTGTGTGTGTCTGTGGCAGGGCTTGGATGCCCAGGGACATTTCCACTGGCATTTCCCGAGCCATTTTAGTGCCCTTCTCCTCTGTGAGCAGCCACCGCTGGGGGCTTCTCTCTCTTGAGGGGATGTGGCTCTGACCCAACAGGAAGTCTGTTTTATTGTGAAGAGCCCTGGACCTGGGGCCCAACCCCCACAACTGGCTTCATGGCCTTGGGGTAGGGGGGCTGGCATTCTCCCCCTTGCTCTTCAGTTTCCTTCCCTGCAGAAGGGAGGGGCCAGAGCACACCATGGTGCCACGGAGACACATTCTCAGCTCATGGAGAAGCGGGAGCCACAAGAGGAGAGGGCACTGAGATCGGCCAAGACAGAGGGCTGCCCGAGTCTCCAGCCCTGGCAATCAGCAGCCGCAGTTGCCTTATCCTCACGGGAGCCCCTCACCCAGAAGATGCCAAGGAGTGAGGAACAGAGAGAAAGGGGCAGCTTTCAGGAGCCGACTGACTGAACAACCCCAGCCACAGGCTCCGGACCAGACCCTCAGCCTGGGGCTCCCGGCCAGAGCTCCTGCTTTGGGCCTTGAGAAGAAATCAGACCCATGTCCAGCTTCTCATCAGGCTTTCAGGCTGGCACCTAGCCTGGGGCTGGAAGCACCTCCCACGGAGGCTGGGCAGGGGTGGAAGTGAAGAACGGCCTGGGGGGGGTCTGCTTAGCTCTTTTTTTTTTTTTGCAAGAAAAGGACTCCAGGAAGAGCTCTCTCTCCCCTCCTCCCCTCTGCTCCCCTCCCTTCCTCTATTCTCTCCCTTTCTCTCTCTCTCCCTCTCTCCTCTCTCTCCCTCTCTCATCTCTCTCCTCTTCTCTCTCTATTCTCTCTTTCCTCTCTCTTCTCTCTTTCCTCTCTCTTCTCTCTCTTTTCTGTCTCTCTCTCTTTCTCTCTCTCTTCCCTTCTTTTTCTCTCCTCTCCTCTCCTTTCTCTCTCTCTCTCTTTCTCTCTCCTCTCCTCTTCTCTCTCCTCTTCCCCCCCCCCAGCCAGCCTGTCTCTCATCCTCTGTGGCTGCCCTCACGCCCCCAGCCTGGGGTCCCCCTGTCCTGCTCACAGTGACTGGGTGGGCTTCTTGATTTGTTCAGATTCCAGTGAGCCTCTAGCCTTGCATTTTAGCTCTCTCACAAGTGGGTTGCCATTTCCTCGCTCTCTTCTTTTTAAATGAGGCTCACCTACACTCTGATTCTCCTTGTCCCAACTCCCCCTCTCACATTCAAGTCCTCAGTCTGGATCAGGGCTATATCTCATCTTAGGACTGAAGAAGCAGGGGTGACTCTCTAGTGCTAGTGGCTCAAGTCCCCTCTGCTGTGTTTCCATTTGAGCATCATCTAGCCAGCCAGCCTTAAGTAGCTTTTAGAAAGGGCTCTTTACCAAGGTAAGGACAGCTGGTAAAGAATCGTGCTGCCCCCCAGCCCACCAAGTAGCCCCCTCCTCCACATACACACACAGAGTCTGGGGAAGAGGAGCCCAAGTCCAGAGAGCCTATGAGCAGAGGGATGATTCCCAGGTCTGGGGGTAGCGAATCCCTCCCCCCTTGTGCAAACTCAAGAGTTTCTCCTGAGACACGGAATAGGGTTTCTTGTGAAACAATGAGTCCAGGCTGTCCTCTGCTCCCTTTGTGGACTTTGCTGTCAGCTACCCAGGGGATGCTGCTAGGACACTGATGGGAGTCGGGCATCCTCTGGACCCTTGGAAGCCTGGAGGTGCTCTGGACAGTGGGAGGTGGGAGAGGCCAAAGCTGAGGAGTTCCCTCTCCTCCCCACAAGGTGGCCCTTGTTCCAAACCCTCCATGGGTTCCTACTTTAAGAGAGCTTTAGAATGAATAGGGGACCCTTGGGTTTCCTCCACCCAGCCAAACACAATGCCCCAGCAACAAGACTTTTCACACTTGGCCTCAAGGCTGTAATAGATTTCCAGATTGAAACAAAAGTCTGATGGAAGAGGATTGACCATCCCACTCCTTCTCCCCCTGGGTATTTGGGCATCTTTAAGCTGAGTAGGGTGATGCTATGGTGATGCTATGGCATGCTTTCAACAACCCTTATCCAACTCAGAGAAACAAAGTCAGGACATCGCTCCCAACCCCAGTTATCTCCATCCAAGCCACCCCTGAAGGCTGGACACAGAGCCTGTCTAGAAGGTGAGTGGTGGTGATAGCCAAGAAAGACCTGGGAATATCTTCTGCTCCGGAGGACCAAAATGACATGCCATGTCAAGGCCAAGGTCCAGTGTATGCCACTGGCTGATCAGACCAGATCAGAAGCAGTGCTAGCTCAGAGGGCTCTGACCTAGGTCAGGCACAAACAGTGCCCATGGACTTTTGGAGAGGAGATGGCTCTGAACTGGGGCCTCACATCTCATGGAGCACAGAGAGGGGTGGTCTCGATGCTCACACACAGAACATATGGTGGCATTTATGACAAACACTCGCTCACATGAACCCCCTCTTAGTCATGCTGACCACAATTCCTGAGCATAGTTTCTGGGACGGGCACACCTTCCCTTTATCTGCCCCCACTAGCCCCTTCTCCAGAAAACTCCCTGCTGTCCTGGAGCTCATGGGCACAGACTGAGGAATCAGAAACAGTGTCCACTCTGGGGAAGGATGCTTGCTTTCAAAGACGCCAGCTAGAACCAAAAGCTTTTCCCAGCTCCCTCTTGCAGCTCAAAAGGCAAGAATGAAGTGTCACATTTGGTCTTGGAGATTAAAGTCTCTTGCTTGCTGTGTGTGACTCATTCCACTTCCTGGCTAACAGAACATCCCACAGCCTTGACCCCTCCCAGGAGACCTTCCTGTACCGTCTTCCTGCCCTCCCTGCCCCCTAGAGAACAGAGCATCTCAAGCCTTGGAGGTCTGGGGAAGGCTCGGGGACCTTCCTTTCCCCCCACCTTGTGGGCCTCAAAAGGTGTTGGGGCAAGGGCTTAATTTCAGCAGAGACTCTGGTTTTGTTCCCCACCTTTGAGCTAAACTTGGGGAGCCTTTCGTAGGCCTCCTTAGTCTGTAATTTGCCTTTGCATTCAGTGCTAGCGAGTCTGCATGTAAATGCTGTGTCTCTTGTAGGAAAGAAGGCCTTCACAGAAGAACCATTACCATGGGCTGCTCTGCTCTCAGAGTTATCCCAGCCCCTCCAGGCTTGGTGGCTCTCAGTGACCTGGAGCCCAAGGCGGTCACTTGTGGTGTCCAGGCTCCCTCTGGGGCCAAGACCTGTTGGCCCATGGCCTTGTTCCTCCTCAGCCTTCTCCCCAGCAGGCACTCTGCGAATCCAATAACAGGATGAAATCCTCCCTCAATGGTGTAGCTTTCAACGGAGCTATGGGGCCCACGTTCAGAAGGGGAGACAAGCCTTCCCCGCCCTCACCACAGTAGCAGCTACTTCTTGATTTCTCTAAGAGACATGTGAAGTCCATGAAGTAAAGTTACTATCAACCCGCCTGGGGATGCAGAGACCCCAAACCAGACCATGTCTTGTCCGCAGGGACCGACATTCTCCCAGGTGAGAGGGGCAACATACTGACAGATAAAGAACCCTCAGGGCATTCCTATAGGGCTGGAGTGAGGGGAGGCAGGGAACACTGGGCCCACAGGAGCAGAGCCTGAGCTGACCCTGGGAGGAAGGCACGGGAGTAGAGAGAGACTGGGAGAAGGAAGGACAGTCCAGGCCTGGTGCGACTTTGGTACAAAGACCTTGGAGCTGGAGATGGGAAGAGCTCAGAGCCAGGAGGAGGGAGCCATGTACACTCCGGAGAGAATGTGGGGCACGCAGGAGAGGAATACTTCAAGGCTAGGAGCCTGAGCCACTGGAGGGGTGGCAGTGCCAGGAGAGATGCAGGGGGTGAACTGGAAGCAGAGGGGATTCTGTGTGGGGACAAGTCTTTTCACTTCTGGTGATTGTCCCTAGTGCTGCCTTGGGGGGCCAGTTAGACAAGTCTAGACCCTCTTCACTATGGACCTCCTCAAACACAAAGGCGGGGATCATGTCTCCTCCACGTCAGGAGTCCTCACTCTGCCTTCAAGCTCTAGGCCCTTCCCCAGCCTGGTCGCATGCCTCTGACTGCACTATAGCCTGTCAACATCCTTCCTAAATCATGGAGACCACCCCCCCCCCCCCAGGAATGCAATGCTCTGCGCATGGGGGATGGGGAGAATGGCAGGGCAGTGGCCTCCCAGATGGTCCACACGGGCATGCTCTCTAAGTGGCCATGTCCCAGCCCTGACCCCCACATCTCTGTCCTGTGGGCGCCATCTTGGGCTTTGGAAATGGACTGTTGGAATCCAGTAGTTAGACTTCCCCTTGTCCAAACCAATCAGTCCTCCCAGATCTCATGCGATTTTAAAGCTGGAAGGACCCTCTACATCACCTAATAGGCTTAGAATCCAAAGTCCTTGAGGTGACTTCTGACCACCCTGGGGACACCCTCTCTAAGCCTCAGTTTCCTCTCTGTAAAATGAAATCAGGGACACTCACTACGGACCTCTTGGGGGTAAACTCTAGAGTGACCAAGGAGCTGACCCCATGGCAATGGAGATACAGAGAGGGGAAGGGGCTTGCTTGGCTAGTGGCAGAGCCGAGCCTAAGCGAATCTCCCACCTGCCCTGCCCCCCCACCTCAGTATTCTCTGTCTCGGCCAAGTCTTTATGGCTGAGGTTTTCTCCTCGGGAAAATGAGCTTTGTCATCAATATATCAACATTTAATAAGCACCTATGGTGTGCCAGACGCAGGGCTGAGCACTGGGGATACAAAAAGAGACAGAAGATGGGCCCCGCCCTCAAGGAGCTTAAGTTCTCATGGAGAACATGATGTGAAAATGAATACAGACAAAGCAAGCCTTGAAGAAGATAGAAGACCGGTTTTGGGATTTCAAGGGGCAGGGGAAGGCTTCCTGGAGGAGGTGGCATTTCAGTTGGGACTTCAGTTGGAAGCCAGGATTGATAATAATGCTAATGAAATCAATGATGACAATCATGGGGGCCATTTCCCTAGTACCCCAACAACTCAGTGAGGCTGATGTCAAAGCTTTTACAGATGAGGACACTGAGTCCCAGAGGAGCCAGGGGGTTTGTTCAAAGGCAGACTTTTAGTGTCGGGAGCAGAATTTAAACTCAGGTGTTCAACGCAGTGTGGTATAAACAAATTGGATCTGAAACCTTGCCCTAACATCCCCCGCTTTGTGTGACCTTGGACAAGTCCTTTTCCTCATGTATAGAATGAGGTGTGTCAGCCCTGACTCCCAAACTCCTGTTCCCAGAAAGGCTGCTTTGTGGCTGCTGACCAGCAGCATAGGGGCTGCTGCTCTCACATGACCTGAGACACCCCAGAGGCGGGCCCCTGGTTGGGCTGGCCGAACTGTCCAATCTGAGGGGAAGATCCGAGCCCAGAGACCCTGAGGGGAGGGAGAAGGGTCTTCTGGACTCCAATGCTTTGCTCTCTGCTCACATGTGGAAAGGCTCAGGGAGGCTGTAGGGACCAATTCAATTACAATTCTGCCTGGTTTCTCCATCAATGCAGCTGCAAAATCCAACTTCAGTAGCTCAGAAGGCTTTACTCAGGTCCAACAGTCCAGAAAGTGGAGGGAGCTTTTTAATTGAATCCATCCCTGGAGATGGTGTTCGTGACTGCAGTATTGGGCACCGTGAGTCAGCACCAGACCCAGGCTAGGAGGCAGGGCTGCCTGCCCTTCCCCCAGGGAGCCTAGCCTCGAACTTAGCCTCCAGCTGAGGACCCAGAACTGGAGGGATGGGGGAGGAGTCTCTCTAGAGGAATGGTCACTTCTCAAGGTGGAAACCAGGCAAACCTTTAAAAAGAGCTGGTAAAGATTTACTTCGTTAATTCAGTTCAATTTCATTCAACAAACACTTTAGTTAACAAGCAATTATCATGTGCCTACTGTGGCTAGGCATCGTTCTCAGAACTGGCACACGAACTGCCTTGGTGCTCAGGCGGGGCAGTGATTGATTTGGGTCTGTGTCCCCCCATTATCCACCCAATCATGAGGCCAAGATATCTCCTCACACAAGTGAAGATGTCCTGGTCAGTGTCACATTTGAGGAAGGTTGAGTGGATCCCATGGCCAGCCGTAGACCAGAGCCATACCCTGGACATGGCCTCTGAAAGAGAGAGAGAACAGAGAAACCTGGAGAGAACGAGAGACCAGGGGTGGCCTTGGGTTTCTGAAGCCTGTGTATCTGTGAGGCTCCCAGGTCCAGTGGCCACAAAAGGACAAGAGCCTGGGGGCTGCTGCATGGTGAGACTGAGGGACAACAGCAGATTCTTGGACTAGAAAAAAGGCTTCCCATCTCCTGAGGACAAGAGGAGGTCCGGGCCGTCACTGATCTTCTGACTCAACGGGAGACAGATCCAACAACAGGGATGGAACTGCCCAGTAGGAGAGCCAGTTGGAATCTTGCCCTTCCTGGATGCTAGGTGTCACAAGCTCTGGGGGAGGGGTCTCTCCTGTATCGACCCCAAGCACTAGCTCCAGGCGGTGCAGCCTCTAAGTCTGGAGGGCTCCAATAGTCTGTAGCAAAGAGGAAAGCCCCTCGGAAGAGAAAGAGACTGTTAATGTTCTAGGGGACAAGACCCGTGTCAGGCATGCCCATGTGGCTGTCACGGGGCAAGAGTCTCCTGGGGCACCTTCTCCTCCTCCCCTCCCTCTGCCAAGCAGATGTAGGCAGGAGTTTCCAGGAGAGCGTTTGACTGTTATCTCTGAGGGACTGAACTGTGCATGTCAGAAGGAGGGAGAACCTGGCAGATGTGTGAGAAGTGCAGGGGATGGACTCGGGGCCTGGAGTCAGAAAGACGCGAGTTCAAATCTAGCCTCACATACTTACTGGATGTGAGACCCTGGGCCAGTTTCCTCATCTGTAAAATGAAGCTAATGACAGCACCTCCCAGGGTTGTTGTGAGCATCAAAGGAGTTCATTGTGAAGAGATTAGAACAGAGCCTGACAGTAGGAACCTTTGTGTAAATGTTAATCTAGTGAGTTTCCTCAGCTTTGATGTTGTTTTTCTGTGTTGGGGGTGTCTGTCTGTCTATCTGTCTGTGCCATGTGCGGGCCCTGGACTGGGAGCTGCCCGAGGTCTTTGGCACAGAGAGGAACAAGGGGCTAGACGGTGGTGCTGACCCTGGACATCCTTCCTGAGCCCCCTCAGGGAGTAGCTGGGTCTGAGGCCACGGGCCCCTCCTGATGGTAGAATGTGTATGCCCAGGGATGGGACTGGGGCTAGAGGTAAGCCAAGGCTCCCTGATGTTGGGCCCTGGGCTTGAGAGAGAAGAGGAATAATCCCACACCCACCCCTCCAGTTAAGGGAAAGCCCTGCACACCAACTCACTTTCATTTTCACAGTTAAGTGGAGTCCTGCACCTGGCACACAGTGGGTGTTTATTAGAAGCTGGCCCCTCCCCCTTCCCTCTGTCCAGGAGGCCTGTGGCAAAGACCCCCTTTCACTTCCACCCTTGGATGGATCTGGGATCTTGGGCCTTCCAGTGGCATAGATGGTGGGACATCCCATAGGGCCCCTAGGGGAGCTGCCCCCTAGTCGCAGAGCTCCTCCCCTGGCTCACCTCCCCTTCTGCATCTCTCACTGCCCTGTGTAAACAGCTGGCCATCTTTTTTTGGTTATCTCTGGGTTTCCTGAGCTTTATCTCTCCACTTACCTTTGAATCTAAGTCATCCCTGGGAAAATCCTGGAGCCCACTGGTGCTCCTTCCTGTCCCTCCATCTGCTTTTAGAGGCAGACAGACAGTCAGGCAGGCAGAGGAAGAGAGGGGAAGGTGGGATTAGCGACCCCCAGACCTGACTCCTGTAAAGCAAAGCAAATCTGCCAAGGGAGCATGAGGATTTCCCATCCCAGGATCCTCCCATCCAGCCACCTTTGGGTGGCTCAGTTAACACTTGAATGGTCTACTAGGGCCACAGCTCATAGCAGCCACGTGGAGTCCACCTTGCCAGGCTACCCCTCAGCACTGCAACAAATCCTACAGCCAAGAAGGGGAGAGAGGGCAGGGAAATGAAGCCAAGTTTGGATCAGTTCAATTGCATCTCTTTTGCATTTGGAGAAGGTCCATGGCAAGTCCAGGACTGGGCTGGAAGTGCTGGTAGATTGAGAAGAGGCAATTGGTCCTTGAGGACATGTAGCAAGGGCTGGTTATGAAGCAGCTTCCTTGATGCTCTCTCTTCTAGACCTCACAACACCCAGGAGATGTGAAGTTAGGGTCTCACAGCCCCTGCCCATAAAATTAGCCAAATTCCAGAATTACCAGGTCAAGGAATAAATACTGCAAACAGCCAGAAAGAAACAATTTAAGTATCAAGGTGCTACAGTCAGGATTACCTAGGACTTAACAACTTCTGCATTAAACAGAGGAAGGCAAAGGAGCTTGGATTACAACAAAGAATCAGCTGACCAGTAAAATCTAACAAAATCTTTCAGGGGAAAGATGGACATTCAATGAAATAAGGGACTTTCAAACTTTCCTGATGAAAAGACCAGAGCTGACCAGAAAATTTGATCTTCAAATACAAGACTGAAAAGAAGCATCAAAAGGTAAACAGGAAAGAAAAAAAACAGCATGTTAAATTTAATAAGGTTAAACTGTTTCCATCCCTACATGGGAAGATGAAACTTAGAACTCTCGAGAACCATATCTTTATTAGGGCAGTTAGAAGGAATATATATAGACAAAAGGTATAGGTGTAACTTAATTTTGATGTGATAATATAAAAAAATAAAGGATGGAAAAAAGAATTGTACTGGGAAAAGAGGAAAGGGGGAGACAAAATAGGGTAAATTATATCACATGAAAAGGTACAAAAGACATATTATAGTAGAAGGAAAGAAGGGAGGGGGTGAGCATTGTTTGAACATAACCCACATCATATTTGGCTCAAAGAGGGAATAATAAACACACTCAGCTGGGTACAGAAATTTGTCTTACCCTATAGGAAAGTAGGAGGTGAAAGGGGAAAGAAAAGGGTAGGGAGGCTGATTGAAGGGAGGGCAAATTGAGGAAGACGGTGGTCAGAAGTAAAATACTAGTGAGGAAGGACAGGGTGAAAGGAGAGAGAAAAGTATAAATGGGGAGAAATACACAGTTAGTAATCATAACTTTGAATGTGAATGGGATGAATTCTCCCATAAAATGGAAGCAGATAGCAAAGTGAATTAAAAAACAGAATCTTACAATATGTTGTTTGCAAGAAACACATTTGAAGAAGAGAGATACACACGGAGTAAAGGTAAAAGGCTGGAGCAGAATATATTATGCTTCAGCTGAAGTAAAAATAGCAGGGGAAGCAAGCCTGATCTCAGACAAAGCAAAAGAAAAATACATCTATTTAAAAGAGATTAGGAAGGACACTATGTATTGTAGACAATGAAGCAATATTAATACTAAACATATATGCACCAAGTGGTATCCAGATTCTTAGAGGAGAAGTTCAATGAGTTACAGAAATAAGTAGATAGCAAAACTATACTAGTTTTATACTAGTATCAGAACTAGATAAATCTAACCACAAAACAAACAAGAGAAAAGTTAAGGAGGTGAATAATTTTTTTAGAAAAGATAGATATAATAGACCTCTGGAGAAAATTAAACGAGGATAGGAAGGAATATACCTTTTTCTCAATGGTACATGGCACCTGCACAAAAAAATTGATGATGTATTAGGCCATAAAACCTCACAATCAGATGCAAAAAGGTAGAAATACTACTGCATCCTTTTCAGACCACAATATGATAAAAATTACATGTAATAAAGTGCCACAGAAAACAGATTTAAAATAATTGGAAACTAAATAATCTAATCCTAAAAATGAGTGGGTCAGAGAACAAATCATTGAAACAATTGATAATTTCATCACAGAGAATGACAATAATGAGACAGCATACCAAAATTTATGGAATACAGACAAAGCAGTACTCAGAGGAAATTTTATATCTCTAAATCTTATATGAATAAAATAGAAAAAGAGCAGATCAATGAATTGGGCATGCAACTAAAAAAGCTAGAAAAAGAATAAGTGAAAAATCCCCAATTAAAACCCAATTTAGAAATTCTGAAAGTCAAAGGAGAGATTAATAAAATTGAAAGTAAGAAAACAATTGAAGTAAGAAATAAAACTAAAAACTGATTTTATGAAAAAAAGAATAAAAAGATAAACCTTTGGTTAATTTGGTAAGAAAGAAAGAAAAGAAGGAAGGAAGGAAGGAAGGAAGGAAGGAAGGAAGGAAGGAAGGAAAGAAGGAAGGAAGGAAAGAAGGAAGGAAGAAAGGAAGGAAGGAAGGAAAAAAGAAAGAGAAAAACCATATTACCAGTATGAAAAATGAAAAAGATCAATTCACCACCAATGAAGAGGAAATCAAAGCAATAATTAGGAGCTATTTTGCCTGACTATATGCCAATAAATCTAACAATCTAAGTGAAATGGATAAATATTTACAAAAATAAATAAATTGCCCAGATTAACAAGAGAGGAAATAAAATACTTAAGTAATCCCATTTAAGGAAAAGAAATTGAACAAGTCATCAATGGAGTCCCTAAGAAAAAAAATCTCCAGGGCCAGTTAGATTTACAAGTGAATTCTACCAAACATTTAAAGAACAAGTAATTCCAACACTACATAAACTATTTGGAAAAATAGGCAAAGAAGGAGTCCTAATAAATTCCTTTTATACCACAAATATGGTGCTGATACCTAAATCAGGAAGAGCCAAAACAGAGAAAGAACATTCTGGACTGATTTCCCTAATGAATATTGATGCAAAAATTTTAAATAAACTATTAGCAAAGAGATTACAGCAATTTAACACAATAATATACTATGACCAGGTAGGATGGATACTGGAATGCCAGGGTGGTTCAATATTAGGAAAACTATCAGTAAAATTGACGATATCAATAACAAAACCAAAAGAAATCATATGGTCATCTCAATAGACGCAGAAAAAGTTTTTGACAAAATGCAGCACCTATTCCCATTAAAAACACCAGAGAGAATAGGGATAAATGGAGCTTTCCTTAAAATGATAAGCGGTACTTATCTAAAATCCATCAGCAGGCATTATCTGTAATGGGGATAAGCTAGAAGCCTTTCCAATAAGTGTGGGGTGAAAGAAGGATACCCATTCTCACCACTGTTATTGAATGTTGCACTAGAAATGTGAGTTTTAGCTACATAAGAAGAAAAAGACATGGAAAGAATTAGAATAGGCAATGAAGAGACAAAGCTATCCTTCTTTGCAGATGATATGATGGTGTACTCACAGAACCCTAGAGAATTAACTAAAAAAACTACTGGAAATAACAACTTTAGCAAAATCACAGGATATAAAATAAACCCACATAAATCATCAGCTTTTCTATATATTACTAACAAATTCCAGCAACAAGAAATAGTTCCATTTAAAATAACTGTAGACAATATAAAATATTTGGGAGTCTACCTGCCAAGACACACCCGGGAACTATATGAACACAGTTATAAAACACTTCACATAAATATAGTCAGATTTAGGCATTTGGAAAAATATCAATTGCTCATGGGTAGGCTGAGCTATTGTAGTAAAAATGACAATTCTACCTAAATTAATTTACTTATTCAGTGTCATACCAATCAAACTACCAAAATTATTTTATAGAGTTGGAAAAAAAAATAATAGCAAAATTCATCTGGAAGAACAGAAGGTCAAGAATCTCAAAGGAATTAATGGGGGGGGGGGGGGCAGGGAGCCAAGGACGGTGGCCTGGCTGTGCCAGATCTAAAGCTGTATTATAAAGTGGCAATCATCAATACCGCTTGGTACTGGCTAAGAAACAGTAGGGAATCAGGGGAATAGGTTAGGTACACATGACAGAGTAGCCAGTGACTATAGTAACCTACTGTTTGGTAAGCCCAAAGATTCCAGCTTCTGGGAAAGAACTCACTATTTGACAAAAACTGCTTGGAAAATTGGAAAATAGTATGGCAGAAACTGGATATAGACCAACATCTCATACAACATACCAAGATCAAGGTCCAAAAAGGTGTATGATTTAGACATAAAAGGTAAAACCATAAGCAAATTGGAAGAGCAAGGAATAGGTTACAGGTCAAATCTGTAGAGAAGGGAAGAATTTATGACCAAACCGGAGACAGAGAACATTATGAAATGCAGAAGAGATAAATTTTTACATAAATTAAAAAGGTTTTGCACAAACAAAACCAATGCAATCAAGATTAGAAGGGAAGCAGAAAGTTGGGAAAAAAAACTTCTACAGTCAGTATTCCTGATAAAGGCCTCATTTCTCAAACATATAGAGAACTAAGTCAAATTTATAAGAGTACAAGTCATTCTCCAATTGATAAATGGCCAAAGGATGTTAACAGGCAGTTTCTAGATGAGGAAGTCAAAACTATCTATAGTCACACAAAAAATATTCTATATCACTATTGATTAGAGAAATAAAAATTAAAACAACTGTGAAGCACCACCTAACAACTCTTAGATTGGCTAATCTAGCAAAAAAGGGAAATGATAAATGTTGGAGAAGGTGTGGGAACCTTGGGACACCAGTGCATGTGGGTGGAGTTGTGAACTTATGCAACCACTCTGGAGAGCAATCTGGAAGTATGCCCAGAAGGCTATAAAACTGTACATACCCTCCGACCCAGCAATACCACTTCTAGGTCTGTATCCCAAGAGAGATCATAAAAATGAGGAAAGGACATGTACAAAAATATTTATAGCAGCTCTTTCTGTGGTGGAAATTGAGGGGATGCCCATCAGTTGGGGAACGGCTGAACAAGTTGTGGTTTATGAATGTAATGGAATACTGTTGTCACATACGGAGTGATAAACAGGCGGACTTCAGAAAAACCTAGAGAGACGTACGTGAGCTGATGCTGAGTGAGGGGAGCAGGACCCAGAGAACATTGTACGCGGTAACAACATTGTGGGATGACCAACTTGGATAGACTTAGCTCTTCTCAGCAACCTAGTGATCCAGGACAATTCCAAAAGACTCATAATGGAAGACTCTGTCCACCTCCAGAGAAAGACCTAACGGAGTCTGAGTGCAGCTCGAAGCAGACTGTTTTCACCTTTTTATTGTTTTTTTCTTTCTCGTGGTTTTTCCCTTTTGTTCTGATTCTTCTTTCGCAACATGACAAATGTGGAAATATGCTTAATGAGATTGAGCATGTAGAGCCCAAAAGAGATTGCTTGCTATCTTGGGAGGGGCAGGGGAGGGAAGGAGAAAAGTTTGGAACTCAAAATCTTACAAAAATGAATGCTGAGAACTATCTTTACATGTAATTGGAAATAAAGAAAATACTATTTAAAAAAGAAACAAAACTCTTCTGGGCTCTGATCCTATTAAGTTGGCTCATGTCCAGGCCTTTGCTTTGGAGGGACCCCCACCCTAGCCACAGAGCAATACGCAAACACAGTGTTGGTACCAGATACGTAGAGAATCAATGGGAGGTGTTTTCAAGGGAAAATAGTGGGTTGGAGGGTGAAGTGCTGTAATGCCAAACAAAGGCAGCTTCCAAGGCTGGGATTACCAGCACAGCAAACCCCATTTATTCAGCAAACATTCACAGAACAGAGAAAGTCACAATACAGCATAACCCACTCATTTAGCAGTAAGTTCTCAATTCAATTGCAAAGTACCAAGGTCCAGGTATCCCACCCCTGGATCAGTAGTCAAAGTAGCCCCTCCTGGGCAGTACATTCATTTAGTCTCTTCTCAAATGGAGAATAGTTTCCAATCATAAACAAAGTACGTTCATTTAGTCAACCACAGAGCACAAAAAGGGCAAAGGTTTCCCACTCCTGGACACTACTGAATTACAATACCATCCATTAACACCAAGCACTTTCTCAAAAGGGTCAGGAGGGCACAAAAGGCCATCCATCCTTAAATTACAACAAGGTTAAGACATCATCTCAGCATTGAAAACCCAAGGAAAGACCCTTCTTTCATCTTGACCCGAGGCAAGCCCTTAGCAATCTCAGTTCCTGGGGAGACAAGGCTCAACAAAGCTATAGCCAGTGTCGTCATCAAGTCACTCTCTGCCTGTAGAACAGTCCCAGAACCCCTGAAAACATCAGCAAAGCCCTCTCCCAGGATTTATGTAAACATACAACAGGAAAATCCTCCTACAGGGCTTCTGAACCAACAGTAAGGTTCCAGGACCTCTACAACAGCAGCACTGTCCTTCACCAGCAGGTGAATCTGGCAAAACAACATCAAAAACAGCCATGCCTCCTTAGTTCTTGGCAGCTCCAGGTGGCAGTTCTCAAAAGTCCTGGGCAGCTCCAACAGGCTCTTAGCAGTCTTTCTCTTAGCAACTCAGGCTCCAAGGTACTGGACCCTGCTCTCCCAAAGTCCTTCTGGCCTTCTCTCAGCTTGGGCCTCTCTCCCAATTCACGGCTCCTCCCAGGTCAGCCCTCTCTCTTCAAGTCAGCAAGTCCATCCCACAAGTGGGATTCACAAACTCTGGGTTTTAACACTCAACCCAAAAACCAAGCCAATACAGGGGCATCTCCAAATTCCATTACCGTAACAGGCACAGACTGAGAAAACTGGGAGGAAGAATCACCACCCTGGATGACAGTCAGGACATGTAGAGTCAGGGCACATTAGAACATTGGGATGAATCTAGTCAGACAAAATTCAGTAGGGAGACATGTATACTTGGGTTCAAAAAAATTCAGTTGTGCAAGTGCAAGCATGGGGGAGGCCTGGCTATCGAATGGTTCCTCTGAAGAAGATCTTGGGAGTTAGAGTGGACCCCAAGCCCAGTCTGAGTCAGCCCAAGGAGGCATCCCAATCTTGAGCCACCTGCAGCATGGAAGAGCTTCCACAATCAGGAGGTGAGACTCCTGATGCTCCAGCCAGAATCAGACTCTGTCTGGAGTGCCGCATTTCTCTCTGGGTACCACACATCAGGACAGCCACTGCATAATGGAGATGGAGAGGGCCAGAGGGGTGGTAGCAGGATGCCCAAGGGTCTGAAGTCTGTGTCTCACTAACCACAGGCATCTTTCCGCACCTACTCTGTGCCAGGCCCAGGGCTAGGTACTGGGAACATAAGAGCAGAGACCACCTGAGGGTTGGTTGAAGGAATTGGGCTGGCAGATGTTGGCACAGAGGCTCACAAGCACCACCTTCAGGGCGGTGGGGGGGTCACTATGTGAAGGACCTTAGTCTCCCTGAGAGCTGTCCCCAAGGGGGCTGCCTGCCATGCCTGGAGGGCTCCTTGGGTGGCCATGCTGGCAATGGCCATGGAGACCTCTATCACCTCTCAGATTCTGAGATCTGGGGAGGATTCTTCAAATCCAGCTGTCATTGTCCTAGGCTTCCAAAGAGATTTGGGTGGGCCAGGAGATGATCATGAATCTCCCTGTCTGTTGGGGTAACTGTGCCTCCCAGCTGCTGTGCTACAGCTTTGGGTTCAATGTGCTCTCCAGGATACACTGAACTATATGCTTGCTCTTCCTAATCAAGTAACCACTCAGGAGGGATTCCTTCTGGGCTTGAGTGGTCCATCACACCAGGCCTGGAGAGTCAGAGCAGCACCAGGAAATCTAGAGTAGGTGAGGGAGAAGGTTGACCAGGCCCTAGGAGGCTACCCCTGGGGGGTGGTAGAATTGGGACACTGAGGGTGGGATAGGTCACCATCACCTACTTCACAGTCCTGCTTGTAGCTAGGCTGACTGAAACCCAGAGGATTCAAGAGATAACTGGGCCCGGACTGCCGAGGGCATCACCAAACGGGCAGATCAGTGTGTGTGGTGGGGCCACCCACCCTACTGCTATGCTAAGGGGCCTCCCTCAGCCCTACTGGAGTGCCAAAGGGGTGCTGGTAAGGTTGTCAGCCCAGCCCTGCCTGGTCATTCCTTGGGGCGCTGCGCTCCTTTAGCAGGCAACCTTCCATCATCTCTCAGAACTCAGCCTACTGCCATGGGAGCCATCCCTCCAAGCACCAGCCGAGCTCAAGGTCTCCAGGACCTCATGTCTGTCTGCCCACAGAGGCGATAAATCGTCCTGGCAGGAGCCCCACCTTCCCCCGTTTTCCTCTACCTTCCTTCGCCTTCCTGCAGTGACTTCCATACAAACACCACGATGCCTCTTTGATTAAAATGCAAACCCAGAGGCTGCAGGATCACATAGCCCAGGAACATTTCAATGGCAGCCCGAAAGGTCTTCCTAGGCCCTGGGCAAACAGGCAAATGCCCGAGGCCAAGCTCACAGATGAGAATCTGACTGGCACTCACTGTTTCTCACCCTCCCTGCTCCCCTCACACCCTGACAGCCATGGCCGCAGTGACTGGCATGCAGTAGGCACTTTTTAAACCCCTCCTGACTTTCCTGCCCAGGTCTCTGAGCCCAAGAAAGGGCGCAGCTGCCCATCTGGCACCAAAGGGGGTCGAATCTGCTCGATGCTTTCAGAATTCTTTGAGCCTCCGTTTCCCCATCTGTTCAGAGAGATCAGAGAGGCTTCTAGCAGGGACAGTGGAGGGCCCCCCTGCCCACTGCCAGGGTGGGGCAGTGGGGCAGCCTCACGTCGACTGCGTAGCCCAAGGCACCTCTCGCTCCAGCTAAAGAGAAGGGGCCTAGAGGCATTGCTGCACCCAGAGGAGAGCAGGGCCATGAGGCCCTGGGCAAAATTGGACAGTCCCTTTTGGCCATTTTGGCTCCCAGAGATGCTCCTTTCTGGCTTGAGAGCAGTCACCTGAAGAGCCTGGGGATTTCAGGAGGGAAGGGCCTGAGGCAGCTTCCCCAATTAGGTCAAAGTCACCCCCAGATGCTTCCAAAGTCACAGTGGCTTCATTGTCCTCTGGCTCCTTCCTGGCTGGTCTTGAGGTGGCCCCTGGGGAAGGGCGGCAAGAAGAGCCCCATGGCTGGGGACAATGAAGTGGAGGGCCAAGTGGCAGAGGGGCCGAGGGGCCGAGGGGCCGAGGGGCAGAGGGGCCGAGGGGCCGAGGGGCCGAGGGGCCGAGGGGCCGAGGGGCCGAGGGGCAGAGGGGCCGAGGGGCCGAGGGGCAGAGGGGCCGAGGGGCCGAGGGGCAGAGGGGCCGAGGGGCAGAGGGGCCGAGGGGCCGCAGCTTAGATCTGGAACCCACCCCCACCTTAGTTTACAGAGGTAGAGACAGACCCAGGGAGGCTAAGGATCTTTTGTCCAAGGTCACAGGCTTGGGATTCAAACTCAAGTCCTTGGATTTTAAATCTAATGCTCTCTCTCTCCACTGAGTCATGACTGCATACGGTCCAGGACGTGCAGAGTGTTTGCCCTCTCTCCTCAGACCCTCATCTCCCTCCACCCTGCCCCTAACAGCAAGCTACACTGCCTAGACTGGGCCTGGGTCCCTAGGAGGCTGAGTCTTTGCCTTATCTTGGTGAGGTTCACGTCCTCAAGTTACTTTCAGAGTCTGCTACAATCCTGTCCAGTGGTCTCCTGCATGGCATTCCCCTCCCCCTCCCTCACTTCTCCCCTTTGGGTATTATCTTCCCACAGGAAAATGTAAGTTCCCTGAGGACAAGGGCAAGTTTTCTTGC
>CM053589.1:208090122-208102989 GCA_028646515.1 Pseudochirops corinnae | reverse complement strand
ATCCATCCATGCATTCATCCATCCATCCATCCATCCATCCATCCATCCATCCATCCATCCATCCATGCATTCATCCATCCATCCATCGATCCATCCATCCATCCATCCATCCATCCATCCATCCATCCATCCATCCATGCATTCATCCATCCATCCATCGATCCATCCATCCATCCATCCATCCATCCAGTTTATAAATAGTATTAGCAGCTAAGAGTCCAAGGAACGGTTCCTCCTCTTTGCCCCCTTCCTTGCTGCCCTGGCCATTAGCTTGGCTTCCAGTTCAGCCCCACAGCCTTCATCCAGGGGATAGCTCCTGTGGAGAATGGGCCTGTTGGTCTTTGCTGCTATGCCCCTTTTCTCCCAGAAGCTAGTACTGAGTGGTAAGCTGCCTTTTCACGTCTGTGGGCATGGAATGACTTTCATTGCTGGATTCCAGGAGCCTCCAGTGTAGGATGGCTAGAGAGGGAGCCCTGAGACTGGTGCTGCCCACCCAGGCCCCTGCCCTTGCCAAGCTTGCTGCATAGGAGATGCCCCTTCCTCCCCCCCTCCAGAAGCTGCCATCATTCAGGATTTTTCATCATCTCTTCATGGAGTTCTCTGTCCATGGCTCCCATCTCAGGGATGGGACCTTACACTGACCACTGCCCCTAAGGCCAGAGCCAGGAATTCTCTTTTCAGTCCATGTGTCCAGAGTGGAAGTAACTCCTTGGCTTTTGCTCCAAAGAGTCTAAAATACCTTTGGGGGAGGGTGGAAAAAGGACTCCCCCCCAAGCCGTGGGGTCCTCATACCTATCCCCTAGAATTCTTCAAAGGAACCCACAGTAAAGGGGGCATGTCTAAATCTGTCCTCAAAGCCTCCCTTCTCAAAGACACACTCCTCCCACAGTGGTCAACTGTGAGCAGCTCAAGTGGACAGGTCCCCCCAGGGGCGCGGGCACAGCCTTGAGGGAGGGCACAGTTGGAAGTCCTCCAAGACAGAGGCTTGGCTCCCCAAGGTGAGCAGGGCACTCCCCAGGTGCTGGTCTTGGTCCTCGGGACACGCTGGGCCTCACGTCTCTCCTACAGGATGCTCCTGCCGTGGCTTGCCCAGACAAATCAAACTTCCTGTTGCTGGGTGTTTACATGGAGGCTCCCCCCATGTCTGCAGCTGGGGAGCCTTTGCTCAGCACCCTCGAGTCCTGCCTGCCCTCCAGGCTTCTCCAGGGGTCTCCCCTTGCAGGGAGGCTTCCTCCTCCACATGCTCCCTCAGGAACAGGCAGCGAGTGTGAGCTCCCTGAGGGCAGAGTCTCTTTTGCTTTGTCTATTGGCAGGACCTGGAGAGTTCCAGACATACAGCAGCTAAAAAGCCAGATTTGGAGTCGGGAGACCTGGAGTCAATTCCTAAGACATGCTTGCTGTGTGACTCTAGGCAAGTCCTTTCCCTCCTCAGGGCCATCTTCAGTCCATTGTTGCCCAGTGCTCCAGCCCTGGATGGGACGTATAGGCAGCTGGCGGCCATGGCAGTGCCTAGAGCACTGGACCTGGAGTCAGGAAGAGCCAGATCCCTTCAGGCCTCAGACCCTTGCCAGCTGTGTACCTCTGGGCAGGCCCATGGCTGCTGACTGCCTCAGTTTACCTCAGCTGTAAAGTGAGGACAGCATGTGCCTCACAGGCTGGCTGTGAGGATCAAATCTGATAATATTCGTAAAGCGTTTTGCAAACTTAGAAATGCCATCACCATCACCATCATCATCGTCGCTGCTGTCATAGCTGGGGGATGGGCATGGGGGCATTGCACCTTCTCCCCATTCCACCCTTGCCCTTGCCTTTAAGCTCCAAGGCCCCAAACGTGACTCCCCTTCCCTTTATGCTTCCCCACAGACGGGGAGCTGGAAAAGAGCATGAGGGGAAATTTGGGGTGAGGAGGACAGCAAGCGGTGTTCCCCAAAGGCAGGCACTTGAGCGCTTCAGTGTGAAGGTTTCCTGAGTTGAATAAGGACCAGGGACATTGGCAAGCCCTCTTGGAGGAGACCTGTAATCACTCAGAAGGGTTTGGTGCCCATCCACACAGCCAAGACCAAGTGGGAGACAGAGTTCTCTTGCCCAGATTATACCATGCCTTAGGATGGATGAGCCACGGTCCTTGTCCGTCAGCTGTGTATCTGGAACAGACTCTGTAGATGGGAGCAAAGGGCACCGTTGTACGGGGGCTGTTACACAACGGTCCCCTAGGAGCCGAAGTGATCAAGGGAGATGCTCAGGGTGGGTAGGAGCAGGCTGACACAGAGCCTGCAAGGAAGTCAGAAGAAGAGGAGTAACCATTGTCCCCAAGGAGATTTCTGATAGAGAGAGAAGATGGTGGCCACGGCCAAGGATGAGAAGTGCCCAGCCCTCATGCTCCATTGGTGCCCCCCAGCCAGGAGAATATGGGCAAGGCCTCCCAGATTGGACGCACGTGGGTGGCTTGTGGTCCATATGGAGGAGAACCCTGATGTGAATGTGAATGTGAATGGGTCCACAAGCTGCTGCTGGCTTATGGGTAATTAACAGGGAGTAGGGGCAATAATCCTGAGGCACTTCATACCGTACCCCCGATTCATTCATACTTGGGTCTGGGGCATGGAGAAACCTTTGGTGCACACACCAAAGGATGCCATGATGGGACCACTGGGCCAGTTGCTTGGGCATAGTGCCCTCTTGTGGGAAAAATCATGAACCGCACAGTTGCTGGTTCTGTAAACCTTGAGAGGGCAGGAGCCGGGTGAAGGGAGGGCTGCCCTCCCTCAGGCAGCATCTGCCCTTCTGCATGTCACAGGGTGCACCCAGTCAGCACCAGGCCTCGAGGCTGCCCTTCAAGGCCCTGTGCAGCCTAGCTCTGGCCTAAGAGCGCACCAGAGTCTCTGGGAGTCAGGGGTTTGGGAGACCAAAGTACAGGGCTCCTCTTCAGCTCCCATAAATTGCCATTAGGGCTCCTCCAATCCAATCTTTCCCCACTCCCAGGCATTTTCCCAGACCATCCTCTATGCCTATAGCGCCCAGAAGTGTTCTCTTCTTTTAAGGCCCAGCCCCAAGACCCGGTCCTCCAGGAGGGAGGGAGGGAGGAGGAGGCAGAGGAATTGGGCTGGCCCTCTGGCCACTTTGGGCTCCAGGGCCCTGGCAGAGCTGTCTCTCTCCGGGGGACTTTGGAAGAACTCCCAAGGGTTTTCTGGTGCTTGGGACTTTGCTTTTTGGAAAGCACGATTTCCCCTGTGATGATTCTGTTGACTAGGAGGCAGAGGAAGGGCCCTGCATGGCTGAGGAAGAGCACTGACCTTCTGGTCCAGCAGGACCTTGGCTTGACTCCCCCCCCAATACTCTGTGGCCTGGAAAACCACAGCCCTCTCATCTGCAGAATGGGTGCAATGATTACCCCCCCCTCCCCCCAGTGCCTGCTGTGGTTCTTGATGGGCTGGGGGGAAGAGAAGGGGATAAGCATTTGTTAAGCCCTCCTATATCCTGGGCACCACGCTAGGTGCTTTCCAGATGTTGCTTGGATAACTAGAAGGGAGTGAGGAGGGCCGGGCGCAGGGTTTGTATGTTGGCATTGTACACTTGTGTGTGTGCATGTCCCATGGAGAGCAGGGCCCCGGCAGAGGCTGAGGTGGGAGCAAGGTCCTCTGAGGTCTATGAGGTCAAGACCGCAATGTTGGGGCCCATGTGCCCCCGAGGCTTCCTCCAAGCTGCCAGTGTACGGGTCCTGGGAGCCTGGTTTGGGGAGCCCTAGAGAAGGCTCTGAAGGACGGGAGAAGGAAGAGGCTTTGTTCCCTTGTGCCAAGCAGCTAGCCCTCCGTGCAGGCTGGAGGGAGGGGCCTGAGGGGGAGCTGCCCCTCCCTGTCTTTATTCCCCTCCACACGGGCCCCAGGGGCCTGCTGACGGTCCCTCAGCTCGATTCTCAGTGACTCCTCTCCACCACCCAGGGCTCTGTCCCCTCACCTCTGACCCCACCTGGCCCAAGGCCTATCCCTGCCTTTCCTCCTCAGGGGCCGTTTTCTTCTCTGCCCCATTCTGTCCACAGCCCAGCCCAGCCCCCGCCCAGGAACATGAACATCCTGGGGATGGGAGCCACGGGCTGGCCTTTGTGCTGCTGGGGCTGAGACCTCCAGCATGTCGTGAGAGCTCAGTCCGTGTTGCCTGACTTGGCCAGGGCAGCCTTGGAGGCTGCGTGGCTGGACTGCGGTCAGAGAGAGGCAAGTCCGAATCTTTCCTCAGATACTCAGCCACCCTAAGCAAGGCCTCCCTCCTGCCTCAGTCTACCCTGTGAAAGCAGATGATAATGGCACTTAGCTCAGAGCTGTTGTGAGGGCCAAAGGCATTCTCAGAAACAGGCTCTGGATCTCTCCCAGCCAGGCTGGACTAGGGCTGGAAACCTGCCTGAAGAATGGAAAGGGGACATGGTCAGCTTCCAGCTGATTCAGACCAGCCATGCCCAGACCAAGGCCCAGACGCACCTCCAGGCCTTCTGGCCAAGCAGTGGGTGACTGATGGGACCTACAGGCCTCAGTGTCCTCTGTGAACACATGGGAAAGGCTCAGAAGCTTCTGTACTGTGGTAGGAAGGGGCCACCCTGATGCCCAAGCTTGGCAGACAGAGCTGGCCTTGACCATGGGAGAGGAAGGTGTGGCTCCCTGCTGGGCCACTGGGCAGGCCTGGGGTCAGCGGCTGCTGCTGGGTTTGTATCACTGCGGAGCAGTAGGAAAGTCCCGAGACATTCTGCTGTGGGGGAGGAAGGGCAGGAAAGAGGGAGAGGGAGAGACCTCCTGCTTCCCATCATGACTTGACCCAGGCAACTGAGCTACCCAGCCTGGTCAGCCTTGAAGGCTGCCTGGGGAAGAGAGGGGCCCGTGGAAAAAAAAGTTAAACAAAACTGTGGCAGGGGTCAGGAGGAGCCTCGAAGCACTCCTGGCCTGGGAGCCTTCAGTGTCGGCCTCCCTGTTAGGACCTGTTGAATGTCTAGCATTAAGCATGACCGGAGATGTGAATAAAAGAAGAAGTGACCAGGCCATGTGGGTAGTTCAGGAAAGAACCCCATTTAATGATGATTCTAACAAGGTTTTTACAGATCCAAAGGCCAAAGATTCAAGAATTCTCATCAATAGACTTAGTTTTTCAGGGCGGCGAGGTGACGCAGTGAATAGAGCCCCGGCCCTGGAGTCAGGAGGACCTGAGTTCAAATCTGACCCCAGACACTTAACACAAAAACTACTTGTGTGACCTCAGGCAAGTCACTTTACCCCAGCTGCCCTCCAAAAAGCAAAAAAAAAAAATTTTTTTTAAATAGACTTAGTTTTTCACATCCTGGGATGTTATCATAGTTTCATTGTTACAATAAGTCTACTACCTCCTGGAAGTAAACTCAGATAGAATCAAAATTTCTGATTGCTGGGCTCTGAGGGTCTGGAGAAGTCCATCAGGTCTTTGGGAAGTCAACTGACATTTTTAAAGGCATTAACAAAGAGGATGCAAATCAGAGCAGACCTCCAAACACCCAGGTTTTGTAAATCATTGTCTTGAATCTGCTCTACCTTGGCACCGAAACAGGAAAGAAAGGCTTGTCCTTTTTAAGTATCTGAAGTTAGGGGGCAAAAGGCCTGGTAAGAGTCAGGGTTTCAGACAAGAGTCCTTTAAAGTGTATTCCCCAGGGTGCCAGCTTTTTCAGGGCGCAGACGCCTGGGGGGCACATTAAAATCTTTATCTGAGTCCTGAGGCTCGGCTCACTCCCCCAATCCCTCAGCTCCAGACACATTGTGGATGAAAGGCCGTGAAGGACCCAGAAGGCCAATGCTGAGGGCTAGGAGGGGCAGCAAGGCCGAGAATCTCCGAGTCCCCTCCCCAGCACTGTACAATGGAGCTGCATTTGTGCTCCTAGACCTGGGTTCAAATCTCACTCCACCCCTTACTAAATGTATGTCCCTGGGCAAGTCATGGTGTTACAGGACCTGGGGAAGGTGATCAGCATGTTGGGGATGCCCCTGGCGTTGGGCTATGGGAAGCCACAGCTCATGATAAGATGGTGCCTTGAGGTCACTGTCTGCCCACAGAGATAAGATCCTCGATGACCCAAGTGACCAGAAGGTTGAAGTCCATCCAGAATGACCCACCCCCAGGGCATCTCTGCCTAAGGGTTCTAGAGTGGATCTGTCTGGAGTTCCTCCTCAGAGATCATCCATCCAGCATGGCGCCTGACCCAGCATGGCCAGACTGATGTGGGGGCTGGACTGTGGTCAGTGCTCTCCCCCTTGTGCTTTCCTGGTTCATGGCTGGGGGGACGGTTGTCTGTCTCCTCCATGGGGCGGTGGGCCCCCCTTTGTTCTAACTGCATCCCCATGTCAGACTCCTGAGGTACCTGGGGAGGCGGAGTCACACCTGGAGATGGAGGTAGGACGCTCAGGGGGACAAACACAGAGCAGGTGTTTTATCCTCATCCAGCCCCCAGGAAGGGCCCTGGAATTGTCGGGTCAGTTAGGGCCAACTCTGGAACGCTGGAATCAGGGTCACGTGGTGCCTCTTTTACATCTTGTCCCCCACCCAGTTCAGCTTTCTGGGGGTTTCTCTCTGTGGGACCAGGTCTTTCCCCCTCGACTGGTTTGCTTAGCTGGCCCAGGAAGGGGGCAGAGGAGAAGGGACCTGCCTGATGGGGTCTCACGAGGAGGCTCAGGACCAGAGGAAAGATCACATGCACAGGAGGTGGCCTTATCCCAGACCCAGCTGAGGAAGCCGCGGGGAGCAATGGACTGAGCCCCTGGCCACCCTTCAAAGTGCAGAGAACTGGCTTCCCACTTCAGGTGGGGCAGAGTCCAGCTCTACCCCCAGTTAAGGTCATGATGGCCCACTGAGGACTGCTGGGGATGGCTGTTTGTGTGCACCAGGCACCCCAAGGCCAGAGCTGCATTTATGTTCATGCTTTTTGTTCTGAGCTAAGGGACCGACTCCTTTGGCTCAGAGAAAATTAGTGACTCAGTTCATTTAAAATAGAATCCTTTAAATAGCCTTCAATGCCCTCCAGAGGGTCTTTGTTCCTCCCATCCTGAATCTTCTCTCCTGGCAGGTGAACTGTCAAAACCTGAATGGTTCGGGTGCGTCTGGGACCAGGAGCTGCCTGAGGGATGGGCTGGTGGGGAGGAGCATGGAGCTGGATATCATCGCCCTCCCACTTTTGTTCTTGATTTACTTAATCCGGGCTGGGGGTGGGAGGGTGGGGGCTGACGTCATAAACTGGCTTCTCGGGGATCACACCGTGACTCATTTTCAAAACACCAAAGGTAAAATTTCTAACCAATAGCATCAAAGTGTTCTTCACCATCAGACTCCTTGAGCCTTCCCAGGGGATTCTTGTCTTTCCAGAGTGATGGGAAGTTCCTTGGTGGGAGACCCAGCCCCAGCCCCCGGGCACAGACCCCCAGAGGGAGTGGGTAGAAAACCCCCAGCCTCATAGCCAAATCCTCGGTAAAGTTGTTGAGCCAGTGAATATGTGGGATCATGAAGATCATTTCAGGGCCTTTGTGAGGGACCCACAAAGACAGGCCACACAAGCCAAAAAGCCCCCGGACACAGAGTCATTTGGATCAACAATAAATATGTTTGGCCAGTGTAGGAAGACGCTTCATTCAGACCCTTCTAAAGGTCTTTCTCCTGCCGCTGGCAAGCCAGGTAAGGGCCATTTTTCAGTACAGTGATGAAGCTTTTCTGATTTCAAAGGAAGGCTGGTCTTCCTCTGGACACAAACCTGGCACAGCGCACCTTGGAGTTCCTGGCACGTCTCCTGGTGCCTGCTGCCTCCTGCCTTCCTCTGCCTCCTGAGGATGCTGCAGAAAAAGCAACGATGCCCAAAACAGCAACAATGATGTGGAGGGAGGGGGGAAAGTACCTTCTCAGAGCTAGTTTTCATGATGCTTCCCTAAGAAAGACACATCCTGTGAGAAAGAGACTACATTTCCGAGGGGTCCTGGGCCCCAAGGGATAAAACTGGATGAGGGAAAAAGAGTGCTCACTTCTCTTAAAGCACAGCCCGGAGGAAAAGGGACCAGGATGCCAGGGCCCCCTGCAGGGGCAGAGACAGCAGGCAGCCTCCTTCCTGGCTAGAGGGGGGAGGGGCAGGGAGAGAGGGAGACAGAGAGAGGGAAGGAGAGGCAGAGATAGAAAGGAGAGAGATACAGATTCAGAAAAAAGGAAAGAGGGAGACAGAAAGAGAGGGGGAGGGAGAAGCAGAAATAGGAGAGAGATACAGAAACAGAGAAGGAGGAGAGATGCAGACCAGTAAGGGACAAGGCAAAGGCAGCCTGTGGAGGTCTGGGGGGGTGGTGACAGCTGTCAGCCCTCCCCTAGAGTCGGGGCATAGTGCTCGGGGCAGTCACCCTGGCCTCCCTGCTGCTCTTACCCAATAACCAAACGCAGACCTCACATAAAGGGACCCACCACAGCCCACAGCAATCAGCAGCCCTGGGAAGGCCATCAGCCAGGACCTATAGGAGCTGAGGCAGATTCTTTGCCCTTACTTGGGTCTCCTGTGTCATGTTTCTGGGGCCGAAATATCGACACGCCCTGACCCAGCGATGCCAGGAATTTCTGGCTTACGCTATACTATCTAAAAATATAAAGCTCTTCCACTAATTTGGAGGAAACGGTCGTCTCTATTTCTACTAGCCCATCCATCCACCAAGCCCCAGCCCCACCTTCACTTCCTTCTAGTAAGATGGTTTGACAAAGGGTGGGGTCTCTCTAATCCAGAGCCCGGAGGGAAGCCAGGGTCAGTCAGTGGGGCCCTGGGGCAGACTGAGCGGAGAAGACCATTAGGCCAGAAGTCTAAGGCCCTCTGCCGTGAGTGCTCTCTGGGACCTGGGACTTCTGGAGAAGGCTGAGGAACCTGAGGACGTGGGGTCAAATCCATTGCACTGATTACTGATTCCTTCTGTGCCCTAGCACCTCATTTGTAAAATGAGGGCCCGTCCAGGGTCCCTTCCAGAACTGACTTCTGTGATTCCACAAAATATCTTAAGGAAAGGAAGAGAATGAACCAAGATGGTGAGAATGAATAAAACGGAATGGAGTCCTACTTAACCTGGATGCCTGCACCTGCTGGTCCTCCCAGCAGGACGCCCTCCTCTTCCAAAGTTCTGCCTCCAGGCAGTGTTTGGGACAGAAGCATCCTCATTGACTTTGGGTCTCAATGTCCCTGCTCAGGATCCCAAAGGGAACCCTGATCTGGTGCTAGGATCCTATTGTTAGTGAGATCATGACGAAGCTTGAAGGCTGTGCCTCTGGAACAGCCCAGAAAGCCTCCAAGCGGGTGTCCTCGCTCAGACACGGCTGGACCTCCTTTCACTGGCCCTGTGCTGGGCCCTACTCCATATGGGGAGCTTTGCCCCTTAGCCAGCCCTCCCCCCCAGGGTTTGAGAAGCTACCAGCTGCCGCACAGGAGTCTGCCCCTAAACAAGGTCAGGTGGGGCAAGAGCGTTTTAGCAAGGCAAGTGAATTCCTCCCTGGCCGTGACACCAAGTGGATCCCATGGTCTGGAAAACAGTGTGCCTGCCACCCTGGGCAGGTTTGCTCACCTTTTACTCTCTTAGAAGGTGGGGCTGAGATTTGATCCAACCATCGTGGGACAACTGGGAGTTACACTAGAAAAGTGACTAGAGTGTCTGTACTTTCTGACCCGGAGATACTACACCACTTGGTGAGGCCAAAGCAGAAAAAGTTCCCATGAGCCCCAAATTACCCAGAGCGGCCTCTGTAAAAAACCACTTTATAATCACCTACATTTCTCCTTCCCTCCTGAGAGATCCATCCCTGTTAAATTTTAATTTTCACACTATTATAATATTTATTTTATTTCATTTTAATAAATAATTTTAAAAGAGAACAAAAATTCAGCAAAGCTGTGCCGAGCGGTGTCAAAGACCCTGGCACTGTGTGCAGTGTTCCACGCCCCAGACCTCCATCCCCATGAGGGAGGAAAGGGAGGAGGCTTCTCTTCTCTGCTCCGTGGGGCCAATCTTGTTCTGCACAATTTCCTGAGTTCCGTCTGCATCACTGTGCTCGGCACATACCTTGACACATCCCTGTGGTTCATGTGAGTCTTCCCAGGCTCCTCTGTAGCCATCGTGTTTGTCACTGCTTACCCCACAGTAACATTCCATTAGTCTTCTCCCATAGGTCCATTAGTCACTCCCAGCCTTGTTTTCAATCCTCTTTCTTCCCCACAAGAGAATGATGTTGTCAATATGTTGGTGTCTAGGTAGGGGTGTGCTGGAGCCAGCTTGAGACAGCTCTCAAGAGCCCATACCTCTGAAACTGAAAAACTACAAGCCTGGGTTTCATGCACCATTTTGCTTATTGGTTGGCCGTTGTCTTCCATTCTTGAAGACCAAAAGAACCTCACTCTATTGGGGTCAAGATTCAGTGGGTCCCACTGTGGTCACTCAGACCGACGTGAGCTCAGAAGGCTCTGCCACAGGTCGGGCACAAATAGTCATGTGAACGAACATTGGAGTAGAGAGGGCTCCTGTGTAATTCTGCTTTTCTCACAGGGCACAGCACTTTCTCTGACACAGGCACACGGTGCTGGGTGGTTCTGTGCAGGTGTCTCCCGTATCACACAACTGATTCCAAAGTTCTTCAGAGAGACCTTGAGAGGGTCCTTGTATCAGTGCTCCTCATCTCCAAGTAAGCCCCTGTCTTGTGTAAGTTCTATGTAAAATAATCTTTTAGGCAAAAGTACATTCATCGTTTGGACAACGTGGCCAGCCCATCAGAGCTGCGCTCTCTGAAGCAGAGTTTGACTGCTTGGCAGTTTAGCTCGAGTAAGGACCTCAGTGTCTGGATCCTTATCCTGCCAGGTGATCTACAGAATCTTCCTGAGGCAATTCAAATGGATGTGATTCTGTTTCCTGGCATGACACTGGCAGACTGTACAGGTTTCACAAGTAGACAACAGTGAGGTCAGCACAGCGGCTCTGTAGACCTTCAGTTTGGTGGTCGGTCTAATGCCTCTTCTCTCTCACATTTTCCTCCCAAACACTGAGCTAGCTCTGGCAACGCGTGCATCAGCCTCATTATCAATGTGTGCATCCCTGTAAAGTACACTGCCAGGGTAAGTGAGCTTACCCACAGCATTCACAACTTCTCCATTTGCTGTAACCTGTGGTTCCAGAAACCACAAGGTCTTCTCGGTTTGATGTCATAAGGAAAGGATGTCCCCTACTCTCTGCACTCTTGGGTGATCCTTGGGCACCCCAGAAGGGTGTGAGGGTACGACCCCATCTCTGATGCCTCAGTGGTTTTCATGGCCTTGTAGGTGCAGATCCACATCTCTGGCTCCACTCACCAGAGATGTAATTAGGACAAGGCAGCTTAAGTTTCACTCTGGGGTGTGAAAAACTGGGGAGCGCTTCCTCCTGATGATAGTTCTTTTGCTCTTGAGCCTTCCAGTCTTCCAGTACCAGTTTGAGAATGAAGGAGAAAGCATTTAGCAAATCCTTCCTAGAGAGAGAGGAGCAGAGGGTAAGGCCTGGAAGACCTGAGGATGCCATGGCAGGGCACATCTTCAGGCCTGGTCAGCCTTCATCTCACTGCAGGGAATGGAGATTATGAGTCTCATTTCACACAAGAACATGCATGGCTGGTCAAGCAGCCCAAATGGTCTCGAGACACTCATATGGAGGATGGAGCAATTCACACCTCCGAGGTGGCTCTGGGATGGCCAAGGGTCAGGGAGAAGGTGTCCCCAGTGATGGTGGCACAGCCATCTAGCTGGACCACCACTGCTACAGCCCCTCAGGGCTCCTCTGTCCTCCCCCCCCCCCCGAATTCCTAATTATACCTCTGCCACCCACCCACCAGCTCTCCCTGCTCTCTGCACAAAGGCACTCTCTCACCCTTCCTTACCTGTGGAGGTCAGAAATGTGTTTTTTCATCCTGGAAACCTAAGGTTAGGCTTCAGTGGGTGTGGCAGGGTCAGGGGAGGATTTAGCCTCTCAGCCTTGGACTGGGCACCTTCTCTCTGCCACTGTACCCACAAGCAGACTCACCAACTAGCCTGTTCTGACATGGCAGGGTCTGGTGAGCTACCCACAGCTCCCTCGGGCTTATGGAGCTTGGTTCAGCTCATGACAGCAAAGTTGGGGTGCTGGTCTGGCTCCAGCCTCCACCGTTCTCCACCACCCAACAAGACCAGAATCTCTCACTCTCTCACCCAGCTGCCCTGGCTTCTACCTCACTCACCCACACACTTCTCCACGGTCAGAGTCAAAGGCCCTCTCGGCATTCACTCTCCAGAAAAGTGCCATGGAGCCTAGAGAGTGTGGGGGAGGGGCCCCAGCAGGCAGCCCTGCCCATCTCCCCCTACTCCATAGCCAAACCTTTTGGAGGCATGCCAGAATGGGGGCTGCTGGGGTAGATACTGTTCTCATAAAACATTTATGCCTGTGGGAAAGCTGGAGCCTGACTCAGTAATTCCTGTCTCTCAGATCCCTTTTTGGGAACAGCAAGGCCGGAGGCTTTGGTATCATACCCACCCACCTCCCTCTTTGGGGGCAGTTACAGAACGGATCTCCACCCCCCTAGATTTATGCCACCTCTTGGCCAGACCTCTCAGGATGTCTTGGTCTGGGCTGGCGGCTTTTCCCATCCTCCTCCTCAGAATCCTTCCCATATTCTCCATAAGCAAATGCAGGGCTGTGATGTTGGAGTTTAAGGTCTGGGGCTCCTTTAAGGTTTGAAAACAATTTGAAATGAACATTACATGGGTTGTTCCCGTCTTCCCTGTGTTTGATCCCCTCGCCCCAGCTCTCTAGTGTCCATGTGACTCAGGCTGCCTCCAAAGCTTTCCTGAATCTGGTCCCCTCCCCCCCC
>CM053589.1:208067059-208089622 GCA_028646515.1 Pseudochirops corinnae | reverse complement strand
TGTAGTAGTGGGGTCCCTGTAGCAGTGGGGCACATGTAGTAAAGGGGTCCCTGTAGTAGAGGGGCCCTTTTTCCCGTGGGCCTAGCTGAGGAGTGGCTTCAACCCTCTCCCTCTCGAGCCTCTACACAGTGCCTGCGATTCCGCAGGCCCTGCCTCCTGTTCCCTTTGGGCAGCCATGCCCCAGAGTTGTCCCGGGGCGGCTCCCTTCTGCCTGGAGACCAGAGGCTTGCCTTGGCCACCCGCCACTGGCCACCATGGACGGTGAAGAGCAGATGGTGCTGACTCTGCTGCCAAGTCCCCAGAAAGAGCGTTTTAAGCCTGCCTCAGCGCCCAGCCCAGGACCATCCAGTGCGTTTTCTTTCAGGTCACTGGCCCATTGTGCCCTACGAGCTGCTTTCCACGGCTGACTGACGGCCTGGGGAGATGGAGTGGCCAGGCGCCAGCCCCAGACTCCAGACTTTCGGCGCCTCTAGAGTAGGGTGCCTCTGGCTGCGACTGTGGACCGCGTCCTGCCCTTGGGGAGCTTGGTTCTCCGGAGAAGCTGCCCTTAAGCTCTGGCTCCAGGTTCTGTTGGCAGCCCAGACAGCCAGCTTCACGCCTGCAGGGCCCGGCCCGGCCCACCCTCTGGCCCACCTGGGATGCCCCACCAGACTGGCCTGTCTTCCGCCAGTTTTCAAAGGAAGAAAGCTGATTCGGAGGAATCTGGGCTGTCAACAACTGAGGACAAATCGTCAGAGGACTGAGCAGCTGCTAGGTTGGCCCTGTCCTCCAACGGGAGAAGAGAGCAGAGGGAGGGGGATTGGGGGGGGCTCACCGCGCACTGGGAGGTCTTGGCTGCTCAGGGAAGCTTGCGCCAGCCCCGCATCTAGAGGCTCCTGGCCACTCTGGTCGTGGCTGCCCTCCCTGAAGGGGATGCGCCAGGCTGGGAAGACCGCGGGTCGCCACTCCATGGCCAATGTTAGGGTGAAAGGGGACCCCCCCCCCCCACACCTCCTGCCACTGAATGGGAAGGAAAGGGAGCAGCTGGGGTTGGGGTGGGTGTGATTGTGCGACTGTGCGTAAGTGTGTGGCTCTGCATGGTGAGTGCGTGATTCTGTGCGTGGCCGTGTGTTCGAGGGATCCTTGGGGAGCATGGGGTGGGAGTGAGAAGGCCTGGCTCAGAAGATGCCTCTCTACTAGGTGAGCTCCGCTGGCAGGGGGGCGTGTGTTGTGGGGTTGGGCAGGGGGCAGGATTCGAACCCAGGTCCCCGAACCCCAAGCCCTCCGGCCCTTCCAGCACAGCGTGCTGTGTGAGCCTCCTGCTCTCTCAGACTCCAGATGGGTCGGGACTAGGGGTGAGAAAACAATGTTTATTACATTTTCTTAAAATGGATTGAAATTCTTCCGAAGGAATGATCCCGGGCTGGGCCTGAAGTTGGAAGATCGGAGTGTGAATCCTAACCGTGCCTCTTCCTAGGTGTGACCTTGGGCATGTTGCTTCCCCGGCCTCAGTTCCCTCCGCTGTAAAATGAGCTGGAGTCTGAAAACCCCTGGACCCCTTGCCTGAGGCTTCTTCGGCGGGCTCCAGTCACTTGTCCGGAGGACTCCAGACTTCTCCCAGCTGCCCTTCTCTCCCAGGGGGCCCCCAGCAGACCCCCGCCCGTGGGCCTTTCCCAGAGTCAGTTAGTGTCCGGGAAGGGTGCAAGCCCCAAGCCCCCAGCTCCGAGGTGATCCCAGCTGACACCGGGCGCCTCTGTGGAGCACGGGAGCTCAAACTGGCCAGTCCGAGCACGCCCTGGGAGCTGCCTCAGTGGAGCTTGGATGGGGAAGGGGCACTTGATCTGCAGATGAGAGGGAGCCGATCAATGCCTCAGACTGCCGTGGGGGGCTGCCTGCTTTCATTATAAACCGTCTTAATATCAGCCGATTCTGCCCTCGTTTGGGAAAGGCCCCCGCCTCCATTCCTGCCCCTCCCCCCAGGTCTCCATCCCCGCCCCTCCCCTGGGTCTCCATCCCTGCCCCCTCCCCCCTCCATCTTTGCCCCTCCCCTTCCATCCCTGCCCCCCCTCCTTCCCCTCCCCCCAGTTCTCCTTCCCCGCCCCCCCCAGCTTCCATCCCCGCCCCTTCTCTTCCATCCCTCCACCCCCCCCATCTCCTCCCCTTAGGCCGGCCAGCACCCACATTAATTATCTGCTGTAATAGTCTTCTCTCCTTCCCACGCGGGATCCCAAGGATTCTCCGTGACTGGCCTCTGCTCATGGCCCAGGGGTGATCGTGATTCCGAGCTCCCCTAGGCTGGCCTTCAAGGCCTGACCCTAAATGCTGCCCATGACCGGGTATGTTTGCTCTGGGAGGGAAGCTGGGCTCTCGGCCCCTCCTGGAGCAGGATCCTGGGATGGGGGTGAGAGGTGGGGCAAGTCCATTTGGCTCTTCTCGGAGGTTCCGCTCCCCAGAGCACCAGACAGAGAAAGGGACAAGGACAGGCCGTCCTCAGAGGCTGCCCAGGTGCTGGGCATCAGGGTGTAGGGCCAGAGAGGAGGGGACTAAACCCACCCCAACCACAGCAGGGGGAGTGCCATGAAAGAAAAGACTGGCCTGGGCGGAACCACACCAGACTTGGAGGCAAAGACTTGTTCAAATTCTCAACTTACTGGCCTTGGGATATCAAGCAAGCTGCTTCTCTCTGGGGCCTCAGTTTCCCCATCTGAAAAATGAGTATTATACCTACCATCTAGGCCAGTAGGAGGAAACCCCCCTGGGTGTGGTCCCTGCAGCTCTTCTCCAGAGCTCGGCCAGGGCCCCTCCAGGGCCCGGGCTGGGGTGGGCAGGACCTGAGCACTTCCTGCTTGTTATAAGGCCTTTGTAGTCACCAGGGATTTGGAAGAGATCTTCTGGGCGAAAGAAAATTGTCTGATTCTGGCCAAACCTGTTCAGGCTGTGGTTACCAGGCTTCCAGGGGAGCCAGTCTCCTCCTCCCCCCCTTCTCTTCTCTCCCTCCTCCCCCCTTCCCCCTTCTCTCTTCCTCCCCCCCTTCTCTTCTCTCCCTCCTCCCCCCTTCCCCCTTCTCTCTTCCTCCTCTTTCTTCCTCCCTTCTTCCTCTCCTCCTTGTCCCCCTCCACCTCCTTCTCCTCTTCCTCCCCTTCCCCCCTCCTCCTCTCTTCTCTCTCCTCCTCCTCTTCCTCCTTCTCCCCCTCCCTCCCTCTTCCCCTTCCCCCTTCTTCTCCCTCTCTTCTTCCTCCCCTCCCCTCTCCCCCTCCTCCCTTTTTCCCCCCCTCCCTTGCCTCTTCTCCTCCCCCTCCTCCACCTCACTCCCTCTGTTTGCTTTTCCTGTGTCCACTGGGCCCATTTGGCTTGAACACAAAGAGCCCGTGGCTTCATCTCTGGCTCGGGGCCCAGAGGAGGGCTGGGCTGCTTAGGGGGAGGGCAGTTGTGTGCCTCCTGGGGGGGGAGGGGGAATCTGCTTTTCTTTGCCAGCACAGTCAGCCCCTGAGAATGTATTAAGCACCGGTAGCTGAGCCAGGCAATGGGCTCTGTCCTGGAGGATTTCCCCTTCCACCAGAGGAGCTGACAAGTAGCCCCAGAGCAGGGCCAATGTAGAAGAGAGGTGGGGTAGGGAGGAGCCTGGCAGCTGGGCTGGGGGTCAGGAGAGGCACCCGCCAAGGAGAAGGGGGCTTCAGCAGAGTTTGGAAGGCAGGCCAGGCAGAGGCCCCCTGTTGGCTCTGGCCTGGGGATAGAGTGGAGAAATTCCAGATAGGTTGAACCCAAAGCCCCCAGGCTTGTAAGGACACCTTTCCTCCTCCCTCCCTTGCCATCCTCCTGGAAGATAAGGAAGGCTGGTTTTGAAGGCTCAGGCTCAGCCTCCAGCCTTGGCTCTACCCAGAGCTGGACACCAGCCCCAGACCACTCACCTCTGCTGAGAAGCTTCCCTCCAGTATCCAGAGTCCAGCTGTCCGATGACGGAGGAAGGGAACCCCATAACCTATGTCATGCCAGCCTCTTGGTGGCATGGACAAGCCTGCAAGGGCCTTGAGGCTGGCACGCAGTGTCGGACACATCACATAGGACTACAACCCATTCCAGAGAGTATCTCCAGGAGAGGAGGCTGAGACTGGGATGAACCAGTGAGAAAGCTCTAGATGTCCCTTGGGTTGGATAGCACCTGGTACCCCCTGTTCTTTCTGAGAAATCAGACCCCACTGACCCCTGCAGCCACCACCTCTCCATCCAGAATGGCCATCAGTGGGCATTCTTCGGGGAGCCACCTTCTCTGGCAGGTCTTTTTCTGTGCAGGAGCACGAGGAAGCCTCAGAGGGGCAGGCGCTGAGTGTGTTCTCAGGACAACGTGCCCCTTGGGAACCGTGGGCCAGACAGCCCAGGGAAGGTGCCTGGGCAGCAGAACCAGGACAGAGGGCACAACTCAGAGTGGGAGCTAAGTCTGCCCTGGCCCACTGCTACTGCTTAAGAAAAGGAGGGAAAGGGGCAAAGATACCGAGCTCTTTCAGTTCTTCCTAATGCCATGACCCTTGGCGACCCCTGTGACCCCTATGAAAGGGTCGTTCAACCCCCAAAGGGGTCGCGACCCATAGGTTGAGAACCACTGCTCTAGGAGTTGAGGAACGGCCTGACATCCATGAATGCATGAGGATTGGGTCATGAGACGGGAATTTCAAAAAGATACAGCAAGACTCATGTGCCTCCATGCACAGGGGTCGGCAGGACCTAGGGAAGGTCTTCTCCCAGAGCACCTGACACTGGGCAGCAGTGGCCAGAGGGTCCTGCAGGCAGCTGGGTGCCAGGTCTGCCAGGCGCGGCTCTTAGGAGGGCAGGACTGGTGCTCAGAGCATCCCCAGGGTAGGAAAGCCCTTCTACACTGAACCTCAAAAGAAGGCATATGGCCTGTGTCAGAATACTTCAGGCGACAGAAAACTCACTACCTACTGGGAGTCAGGACACCATGCTTCCAGCCTTTGACCATCCTAGCCTTTCACCATGTCACCTGGACCCATGAGGGCTGAGAACTCCAGAATAACAGCTCCCCCTCCCAAAGAGAGCTGAGGAGGTGCTACTTCACGATGGGCCTCCCCTAATTCTTCCATGACTCCCACAAGCATCTCGTGGGGCTGTCCTGAGGGTACAGAGGGAGCCAGCCTGGAGCCAGGCAGAGCTGGACCCACCCACATCCTGGCTGGCTAACCTCTTCACTACCCGAGGCCCTGGGGAGCTGACCTCTGACATAATGCCTTACTAGGGAGAGGGTCCTTATAGGGTGTTCTCCCCCTGACCTGTCAGCAATGGTCAGGGCTGAGGGGCTGCCCACAAGGCCAGAACTGGTGGCCACAGCATCAGGCCCCCCACAGAGGGCACTGTGCTGATGTCTCACACAGCTCTCGGGCAGCAGGAGCTCACACACCTTTCTAGGGCCACATCACATCTAGAGATGTTCCCGAGAAGCCATTGGGGTTGGGAGACCCAGCCTGGGGCGAGGTGTTCACACTCCTTTGGGGCTCTGGCCAGTCTGCTCTGGGGTCCTTGTGCCCAACAGGAGATGTGCAGGGGCAGGGAGCCGCTAGAGGTGCAGCGCCTCTCCAGAGGAAGAGGCCAGTCTGGCCTCCAGGCAGCCAGAAACAGCCCCAAAGGTGGCAGACCAGGGCACTACTTCTTGCCCTCACCAAATTGGTTTGAAATGTTCTATCCAGCTGTATTTCCTGTGTTGTCTCAGGCTAGCTGGCCACCCTTGCTGACCAATACTGACTCATGATGAAAATCTGGTTTTGATAGAAACAAATTTGACGCCTGTCTTTTTATCTGAAAATAATCCTCAAAGTACTGGAGGAGGGTTTGGACGAGGAGAGAGAAAGGCCTGGGTATGAATCCTGCCTCAGCTCTGTCTCTGTGACCCTGGGCCAGTCACCTCATTGACCTCAGCCATAGACAAGAATGATTCCCCTTCCTCCTCAGGGGGTTGTTGTGGCAGTCAGACCAAGTGAGGTGGTGCAGACAAAGTGCTTTACAAACCTGATAGTGCCGCATAAACATCAGCTGTGATGATCACTAAGAAACCACGCTGGGCCTCGGTTTCCCTGTCTTCACTCTGCTCTCCTTCCTCACCACCTTGCTGGCCTGGGGTCCACTCAGACCCTCCACTCCATGTCCTCTCCAGCCATTTCACTGGTGCCATTTCCATCCTGCTTCAGTTCTGGAACTCTGCTCTGGTCGATTCTGCCCATAAGGCAGCTAAGGGGCACAGTAGCGGCCCTGGAGTTACAAGTCTTGTTCAGTGCTTTAGAAGAGCTCATCTCTCTGTGACCCATTTGGGTTTTCTTGGCAGAGATCCTGGAGCCATTTGCCATTTCCTTCTCCAGCTCATTTGACAGATGAGGAAACTGAGGCAAGGTTAAATAACTTTCCCAGGGTCACACAGTTCGAAGTGTCAAACTCGGGCCTGACACTCTATTCACTGCCCCCAAGTCAGGAAGATCTGAGTTCAAATTGAACCTTTGCTAATTGTGTTCCTGACCAAGTCACCTAACATCTGCCTACATCTGCCTCATTTTGGGTATGAGTAGTCCCCCCTCCCAGGACTGTTGTGAGGATCAGACAATGCAGTATTTGTCAAGCACCCAGCATGGGGCTGGCACCTGGAAGGTGTTCTGCAAATGCTAGCTGTCAGTGTTCCTGAACAGGATGTGCCAACCTCCTCCACTCACCACTCCTGTCGCTTCCCTGCCCCCAACAGGGGCTGTGTTTACTTCTGCTTGCACAGTCCTCATATTTGACAAATACCATGTGGTCGTTCTTCAAAGATGAGTAGAGTGGTCTAGAACCCAAGGGCCCATCCAGCCCTGAGGCTGTCGTCTAATGACTTACCAGGTTGTGGCCATCTCCAGAGAATCTCCTGCCCCAGAAGTTGAGAGGAGCAGATGCCCAGGCCAGTGAGCCAGGCCTGTCATCATAGCCCCAAGTTGTGCTGCTAGGAGGCCGCCAGACAGGCACACAGACCCAGGCCTTGGCGTTGCGTGGCTGGTGCCTTCTGAGCAGTCCCTGACTCCAGCGTCCTCTTCTTCGTCACATGGCTCATCACAGAACATCTATGGATTCTCCGGCTCGGGGAGCAAAGGCTTCCCTTCCACACACCGCACATCTGTGGAAGCAGCGTCCCCAGGCTCCGGGGCAGTATATCAGCCCAGCACCATGATGGCCCTGTGACAGCTGGCATGTGGACACCCAGCTACTGCAACAAAAATCAGCAGAGGTGGCAGCATTCAGCAGCCCCATGTGAAGGCCAGGCCAATGTGGCTTCAGGAGGGGCCTGCAGTGGGGGCCCAGGGATCTGTCCCCATGCTCTTTTGTCACCAGGGACCTATAGAGACAGAGAGGAGCCCAAGCTGGAAGGGAGAGCTCGCTCAGTGATGATGGTGGGGTCAGGACCCAGTGGGACTTGACAGGGCACATACTTTGAGCTACTTCTAAGAAGGCGGGCTTCCAGAAGGACAAGTGGAAGCTCTTTCCCCCCTTCCCACCCACCCCCCGGGGTTAAAAAATCAGCTGCCACAGGGAGGCTGTGATGGTGGCTTGCTGGAAAATGACCCATAGGACCAAGTTTGAGTGGGCAGCTGGCCCACAGGATGACGGAGTGGCAGGGGGGCCTGATGGGCTTGAAGAGAAGCATTTCTCCCACCAGGAATTAGGAAGGGGGAGGCCTGGTGGTCCTCAGCCAGTGCACAGAGGACAGGAATATGATGGAGCAGCCAGAGGAGAGTAATCAGGATCCTGAGGAAGAGCCTTGGGGCGCCTCAGGAAGTAGCCTGTGAGGATTAGAGCTGGGAGGGTTAGGTCAAAGGAGAGAAGGCTTGGAGGCTGGGGTGTAGGGTGAGAGCTGTCATGGCTGGGTCTGGGAGCTATGACCTTGTCCTGCTCAGCCCCATTGGGCAGAGCCTGGAGCCTGGGAGGGTAGGGGCAAGCGTCCCAGGCCAGAAAGCCCTTCCCGATGTTGAGATGGTCTCCGAGTAGAAGGAAGGCCCTGCCTCGGGCCCTTGGCACCCACTTGTCAGGGAGCATTGACTGAGGGTCGCAGGGGTTCTGTGGTACTGAGATCTGGCAGAGAAAAATCATTCCTTTGCTTTTGTTGCTCAGACTCTGAAGACAGAAAGAAGTGACATGAGGTGAGGATTTGTCGTCTTCAGACCACGTGGCTGACACTGGCCGAGCAGCTAGGGCAGTGCCAGAGAGTTTGGCTTAGTTCCTCTTTGTTCTGAGAGCAGCGATAGTTTTATCTCCAAAGGCCTGGTGAGGCAGAGGGATGCCTGAAGCCCCCCCCCCCCCATCCTCTGTCCTCCCCTACAAATGAAACTGGTATAAGCCCAGAGCTCCCCCACCCCCATCTCCAGCAGCTTTTCTTACAGAGATTCTTGAAGGGTGCAGTGTCTGTGGTCCCCATTGTTTGGAGGAAACTGGGGCACCAAGAGGTCATGGAACAGCTGACACGGGTCTCTGCCTCTGTCCAAATGCCTCCCATGACCAATCTGCCACCATCAAGTTCCACAGAAATGTCTACAAGCTCCTGAGCTCCCAGACCGTCAGAGCAGAAGGGGACTCAGGAGGTCATCTCGTCCAACCCCCACTTTGCAGATAGAGGCTCATGGGACCCTGGCTCCAGAGCCAGAAAGGACCTGAGAGGCTCAATGGCTTCATTTTACAGATGGGGAAACTAAGTTTCAGAGACATGATAAGATGAGGGCTCTAGGGCTGAGAGGGAGCTTGGAGGCCAGCCACACCAACTTAACTTTACAGAGAGCCACAAGATGCCCAGACCTGTAGCCAAGGTTTGAACCCAGGCCCCTGATCCCATTCAGCACTTTCCCCTCTATCCAGCGATGCTCCATGTGCTTTCTTGCCTGGCCATGTAGGGGCGTCCCCCCACCCCAACCCCCATGCTATCTTGGGTAAGCCACAACAATCAGAACTGGAAAGGACAACCCAATGATGGGTAAATGCAAAAAGTCTTACTCCTGGGCTCAAGAAGTCAGCATTTCCCCATCTAGAAATGAATGCACAGGGAGGGGCACCTGGCTTAGAAGGCCACAGATCTCCGGGGCAGTGTCTAAGACCACGAAGGGCCTTGAATCACTGACAGAGAAGCGTCAGCTGGAAGAGCTGGGGAAAAGGTGGAGGTTCGCAGAGCTGACCTGGAGCCCTTGGAAGGCTGTCCAGTGGGGGAGAGCTTGGGCCCGAAAGGGGCTGCCCCTGAGAGGAATTCCTCTTGGCTCCCCTCTTTGGCCTGGGCCCTGCCCGTCCTTGTCTCCCAACAGTCTCTTACTCATTCTGCATCCTGGTCTCCCTCTCTGCCTGCCCAGTCCTGTTTATTGCACCAACTGTTCGGGCATTCCTGTGATTGCTGAGTGCCAACTCCCCCCCTCCTTGCTGCCACCCCCATGGGGCCACCCAGGGTGAAGCCTGTTCTCCAGCTGCCCCTCCCCCTGCTCTGGGGGCCCGGGACCTGCCCCCAGGCTTGGGGGGGAGTGCAGAGAAGCTAGGCAGACACCTTTGGGGCTCTAACACCAAGGAGTGGCTGGTGCCCACTGGCCAGGGCTAGTCTCCATGAGGGACTTCTTTACAGGCTTAACATTGAAACCCAAATAGAGAAATTCTCATTCCCTTATTTATTCACTCTCAGCCATTTATGGCATGGACCAGAGCTGTTCAGAGGTGGCAGGGCTGGACCCCAGAGACCACCATTTTACAGATGAGAAAGTGGGGGTTCAGGAAACAAGCGAATGAAAAAGGCATTTAGCTGAATGGTTCTACCGGGTAGGGAGCTGGTGCTGGGGCCCAGTACAAAAGTCAGGCCTCCCCTCTGGATGTACAGCCTAGTGCTGGCTCAGGAAGGCCCCTGGGGGGGGGAGGGGAGAGGGAGTAGGAGCAGCCAGAAGAGGTAGGGCCGGCTGGGCAGCAGGGCCAAGGCTGCCCGGGCTTTCCTGCTGGATGGTTGGATGGAATAGCAAGGGCTGGCTGGAGTGAGCTGGGCCAGGCTCCGATTTGTCACTCACCTCTACTCTGGATGATTGGGGGGAACGGGGGCTGAGGGAGGTGAGATGTGGAGGGGGGCAGCTTCCCCAGGAGAGCCCTGGCCTTCAGGGTCCTTATGGAGAGAAGGTGGAGGCAGTGGCTGGGGAGAGGGTGGGGGCAGTGGCTGGGGGGTGGAGGGCAGTGGCTGGGGGGATGGAGGGCAGTGACTGAGGGGATGGGGGCAGTGACTGGGGAGTGAGATGGGGGGCACTTTTCAGTACTTGATGAATACTCCACCAAAGAACATTTCCATACACAAAGTAGACCAGAAAGAAAAAGTTGGGGTGCCCCAAACCATGAAGCTTTACACAGAGTGAGTCTGTTTTTCTTTCGAAGTCTAGCAAACTTCAGCCGACCCTCTCTGAGCTGTCGTCCTGGTCAGGGCTCCCTTCTGGCTCCTCACCTCCTCTTCCTCTCCCTTCACTCCCCCCTCATTGCGACCCCCTCCTCACTCTCCTTCCTCTCCTCCTCCTCCTCCCTTTCCCCTCCCCCTCTTCTGGTCCCTCACCCACTTTGCTTTTTCTTCTTGCTAAAGGCTGGATTGAAGCCAAGCCAAGTCACCTGCTGGCTGGATCTGCTGAGGACTGTCTCCTTTGGCACCTGGAGTCCAGTCAGGCATGCCTTGCAGTGTGATGGTGCCTGTACTCACGGGGCTCCCAATCTACCTGGAGGGGGCGTGCAGGCCCTTGTACAAGCAGGGAAGGCATTAGTGTGGGGGCCCTGCCTGCAGGCCTGGCAGAGGCCGGTCCATAGTCAGGAGAGCAGCCGGGAGGGAAACAGCTTGGGGCCCCAGTGGGACCGGGATGGGAGCACTCCAGGGGTGAGAAGGTCATGAGGAAACCAAGACTTCTCTACCCTGTGGGCACGGGCCCTAGCGTCTCCTGACTCCTGCCTCAGTGGATTACCGAGGGGCAGAGTGAATGGTCACATCCCCAGGACGAAGGACCACCGAGTCCAAGGAGCTTAGCTTTCACAGTGACTAGAACCCAGGACTCAGAAAGGGAGGCTAGGGTTCTTCCCATCCCACCACCCGCCTAGCCAGGTGGGGGCTGGGATAATTAGCCCATTATAGGAATCAAGAGACTGAATCACCAGGGAGGGAGAGCAGCCCAGGTCCTTCCTGGGACTCCAGGCAGGCCAGGACTCAGACCAGTGGGTGGTGCCTTCTGTCTCCTTGGGACAAAACTCAAGCTGGGCCTTTCCCAAACAAGAGTGCTATCTGTCTCCCTGTGGAGTAATTAAAAATTAACTCAGCTCCCTGACTTGGAGGGGCAGCCTAAGAGAGGAAACAAGCCCATGTGCATGGGGGGAGGAGGGTCTGGGCAGCTCTGTTTTCCTTGGCATGCTTTGCTCACAATTCTGCAGCTACTGCGGCTTCATCCATCCTGGGAGCCCAGTCTCTGCCACCTTAGCAGATGCTCTTTGGGCCTTGCTTCCTATGAGGAAGGGGGGTGGTGGGTGGCTCTGGCCTCCAGAAGACGACATACAGACCCAACCCAGTAGACACTAACAGTACTCACTGTGTGCCAGGCACCATACAGAACATTGAGGAGCCAATAGAGACACAGTCCCTGCCCTGAAAGTGCTTACCACCCAGTGGGAGGGGGGGCCTTGTGTCCGGGACCCTCACCAAGCAGCACCAAGGCCTTCACAGCTGGGGGAGAGGACGTGCCCAAGCTTGACACCCAGGGTTCTGGCCTTGCACAAGGTAGAGAGGCATAAATAGAGCTTCTCTTCCTGTGTCTGGGGTAGGGGGGCACCTGGAGCTGCCTGTGGAGGCTGCTGGGAGCTCGATGCAGGAGGTCTGCTCTCCCACTGTGGTTGGTTCAGGTGGACTGCCAGTCAGTCAGCTGCTCCCTGAGGAGCTCAGCCCAGAGCGCAGGATGCCCTCCCATAAGGGATGCTATTACCTAGGAGACCCCCCTGTGCCCCACCTGGCCCCTCCGATGCTGTCCAATGTCCCCCCCTGGCATGGTTCTCTCTGGACTGGAAGAGGACGGCCCTTGTGCTGTGCCCCACCAGCCAGGGGTCCCCTGATATGCCTCATCACCTGGGGGTCCCAGTGGTACAGTGCCGTGGCTTTGGCAGGCTCTGGTCAGCTCTAGTCAGTGGACTTTGTGCCCTCCTCTGGATGTGGGCGAGTGCCCCCTCTGGTACTGCAGCAGTGGCTAGGCTCCCCTTGTTTCCTGACAGACATGCTCACACACACACATACACACACACACACACACACACACACACACACACACTCACAATGCAGGAGACTACAGTTTAATGGACAGTGCCCAAGGGACTTGGCCAGAGAAGACCCAAGTTTAAATCCTGACTCCTTTCCTCCCATGGGTCTCAGTCTCTTCCTCTGTGAAATGGGGTGGTAGTTCCTGGACTGTCCTATCCCAAGTGGTTCCTTGTCCGCTGTGTCAACAGCAGAGGTGGCTGTCTGCAGGCAGTGCCTCTCAGGGCCCCTGGCACCCAGGAGGCCATGGATAAATATTTGTCAGAGGCACGAATGAAGCGCAAATATTCACAGATAAGTGATTTTCCTGGCAAGTCTTTGCTCTTAGTACCAAATAAACTCCTTGTGACAGCCAATGCCGGTCTTCCAAAGGCCAGAGCCACCCACTAACACCCTTCCTCATAGGAAGCTCAGAGCACTTGAGGTTGTTAAAGGGCACCCTGGCTTTGAGTGGGGGAAGTCTGCCTTCGGGGGGGGATGGGCCACCTGAACACAGCCCCATCTTACTTCCTAAACATATACACACTCACACTCATAGACATGCCTCACACTTATACACACTTACATATTCAGGCTTACACACACATACACACACCCTACTCTGGATTCTCCCCCCCATCTGCTTGTTCATGCCCTACCCCTCACCCCTGACCTTTCCTCACTCCCCTCAGGGTCTTTGATCACACTTAACGCACTTACTCAAACACATCTCACATGCACACACATTTGCACATTCACACTTATGCACATATTTACACACTCAGGCTCACACACATTGACACACTTGTGCACATGCGCACATACACACAATGCTCCGCATTCTCCCCCAATCTGCCAGTTCATGTCCCACCCCTCACCCTCACCTTTCCTCCTTTGCCTCCCCCTTGGAGTCTTTAGTCACAGCCAACATTTCCTGGTTTCCTGAAGCCTTTTAAGGTCTTTAAGGTCCTTGGTGTTCACAAGAAACATAGGCAGGAAGGATAAACTTAACTCCATTTTACAAATGAGAAGACTGAGGCTCAGAGATATTAGTTGACATGTCAAGGGCACACAGAGTAGCCTTCTTCTGAGGCAGAGTTGGACCACCAGCTTTCCTAGGGCAGCCAGGTGGTGAAATGGAGAGAGCACCTGGCCTGGAGTCAGGAAGACCTGAGTTCAGATCTGGCCTCACACCTCCTAGCTGAGTGACCCTGGGAAAGTCACTTCACCCTATGTGCCTCAGTTTCCTCATCTGTAAAATGGGCTGGAAAAGGAAATAGCGAAGTGCTTCAGTATCTTTGCCAAGAAAACCCCAAATGGGACTGACTCCAAGTCTGGTGCTCCACCCCTGGTGCCCCCTGGCCTCCGCATCTCTTCTGCTACCCCTAAATTCAGACTCTGGACTTTAGAGGTTCCAACTCCCACTTCCTTCTTTCCTGTTGATTCTCTCCTGCCATCCCCATTGGGCCTAGGCCTAGGATTTCTGTGGGTCTTGAGGCCTCCTCCCTTTCTCTATGTGGTGGGTCTCTTCAACTATGACACAATGGATGGACCAGCAGTTCCCATGCAGGACTGTGACATGGTGGCTGTACCAGCAGCTCCCACTCAGGACTGTGACATGGCGGCCGGACCAACGGCTCCTACTCAGGACTGTTGGGAAGACCAGGTGAGGGTGCCTGGCACTCTGGGGTACTCAGTCCTTGGCTGGCTCCTGAGCCACTCTCCTGAGGATCTAATCTCTTAGTATACTGAACTCTCCATTTATTCAGCGATAAACCAAAGCCTGACATTCACAACAATATAACATAACAACTTGTTACCAAGGTGGCCTTAAACAAAACAGCCTTAAACTGTTAAACAAAGTATCCTTTAAAACTGTATCATTCAGTGAGTCACAATCTCCTCAGTCGATAGGGAGTGCCCAAGTAAAGTCTTCTTTCATCTTGCCTGGAGGCTGACTTCCAAACCCCTTGCCTCCTCTTCCACTGGCCCATTGACCAGTCCCAGTTCTTGCCTAGCTTCGGGTGTAGGCAACTCTGCTCCTGTTCCATATCTCAGCTCACGGGGACTGCTCCACTTCAAGCCCTTCCCAGTTTCTGTTTCTAGGAAGACAAAGCTGAACAGGGTTACAACAATATTTGTACATATTACTGGCACTATCATCTCAATTCCCTTTTTGTCTGACAAAGTAACACAAAGAAACAGACATTGAGAAATCAAACACAAATCCTTTTCAACAGACGGAACGCTTCTGTCTGACAGTAGCATCAACACAGACAGAACAGGCAGAGTACTGACCTCACAAACATTCTCTGTCTTAGCTTTGCTTGCTTAGCTTTGCTGTTTAAGCTTTTCTCTGCTCGGTTCTTCTTGCTCCCTCTTTTGGCAAGCTCCTCCCACTGTGGGCTCCATGCAATTAAGGGCAGGGGAGGTCTTCAAACTGCCTTTTAAGGGCAACATAATGTATACTGTTTCCAACAAAAACTTTTGATACAATCAAAGGTGAGGCTCCCAGGCTCTTGAATGGATGGAACAAGTATCAAAGTACTGTCCCTGGCTGCTTTCCCCCTCCAGCTGCCCCAGGGCTAATGATGCTTTCATGGCTCTGCTCTTGGTCTAGGTCCTGAGCTTCAGCTCTGCTGTTCCTAGGTTATCTCAGGCTGGGGGGCCCCTCAACCCCAGGCTCACACTGAGGGGATGATTCTCCCATCTGGATATCACGTCCTCTTCTCTCTTGGCTGTCAGCTGCTCCCCCCCTTCCCAGTCCCCCAGCCCTCCTCACCTGGGCTCCTGGGCTCTGGAGGTGAGATGGGGGGCCGGGAGGGGGGGAGGTGCCCCCTGCTCCTAGGGTCTCACTTGCCCCAGGACTACCTCTTCCCTCCAGGATCAACTCCAAACAAGCCCCTTATACCCAGTGCCTTCCTCCCACCTACACTTACAGATGCTCTTTCTGGCCTTGGGCAGAGGCCAGAACTCCCCCTGCTAGTGCCCTCCCTTGCAGTGAACGTATCCTGGAGGTCTTGGGTTCTTTGCATGTGGTCTCCCCCAGGAGATAGTGAGCTCCCAGAGGTCAGGACAGTGTTTGGTCTTCTGGTTATCCTCAGCTCTCAGCACAGACCCTGGCCCATGGGGGTGGGTGCTTAATAACTACTGACAAGCATTTAATCTCCCTGACAGATTATCAGGAGAAATGGGGCTCTGAGGTTCTCTAGGCTTAGCTGGACTCCAATGTGGCTGGAGCTGCCTGGGGGGAGAGGCTGAGAGGCTGCCCCTTCCCCACTGACAGCAGCAGTGGCCCCAGGAGGGAAATGCACATTGAATCGATAGCTATGGATTTTGAGTGTGTTTTGTTTTGCAGATGAAAGCATTCACCCTTCCATAGATAAAGGGTCTATGCCTGGCTTGGTTTCCATCCTAACCCAGAGAGAAAATGACAGTCCCTCTCCCCTGTCTTGGTCCCAGAGCTGGCCGGCACCCCAAGATCAGCCGAGTCTAGAATAGGTCCCCACCCTGGGCTCTCCCAGAAGTTTCATGGAAGGAGCTAGGCCTTGAAACAGAAAGGATTTGGTGAACGCTTAGGCACACCTGGACTCCCTTCTCCTTGATTGTCCAGCTGCTGGGTGGGTGGCTGGCCAGGTGCTGCTACCAGGTACTCTGGTTTGGGAGGAACTGCTGCCACAGGCCTTTTTGGCCACAAGAAAGCATCTGGTCCCACGAAAGTGTGGGGCCTGGCCCATTCCTCCCTCAGAACATAGGGGTCCCAGAGTCGCTGAAGGACCTTACCTTGGTGCCAAGGGATAACAACCCATAGAAATGGAATTCCCCACCAGACACTAGGGAAGCTGGAAAGGGGGCTTGCAGATGCAATTTCAGGGAAGGGGGATGGCACCAGCCATTCTGAGCACCCCACAAACACCAGGCTCTTTCCTTGGGGGGGGGGGTCACATAACCCGATTTCTCTGGGTCATTCACAGCAGTGTTTGAAAACAAGGACGTTTTAATGACCTTCCTGCCATCTGGCCCCCTCTGGGAGCTGGGCCTTTGGGAACACAGCAGATGGGGAGACAGAGGAGGCCATTGATCAAGCCCAACTCTTGATTGATTTCCAGTCACTCTGCCGGCATTTAGGGCTTCCTGGAGCAGGCTGATGATGCCCTACCCTCCTGCTGCATTCCTGGGGGACAGCAGGGGCAGGGTCCCTCACTGGAGATGGCTGGCCTTGAGCTGCAGAACAGGAAGGACCCAGGCACTGACTAGCCATGGGACTCAGGCTGCCTCACTGCTCTGTTTGTCTCAGTCTCCTGGTCTGTAAAATGGGGATCAGCATAGCACTGAGACCCTATTGTAAGTGCTTGGGCTGTCTACCACATGACCTCTCCACTTCCTTTCCCCATCATCCATCCCCCAGATGGCTTCTTTTCTAGGTCTACACTGCAGGTCCCATTGACAGCCTACCCCCACCCCCATGTCTCTCCCTTGTGCTGCCCCCACCATGGGATCTTCTCAGAATCTGGTCTTCAGGATGCTGGGCCATGTAGTCACCTTTAGGCTGCCAGCGTCAGGGAGGTGGGCTTGGGGCAGCTCAGTAAAGCCTCACATAGTTCTCCAAGTGCCAACGGGTCTGCTCATATCCTGCTGTTTGTAGGCCCTACTGGCACATGTAGAGAACTTCCAGGAGTCTCCCCTGGCCCTGCTAATGGAACGTTCTCCTCTCCTACAAATAAATAAAATGGGGGAGATGTAGAGGACTTCCAGGGATCTCCCGGCCCCACTAATGGAATGTTCCCCTCTCCTATAAATAAATAAAATAGGGGAGATGTAGAGGACTTTCAGGGGTCCCCTGGCCCCACTAATGGAATGTTCCCCTCTCCTATAAATAAATAAAATAGGGGAGATGTAGAGGACTTTCAGGAGTCTCCCGGCCCCACTAATGGAATGTTCCCCTCTCCTTCACAAACTTATATAAGGTCATGAGGCAGATAATCAGGACATGTAGTCTTTGTTGATGCCTCCGGACATGGTCCTATGAATAACTAAGGAAGTTTCAGGGTAGTTAACCAACAAGTCTTGTTTGTGCCTGGGATGTGGTCCTAGGATGAAGTCTCAATGCATAACTAGCCTTAGGCTGGGGTAAGGAGTAATCTAGACCAAAGGAGGGTCCTCGTATTTTGTCTACATTTTTTTCTGGTTACATAAGATCTGCTAGGGACATAAAAACCTTGTAAGTTCCTTGTACCTTTGGCTCTGTATGAAATGGCTCTGGAATAAACAGACTATGGAATATTCTCCTGTCTCTTTACTCACTGGTTGCTAGCCCACCCAACTGTGCTGGTCACAGTAGGCACCCGTGTGCAGCATCTGGAGGCTTAACTCACGGGGCTGCCCATCTCGCAGAGGAGCAGAGCGGGACAGTGCTTGCAGCCTAGAGACTGATCCCGATGCTCTTGAGCCATTGATTTGGGTGTGTGTGTATATATGTGTGAGTATGTGTGTGTGTCTGTGTGTATGTTTAAGTGTGTGTGGTGTGTATATGGGTGTATGGGGGGGTGTGTGTGGTGTGTGAGTGTTAGTGTGTATATGTGTGTGAGTATGTGTGTGTGAGTGTATGTGTATGTATAAGTGTGTGGTATGTGAGTACGTATATGGGTGTGTGTTTGTGTGAGTGTGTCTGTGGTATGTGAGTGTATGTATGAGTGTGTGGGTGTGTGTGAGTGTGTGTATCTGTGTGCAGTGTGAGTGTGTGTCTGTGTGTATGTGTAAGTGCGTGTGAGTGTGTGTATGTATTGTGGTGTATGAGTGTGTCTGTATGTATGTGTGAGTGTGTGTATGTATGTGTGGTGTATGTATGTGTAAGCATGGGTGTGTGTCTGTGAGTGTATGTGTATGTGTGTATATGTGTGTATGTTTGTGCGGTGTGTGCAGGGCCTGGACCAAGGTCAGTCACCACTGCAAGGCCACAAAGCCGGGATCCAAAACCCAGGCCACTTCAGGGGTGAGACAAGCATGACCCCACTAAATGCCAGTGATAGGATCACCCTCAATTCACCAAGTGAACTCTACCCGTGTTCCTTTTATAAGCTGAGCAAGGATGGGGAGGAGCTGGGCTGGGCCAGCCTGGGTCCCACCTGTCTTTCAAGTTTGCCCACTTCTGCCCTGCCTCTCACCTAATCCCAAAGAACAAACAGGGTGCTGTAGAACAGAGGGGCTGCTATTGGCCAGAGAAGAGAGGAGCATTGGTTCAGCCTATCAGGCACGGGGCAGGGCTCTGCTCAGGAGAAATGTCTTAGCCTTGGACACCAGGAAGAGCCCCTGGGGTCACAGCCTGGTGTACAGATGGCAGGGGGGGTTAGCTCTAGGGCGGAAGTCAGGGCAGCCTGTGGGGCCCTCACGGGGCTCCACCATTGCTCATGCTCCTGGGAGGTGAGGCCACCAGCTGCCAAGGATGAGGGTGGGCAGAGGATTCACAGACAGACAGACACTGAGCTAGGACCAGGCTCTGTGGAAACTGAGCAGCAGCCGGATAGGGGCCTACTCCCCTCCCTCTCCCCAGAAACTCTCTAGTAGCAAAGGCCATATGGGGATTGTGGCGCCTACTCGTTGGGGGTGCAAATTTGTATGTTTGGGATTATATTTTTTGAAATAAATATTCCCATGTAAAAGGTCTTGTGTTGTAGGGGCAATCAGTTTTCATTCACTGTGTTTCTTCTCCATGGATGGCTAGCCTGCACCCTACCCCAGTGTGACCAAAGATTTCCTTGAGAGGATCCAATTCCATTTGGATTCTGTGCCAGCAGCTCCTCTGAGAGTGGAAGGGACCTGGTGGTCATTGAATCTAGCCTCCATCTAGAGAGTTCCCCACTAGAAAGTACCTGACAAGTGACCATCCACAAATGGTCACCTCAGGGTCAGATTTCCTGAAATGTTAATATTCTTGCAACTATTAACAGGTTCAAGTTACAGGTGAGAGAGCTGCCTGAAAATAGACTGAGTTGGGGAGCTGGAGGGCTGGAAAGCTGGAGGGTACTGGGATTCTGGGAAGTAGAGGTCTGGGAACCTGGGGAAGTCTGGGAGGCTTGGAAACAGGCTGGGAAGCTTGAGGTATTGGGAAGCTAGGGGGCCCTTCCTGGGGTACCTTCTCAGAAATGTTGTGTTTTGGGGCTCCTTCTGAGCCTGGGTGCTGAGCCTGGAAGGCCCTTTTCCCTCCCCACTCAGGGATGCTCTCATCATCATGTTCTCCCTCCAAGCCCGGAGGATGTGTGGTGTCCAAGAATCAGTGAATAGAACTGAGTCTCAGGGCAGACTCTGGGCCCCCCAAATGTGAAGCTGTGGGCATCTCTCCCTGACCTGTGCCTCAGTTGCCCTACATGTCAGATGGGGATAGTGATCCTCCCACTGTCCATAGCCCAGAGGAGTAGGGAGGTGTGTCTAGATGGCCTTCAGGCTGCCAAGGAGCTAGGGTCAGTGTACGGTGCCTTTGGCCTTTGGCACTAGACTAACTCTTCCTGGGTCTTTGGCCTGTTCCAGAGCTCAGCACAATGACGAGCACTTTGTTTACTGGAAAGGCCCCTGAGGACCCTGGCAGCAGGGTCTGGGAAGGGTCTTTTCCTGGCTCCAGAGCCCCCCAGAGCCTAACATGCTAGCAAAGGGAGGGCAGAGAAGAGGGCATCCTCTGGACATCTGTGTCCCCAAGGCAGACTGGAGCCTGGCTCTGAGGTCCCTGAGGATTGTCTGAAGGAACCTGTGCCTGGGGGACCTGAGGGACTCAAGTGCAGCCCGTGCCACCTCCTTACAGATGTGATGAACATTGGAGGGAACTCCTCTGTCCAGAAGGGCCCAACCCCCCAGCTCTGCCACTCTGCTCTGCCTCGGCACTTTTGCCATCAGCAGCTAATACATGGAGGACAAAGATGCCCTTGCCCCATGGGGAGCTGCATTCTTGACAGTGCTCCTCATGCCAGGCCTGGGAAAGAGCAGCTGAGAAATGGCCCTTTGTAAGTCAGTAAGATCAGGAGCTGGCAGTGTGCAGTTTGAAATCAAGGGGTACCAAAAGCGAACCTATCTCCCGTGATTCATCAGCTCCTGGCTGGGTGGCTGGGGATTCTGGAGTGGTTTTTAGCAGCCCCAGGAATGTGCAGCCCCCAAAGTTGATTGGGGGAGGTTCTGACAGCCTGTATGGGGTGGGGGGGAGGACAAGGGGCCAGGGGGTAGAGGGGAGGCAGTCATGGGGAGGGGAGACAGGAGTGCGGCATGGGCAAAGGGGGAGAGGGGCAGGGGGGAGGAGGGCAGGCTCCTTCAAGATCATGGATCATCACTCTACAGTCTGGATCTCACAATCCATTGAATGTCCAGTCTCTCATTTGACAAGGATTGTGTGTGTGTGTGTGTGTGTGTGTCTGTCTGTACAGATGAAGCATGGGGGGAGCCCTGCTCAGCCTCCTGGAAGGACATTTGCCATGGAAGGACAACAGTGGAGGGGGGACAGAAGAGGGTGGGAGAGGGCTAAATGACATCCTTGTAGAAATGGGGGTCTTGGTCGCCTGAGAGGTGGGCTCTGTCAGCACAGCAGAGACACTGGGGCCTTAGCCTGGCTTCCCTTCTGCTCCAAGGGCTAAACGCCTCCTAGAGAATTGGCCAGCGCTAGGATCTGGGGTGCTGAGGCCAGAGCTACTTTGGGCACTGTCCTAAAGGGGAGCATAGTCTCCTCCCTAGGGTCATCAAATCTGCCTCCAGGCCTGGCCTTCCTGGGATTTCTCTGACCCAATCAGTAGAGAGGCCTGAGCTGCTGGCTGTGGTGGGCAGCACAGAGCACCCCCTCCTCCCAGATGTGAGCTCTGCCATGAAGGTGTGTGGTCACTTCTGAGGGAGAGGAGGCATGAGATGCCCAGGTCCATAGTCATTGTCTGTTCTAGAGAGTTCCACTTCCAAAGACCACTGCTACTTTATTTTTTCCACAACTACACATAAAAACAACTTTTAGCATTTTAAATAATAATAATAATAATAATAATAATTTTTTAAACGTTTGATTTTACAACTTTGAATTCAAGATTCTTTCCCTTCTTCCCTCATTACCCACCCCCATTGCAAAGATAAGCAATTCAATATAGGTTGTACATGTGTAGTTATGCAAAACATTTCCATAGTGGATATATTGTGAAAGACTGACTATATTTACCTCCATCCTATCCTATCCCCGACTTGTTCTGTTCTCCACTTTGTCCTGTCCCTTTACAAAAGTGTGTGCTTCTAACTACCCTCCCCCCAATCTGCCCTCCCCTTCATCATCCCCTCTCTTGTCCCCTTCCCCCTACTCTTCTGTAGGGTGAGATACCCAATTTAGAGTTTATTTCATTCCTTCCCTAAGCCATATTCAATGAGAGTAAGGCTGACCCATTCCCTTTTCCCTTCCTGTTCTTCCCCTCCATTGTAACAGTTATCCCTTGCCTCTTCTATATGGGATAATTTACCCCATTCTATCTCTCCCTGTTTCCTCTCATTATAATCCTCTCCCACCTCAGAATTTCACCTTTTAAATATCATCCTTTCCTATTAAATTGATTCTGTGCCCTCTTTCTATGTATACCTGTACACATGTATACACACACTCACATATGTATTCATATACACATATACCCTCCTTTATAGTCATATATATATGTATACATATATACACATACACATACACACATACACACACATTTATATTCCCTTCAACTATCCTTATACTAAGAAAAGTTTCATAAGTTACAATTATCCTTTTTCCATGTTGGCATGTAAATAGGTCAACTTTGATAAGTTCCTTATGATTTCTTTTCCGTTTGCCTTCTCATGCTTCTTGTATTTGAGTGTCACATTTTCTATTCAACTCTGGTTTTTTCTTCAAGAATGCTTGAAAGTCCTCTATTTCATTGAATGACCATATTTTTCCCTGAAACATTATACTCAGTTTTGCTGGGTAGGTGATTCTTGCTTTTAATCCCAGCTCTCTGACCTCTGGAATATTATATTCCAAGCCCTTCAATCTCTCAATGTAGAAGCTGCTAAATTCTGTGTTATCCTGATTGTGTTTCCACAGTATTCAAATTGTTTCTTCTTGGCAGCTTGTAATATTTTCTCCTTGATCTGGGAACTCCGGAATCTGACTATAACATTCCTAGTTTTCTTTTTGGGATCTTTTTCAAGAGGTGATCAGTGAATTCTTTCGAGTTCTATTTTGCCCTCTGGTTCTAAAATATCAGCACAATTTTCCTTGAGAATTTCTTGAAGGATGGTTTCTTATTTTGATCATGGCTTTCAGGTAGTCC
>CM053589.1:208029893-208066559 GCA_028646515.1 Pseudochirops corinnae | reverse complement strand
CCATTTACTCCAATCTAATTCTGAAGGAATTATTTTCTTCAGTGAGCTTTTGAAATTCTTTTTCCATCTGGCAAATTTGGCTTTTTAAGGCATTTTCCTCCTCATTGGCTCTTTGGGCCTCTTTTGCCATTTGAGTTAATCTATTTTTTAAGGTGTTGTTTTCTTCAGTCAGGTGAATGACTCTCTCTTCATGATTTTCTTGCATCATTCTCATTTCTCTTCCTAATTTTTCCTCCACTTCTCTTACTTGATTTTCAAAATCCCTTTTGAGCTCCTCCATGGCCTGTAATCAGTTCATATTTTTCTTGGAAGCTTTTGGCGCAGGAATTCTGACTTCATTGTCTTCCTCCCATTCCATGCTTTGATCCTTTTTGTCCCCCAAAAAGGAATCTAAAGTTGGATGGCTGTGCTTGCTTTGTTTCCTTTGCTTGCTCATGTTGCTACTCAATTACTTGACTTTTGAGCTCTTTGCCACAGTAGGACTCTGCTTCCAGAGGGGAGAACTTTGTCCCAAATTGCTGGGGTTTTTGTAGCTGCTGGAGCTATTGACAGAGTGCCAGCTCTGCAGCCCCCCACAAGCCCTGGTTCACTAGTCACACATCTCAGGACCACCACCCAAGTCTGCAATCCAGATCCAGGCAGGTTAAGGCAAGAGTGATTACCCTCTGAATTTTCACTTGGTTCCCCCTCCAACCTGCAGGCCAGGAGCTCTGAAGCAGCCACATGGAGGTGGCTGCAGCGTCACTGCTCCTCCACCACTTCTAGCTCTGGGGGCAGGCATTAGACCTGCTCCTCCGTCTTCCCCCTCCCCCCCAGTTCCAACAGAATTCTACACTGACCTGTCACTTTTTCTTTGGCATTTGTGGGTTGATAATTCTGGAAACCACCACTGCTGCTGGTGATCCACTCTCCCAACGTCCACTGTAGCTGCTGGTCAGGGCTTCCTTGGGGCTAAAACCATGTGCTCATGTGGGACTGGACTGGGATCCCAGCAAGTTGCAGTGAACCCTCCTTGTCTGCCTGCCAGATTATCTTCAGCAGGAGATTTGTTTCTCTCTGTCACTTTGTGAGTTCTTTAGCTCTGAAATTTGTTTAGTCATATTTTATAGGTATTTGAGGTGGTTATGGGGGGGGGGAGCCATGGAGTTTTCCTGATTCTACACTGCCATCCAATTTTTAACATTTTTTTAAAAAAGTTTTGAGTTCCAAATTCTACTCTTCCCTCCCTCCCCTCCCTCTCCCTGAGATAGGAAGCTATCAGATACAGACTATACATGTGCAATTATGAAAAACATTTCCATGTTAGTCTCTTTGTGGAAGAAAAGCTGAATTTTTTTAAAAAGTGAAAAATAGTCTGCTTTGGTCTGTATTCAGATGCCATAATTTCCTTTTCTAGATGTGGATAGTGTTTTTCATCATGAGTTCTCTGGAATTGTTTTAGATCAGTGCATTGCTGAGAAGAGCCAAGTCTATCAAAGTTGGTCATCCTACACTGTGGCTGTTACTGTGTACACTGTTCTTCTGGGTCTGCTCCCCTCACTCAGCATCAGTTCATATAAGTCTTTCCAGGTTTTTCTGAAGTTCATCTGCCCATCATTTCTTATAGCACAATAGTATTCTATCACATTCATACACCACAAATTGCTCAGCCATCCCTCGATGGATGGGCATCCCCTTGATTTTCAATTCTTTGTCATCACAAAAAGAGCTGCTGTTATTATTTTTGTACATGTGGTTCCTTTGTGGGTACAGACCTAGAAGTGTTACCCAATTTTAAAGATGAGGGAACTGGGGCTCTGAGATATAAAAGCCTGGGTAGTAAAAGGAGTGTCAGAGGCAGGATGTGAAACTCAGTCTTCTTGATTTCAAACTGGGGACTCTGCTCACTGCACTATGTAGCTGCTCAGCACAAGAACTGTGCTCTGGAACCAAGACCATATGTTACATCCCTGACGGGAGCTAAGTGAGAATCTGGGTCGATAAAGTGCTGCAGGCAGGCCAGTCAGGGGAGGTCTGAGGTCCTGAGCTCATTGGCCAAGAGAGGAGGGGAAGGCAGCTTTTGGGCAAAGGTCCCAGATCCCTGCTGCCCGGAGGTCCTAATCTCTGATGCCTTCACCCATGAAATGTGCTCTCTTCTCTCTGAGTCTCTGTCCATCTGTAAAACCAAGCACGAGTAGCTTTCCAGAGGACTGCTGCTGTGAACAGCTTCAAAGTTCTGATTACATAGTATAGTGAACTCTCTATTCATTCAATAATAAACTAAGACAAAACATTGACAGGAACCAAAGTACAGCATTCACAATGTTATAACAGCAATTTATCACCAACGTGGTCACATAGTTTTCATCCAAGTAGCCACATGGTTTTAAGCAAAAGGTATCATTCAATAAGTCCTTAACTCAATCATCCTTAAGGAGCAGGCCTCCTTAAGGGACACAAAGTACAAAGGTCAAAATTCTCCACTCTTAGGTCACAGTAAATCACAGTCTTCTCGGTCTGTACATGGTATCCAAGTAAAGTCTTCTTTCATCTTGACTTGAGGCTGATTCTCAGTTGCCATGGTTTCTCTTCCATGGTCACAGCTCCAACTGTCATCTGGATTCAAAAACAGGAAGCTCTCAGCTCTTTGTCCCGCTCCTCATCCAATTCCTTGTCCAGTTTCTTATCCAGGTCCTTGTTCGGTTCCTGTTCCACATTGAAGCTCACAGTGTCCAGTTCACTTCAAGTCCTTCACAGTTTATATTTCTGGGAAGACAAAGCTTAACAAAGCCACAATGATATTCATGCATATTGCTGGCACCATCATCAATTCACTATCTGCCTGTGAAATCAACACAGAACCACCAACAAGGTCTGAGAACTCAACACAAATCATCAGTATAGAAATCAACAGAGACCCACAAACAAGGTCCAAGAGGGCAGCAGAAATCATCAGTAAAGTCCCAGGACCTCTGAATCCCTCCTCTAGGACTTCTGTAAACATACAACCAGAAAATCCTCTTTCAGGGCTTCCAGTGAGGTCCCAGGGTTTCTGTACAAAGTATCACAAACAAACATCAACACAGAGGGAACAGAAAAACAGAGTGCTGGGATACCACAAGTTTTCTCTTTCTCAACTCTGTCACCACAAGAGTCTTCTTCTCAGTTCTGCTCAGTTCTCAGTTCTGCTCTCTCCAAGCTTGAGCTTCTCCTTATATATGGTCATTTAACTCCTCCCTGTTCTGCCCCTTCCTGCTGCATCAGCAACAGGGGTTCACAAGTTCTCTTTCTTAACAAAGACTATAATCAGGACAGGGGCTCAAAGACATGTGAACTCAACCAAGGTGCTAAATACTTCTTTGCTTGCCATTACACCATCCACACATTGGCAGGAGACATGGAGAGGAGGCGCAAGCTGAGCCAGTGATCTCCTCTTTGGGTCCAGGGCAGGGGGTACCCCCAGGAAAGGAGCTGAATCAGAGAGCTTCCCTTTGGGTCCAGGGCAGGGGTTCCCAGACCCTTGGGTCTGGCAGTGATTTTTTGCTGTTTAATGAGCTGCTATGTGGGAGCAGCTGCCATCATGCAGGATGGAGCAGGCCAAGCTTTGCCATCCTTCCCTTAAAGTCTCAGAGTCATATGAGGCCACCCAGAGGGTTGAAGGAAGAAGGCCACAGGGGCCAAATGATTCCTTTTTTAAAGGCCCACTGAGTCACTGGCTCTTCTTGCTTAGCAGCCATGCTGCTTAGGCCCTGGAGTGCTGAGTCACTCATGGCTGTAAGAGCCAGTACAGTTTGTACATGACCTGTTAAAGCCTCAGGGACTTGTGAGAGCCCCTGACCCCTCCGAGGAGGGCAACATCATCATCATCATTGCTCTTCTGTATAGATGACTCTCAGTATAAGCTGGAATCTGGCCACTGAATTCCCCCCTCCCCCAGCTCTGAGACTGTGATTCTGGGCCTAAGGAGGGGAGTCCATGGGTGCAGGGAGGACCAGAGGAAGAAGTGGGGGACATTGACAGTGGGAGGGGTGGGGGTGGAATGGGGACAGCTGCCATTCATTACCTCCATAACAGCAATAGAAGAATTTGGCTTTCCCAGGGCATGGACCCAGCATGTGATGGGAAACCCCTCAAAACTGGTCAGACCCACTTCTGGTGCTTCATGTGGGAAGAAGGGTGACTATGACTATCAGCCAAGTGCCAGAAGGCCTTTCAGAGTTGCTGAAGAACCGAGGGTCACAGAGGATGTTTCTATCACTGCTCCTGACCAAAGGCACTGATGTTGGGAAGTGAGTGCCCACTGAGGCTGCAGCATCTGCAGACTCCTGGAGCACGGCTTCCAATAGAGGCTCGATGGACTCTCAACCAGGGATGGTCATCTAATAATGAAACCAAAGGAATTCGACTGAAGAGGGTGGCTCCCCCAGAGAGGAGCCACATGGAGGAAGAAACCCAGAAATTCACCAAATCCAAGAAGCTTGGTTGTCCCATGTCTAGGCACTGATACACAAGTATAGGTGGCCTAGAGTTCTTCAAGCAAGGAGACAAGTTTGTCCTTGTAGGTGTCATTGAGACTTGGTGAGACGGGTCATGGACTTGGAATCTGGGGCTAGTAGGATGGTATAGCTAATTACAAAGGAACAGAGTAGGGAGCTGGGGGGCAGGGAAGGGAGCAACATATATTAAGAAGATACAACCAAGATGGCCGAGTGATAGGAACCACTGTGGGCAGCTCCCTCCACAAATTCCCCCAGGAAGCTCTAGGAAATGCACCAGACAGAATCCTGATGGGGAAAGCCAGAAAAAGTCACAGTGAGTCATTTTTCCAGCCCAGGTTGGCCTAGGAAGACAGATAAAGAGGTCTGCAAATGCTGAGGAGAGGGTAGCATAAGAGTCAGGAAGAGAACAGATCCAGCTCCTGATGCATTCCAGTACCAGGGCAAGAAGAGGTCCAAGATCCATATTAGGACACCACCTGGCCACCATGATGGGGACAGGTGCCAATAGCAGGTAACAGATTCAGGGTAGACTGAGAAGGGGTCTGCTCAGGGAGTTATTCTAGAGTAGGGAGGCCCTGGGCAGTGGATGAAGAAAGGAAAAAGCTCAGACCCCAGCAGCAAGGCAAGATCTCATTTCAAGCCCATAGCCCTGCCTGTAAAGGGATCACCAGGGCAGGAACTCCAGACCCTACAATTCTGTGACTCAGAGCCAGCAGAGCTTTCTAGCTGGTTGAGAGAGGCAGAGCCCAGGGGCATCTCCTCCTGCTCAGACCCCACCCAGGCTAGGAGCTTACACAGCTCAGACCAGGAGGGCAGCAAACATAGTTTACCCTGGATCAAACTACTCTGGGATCACTGGAAGCTTGCAGGTTCCCAATCCATCCCTGAGTTCCTGAATAACATGACACTATGCCAAGAAAGTAGCAATGGGGCAGCCTAGAGCTTCCCTCCAGAGGTGCAGCAGAACTCAGCCCTACCATCAAGTCTGAAGCCAGGAAGCAGGCTGGAAGAATGGGTCAACAAAAAAGAATCCCTAGGGCAGCTAGGTGGCTCAGTGAATAGAGCACTGGCCCTCAAGTCAGGAGGACCTGAGTTCAAACCTGGCTTCATACACTTGACACTTAACTAGCCATGTGACCTTGGGCAAGTCACTTAACACCAATTGTCCTACCTTCCCCCTCCAAAAAAAGAAAAACCACACACACACACACACACACACACACACACACACACACATACACACAAAAGAATCGCAGCACCATGAGCCAGTATGGTGGTAGGATGCTCAAGATGGACCCAGAAGACAATGACTCTAAAACATCTGCAAGCAAAGGCTCAGGAAAAAACACAGACTGGGTACAGAGAAGGGAGACATTCATCTAAACCAAATTTGTACAAAAATATTCATAACTTTTTGAGGTGGCAAAGTATGGGAATCTGAGGGGACGTCTGCAAAATGAGAAATGCATGAACAAGCTTTGGCCCAGGGACAGGACAGAATCCTCCTCAGTGGGATGGCAGCCAGGACTCGGGAGGGCTGAGGACAAAGCTCACCAGCCACCTTCTTACAGGAACACGAAGGACTCAGAGGAACAAGGAGACAGAAGTTTCTGGACATGGCCAGTGTGGGGACTTGTTTTAATTGACTACGCATGTTTGCAATACGGTTTGTTTTTTTGTGTGGGGGGGTGGGAGGCAGTGAGGAGGTGAATCTTATCTGATGAAAACAATAAATAATTTTTAAAAATAGTGAAGATCACATGCTCATGTGAGGCATGAATGAATGGCAATCTGCACCAGTGGAGGAAGTAATTCATGTGGGTGAGACAATGAATTCATCAAAGAAGTGATTTTTTAAAAAAACAAATTCTCCAGGGCTGTGTGGTCGAGTGGATTTCGGTTCAGAAGAGCCAAGTGTAAATCCGGCTTCTCTTTCTAACTTGACTGTCCATGAGTCACTCTTTCTTGCTGGATGTCAGGCCTTGATGGTCTCTTTCAGTTTCATGATTGATATAAGTGCACATGCTGGTAACTCTAGCTTAAATGGCCTCTCACGGAAACTCTGGACAGTGCTACTGTACCTTTAAGAGTGGAGGAAGGAAATCTCAGGGTGTGACAGTTCACCTGTCTGCGGAAGTGAGACACTTGTCACGCCTGAGAGAAAACGGGTGAGGTGCCAAGAGATAATAAGATGAAGAGAAATTCTTTCCTGAGAGACTGAGTGAGTGTTAACTATTATGGGAGAGTCTGAAAAAACATTTTGGCAGCACCAATGACAGCTCTCCTCCTGCAGAGAAACTGACCTGAAGAGGGGGTTTGCCATCCCGAGAGGGTCACTAGCACCAGTGTCTGTGGTGGAGTTATCAGCTGCTGATTCCATTAAAGGAAGATTGAAATATGGCTGTATTCTTTGTTACACTAGAAATAAATTGTTTGGCCACTCATTGTGATGTGCATTTAAAACTATGAGACTGCAGAGAGAGAAACAGAGACATATATAGTTACAGAGACAGAAACACAGCAATGGGGCAGAGAGAGAGAGACAGACAGAGAGTCACAGAGACAGAGAGAGAGACAGACAGACACACAGAGACAGACACACAGAGAGAGACAGAGACAGACAGGGAGACAGACAGAGACAGAGAGACAGAGACAGACACACAGAGAGAGACAGAGAGAGAAAGAGACAGAGAAACAGAGAGAGAGGAGATACAGAGAGAGAGAGACAGACAGGGAGACAGAGACAGAGAGAGACAGAGACAGAGACAGAGACAGAGAGAGACAGAGAGAGAGAAGGAAAGAGACAGAGAAAGAGAAAGAGGAAGAGAGAGAAAATTTGTGGGAAAAGAGGTTTCTCCAGCTTTTTACTGGGTTGGGCACTTAGAGCTAATTGACTGACTAATGAGAAAGACTGCATTTTTCTTAACTTATGAGGAAATATCAGTACATTCCCCTTGATTGCTTTAGAACTTGGGTAGAGAATTAATAAGGAAATGAGCCAGTAGCAGTTACAGAAGAGTAAAGGCTGGTATAATTCATTCTTCTCCTTTTAAAAAAATATTTTATTTTCCCCCAATTACATGTAAAAACAATTTTTAACATTTTTTCTTTGGAGCTCTAAATTCTGTCCCTTCTTCCCTCCCTTCTCCCTCCCTGAGGTGGTAAGCAATCTGATATAGGTTAAGCATATGTAATTGTGTAAAATATTTCCTTATTAGTTATTTTGAGGAAGAAAACTTGAAAAAGAAAGAAAGAAAAATAGCCTGCTTCATTCTGTACACAAGATGCATCCATTCTTTCTCCGGAGGCGGATAGCACTTTTCGTCTTGAGTTCTTTGGGAATGAGCCAAGTCACTCGCAGTTATTTATCAGGCAATTTTACTGTTGCTCTGTACGAGGTTCGCCTGGTTCTGCTCACTTTTCTTTGCATCAGTTTGTGTAATTCTTTCCAGGTTTTTCTGACATCCTCCTGCTGATTCTTTCTTATAGCACAATAATAGTCCATTCCAGTCCTATGACTGAGTAATTGTTAACTGGTGTAGTGCCTACTATAGTCCACCCAACCCTACACCAGGCTGGCTGCCCACAGACTGCCAGCTCTCAAGCCTGTTGCCCATTTACAGAATTATTCTCTGTTTGACTGAAGCCAGAGACACAGGCTATTCCTCTAAGCCTTGCAGTTTGATTTTAGTGGTAAAGACACTAGAGAGGATCCACCTCTACTGCCTGCCTGGTGGTTGGCCTTAAAATTACAGGCTTTCTCTCAGTGCAGGGCCTGGTTCTGGTCTGCACCTTCAGAGCTGTGTTTTCCTCTGACCCCAGCCAGAGTCCAGACATTCTTCCATTTGTCAGTAAGGGAAATAAGGATTCAGAGAGTCTGCTTTTGGGAACTGGAGAAACCCTCGGAGCTCTGGTGGCTGAATTCCTTCATTTAACAGAAGAGGAAGTTGGAGCCCAGGGAGGGGAAGGGACTTGTCTAAGGTCATGCAGGCACTAGTATGGGGTGAGGGATGTAGGGAGGCCTAGTGCGGCAGGGGACATTGGAGACATGGTAAATGCCTGGTTAGAATCTGGCTTCTGTCTCTGAGCCCAGCCTTGAATCCAGTGGGAAACCAGGGGTCATGGGGGAGGCTCAAGCTCTGGCTGCTGAGGGCCATCTGAGGTCCTCTATAATGAGGGGGGGTGGCCCAGGTGACCAGTGAGGGCAGCCTTGCTCTCAGTGGGGCTCCTTAACTCTTTGGAGGCCTGGGCAAGTTAGGGTTAAGGTTAGGTCCAAGCTCCAGGCTGTGATTTCTTCTCTCACAGGCATGGGCAGTGCCAGCTTTGGGGCTGGCACTGCCAGTAGCTGCCACAGGGAGAAGAAGGCAGTCCAACCCTGCAGTTATCCCACCCTCATAATTCCTCTTGTCTCCAGGGGGATTTCCCTGCCCAGGGCAGCTTCCTGATCGATACTGAGGGAGTGATTAGAGAGGCAGCCTTGAACCTTGGCAGTTAGGGAGGGGGCAAGTCCCCTTTGATGCTGCCCCTGCCACATTTACAAGCAGATAACAGTGACCTGCTCCTCACAGCTGCACACAGGCCCTCACGGTGTCTCCCAACCAAACACGCCTTCTGCATGTGTGTGCAGGGGCTGTGAAAACTGAAGCACTAAGCGTCTGTGGGTCCATGGGGGCCATGCTCAGCAGACATTTAGAGTACGCATTCCATGCCAGGCCTGGTGCCAGGCTCTTCACAGAAGTTATCTCATCTGGACTCCCAGCAACCCTAAGAAGTAGGTGCTGTTATTCCCACTGTAAAGATGAGGAAACTGAGACAGATAGAGATTGAGTGACTTGTCCAAGGTCACACAGCTAGTATGTGTTGGAGGTCAGATCTGAGCTCCAGCTTCCTGACTCTGAGCCTGGCACACTCTCCACTGTGCTGCCCAGCTCTCAGGAGAATTTAAGAGGCCAACTCTAAGGGCCTTCCCCATGTGCAGACTGTAGCAGATGGGTGGGGGTTCCAGGGTGCCCGAGGACAAAGATGGCATCTCACTCACAATGTGGCCCCCAAGCACTGGCTCCCAGAAGGGAATGTGAGGAGTTCTGTGCAGGTGCTTCTCCCAGAAGGGATCCCAGAGCACATGATCCCCACAGGACCCAGATGTTCAAGACACAGCAGCCTTGGAGCAAGGATTCCAGGTGAGCAGTGCAGCCTGCCACCAAGAATGGAAACTCTGAGAATCAGGGGACCAGGGACTTGAGCTTGAGGGGGCTTTGGGGCTTGGCACTGTGCTCTGTGGGAATCATGGTACAGAGGGTTGTACCTCCCACATGTTGGGGAAGTAAAGGGAGAGACAGACAGATAGATAGACAGAGAGAGAGAGACAGAGAGAGAGGGAGAGAGAGACAGAGACAGAGGGCATTCTGGGGTGGGGGAATTCCTTGCCCTGCAGCTGCCTGGATAGTGGGAGCCTCTGCTTGAGGTGAGAAGACATCAGGACCTGCACTGGCAGCATTTCTGGCCCAGAAGGCCCTGCCAGAGCCCAGGCTCCTATGCTGCCCCCTCCACAGAACTACAAGGTAAATTCTTCCCAAAATGGCCAGAGTCTCCTAGCTCCTAGCCCTGGGGGCTCAGCAATCCAGCTGATACCCAAAGGTTCTGCCAGAAGATCCTGGGAGGTATGTCAGGGTCTGCTCCACTCCATACCACCCAGAGATGGAGGGCCAGGAACAGGCTTCCTTGGTTCCCTTTGTGAACTGGGGGCTGTAGACACACTTAGGAGAGGTTTTCATCCACCAAAATAAAGGAGGTCACAGCAATTGGTGGATTTGGCCTCATAAATTCAAGGCAAGAAACATCAGTTAAGACCCTACTGTGTGCCAGGCACTTAGTAGAATGTTGGATTAGTGGATGAGAGAGACAGAGCCAGAGAAAACAGAGAGAGGAGATCAAGATGACAGCAAGGCTGAAAGCCTGGGTATTAGGACGACAGTGGTGCCCTTAATAGTAATAGGGACATTTGGGAAGCTGATTTCAGTTTGGACACATTAGGTTTGAGAAGCCTCCATGGAGACTATGGATCTCAGGAGAGTCTTCTGGGCTAGGAGCTCCCTGCTGAGGGACGATCATCTATCCCACACATACACAGGTGAACACATGTGTATCCCAAGCTAGGAGAGGCTGTGGACAGGTCCAGACTCCAGGACCAGTGACCATGGGCCACAGGAATCGCCATTCTGAGATCTAACAAAGCTACCAGCTGAGGTGTCTCCTGAGCTTTTTCCTTTGGCACGCCCTCTGGGCAGCAGGGCTAAGTGCAGAGCTTGGGCAGCCAAGACAGGCCTCTCAGCTACCCAGGCTAGTGTGAGAACTGAGGAAGCTTGCGGGTCTCTCCTCCCTGGTCATTTTTGGCTTCCCTCAAAGGAGGGGGTGATCTGGACCTGTCTCCACCTGGAAGGTGAGATTTTTCTACCTTTGAAGAGTGAAATGTGGAGCTGACTTGGGAGAGAAGGACAAGCCTCCAGGCCTCTCTCCCCAGGGCTCCACCTGTCTGTGTGACCTTGAGGTGGTATTTGTCTTTTCCTGGGCTTGGCGTGAGGCCATGGGGCCTGGGGCCCTGTTCTTCTCTGTGCCAGCTCAGGGTGTGGGGCCAGGGACAGTGCATACCATTCAAAGGTCTGGGCACTGAAGCAGAAACCCCTCCTTGGACTGGCGCCAGGCCTCCAGGAACCTTGGCACTGGCCAAGGCAGGCACGCCTTCTCTGCACACCCCTGCATGCCTGGGAATCCTCTGGTGACAGACAGATGGGCTGGCCATCTTGGTCCTGGGCCTGCTGCTGTCCCTGCCATACCTGGGCAGTGCCTGGCAACAGCCCCACCACTGCCCCTATTTTCTAGGGCTCTCCCAGGGAGTGTCTCTTGGTCCTCCCGGAATTTCATGTCACTGATGTTTGAGAAGAGCTTTCTTGAGTAAAATCCTTGCCAAGAGCTCATAAAGTATTAATGTCACCCAAAAGCGTTAGTGGAGTGCCTGCTGCGTGTGCTGCTTTGGGCAGAAGGGCACAGGGCCCAGAGACAAAAGCAAGAGCCCCTGCCTGACTCCTGGCCAGGCACTTTGTGCACCACAGTGACACCCAGGTGGCCATAACATATATGCAAAGTAAGGGAGGGGGGGGTGAAGCTGGATGCCTGGCAGGAGAGGGGCGAAGTGGAGGGGCTCACGCTGCCAAGCCGGGGAAATCTGGAAGGCTTCTGGTGGAGGCAACAAAGGGAATCGGGGAGGAGAAGCAGCATTCCAGGCATGGGCCAAAGCATATGCTAAGATCAGAGGTGGGACCTGGAGAACAAGGGCAGACACTGTGTGGGGGTGTCTGGGAAGAGGGGAGCCAGACTAGAAAAGTCTGCATGATACCCTGGGGGCAGAGCCAAGGCTGAGGTCTCTGTTACCTCAAACTGGGCCGAGACTTGGACTAGTGGCGGAGTTGCTGCATTGCTTTCCCCTGAACATCATAGGAGAAGCTTTCCCTTGGGGTCTAGTAATGGGTTTGATTTGCAGCACTTGTTTATTAACAAACAGTAACAATCACGGCTGGTGTCGCATGTCAGTGTTTGTAAGCCACCGTCATAGACTGGAGACAGGCTTACTATAGCTCTACCATATCTATATAGCTCCACTATATAGGGTTTCTATAGAGTCAAATGGGATGTTTCAGAAAAGGCAGTTCCTGCAAGTGGTTGGAGTGACAATTGGCAATGTCTTGTTATGAGGGGCTACTCTCTGTTGAATCGACAGAATGTGTGTTTTTACTTTTAATCTCTGAGGTTTTATGAGAAAAACTAGAGAGAAGAGAAAGAAAAAAGGAGAAAAGAAACTTCTTTTTTATTACAACTGCCTAAATTGTTTTGTTATAAAGAAACATTATAGAGAGAAATCTATGGAGTTTGTGAGGAAGTGAGAGACTCAGTATACTGTTCTGAAAGTTGAAAACTGAAGAGGACAAAGAGGAAAGTTTACTTGGAGACTGAATTTAACTCATCTTGAGCAATAATATGTAGAAGATTCTTGACAGCCTTTCATCAGTATTTGGAGTAAACAGAATAGTGAAATGGTACTTTTGGAAGTGAAGAGAGTTTAAGATGACTCTGGCTTTGAGATTATAGTCAAAATATTTTAAATAATGAGCAATATCTTTGTTTAATAATTATTTCATTTGTTAATAAATCGTATATTCAATAATGTTATTTACTTAAATAATTATCAATGTCTTTGTTCATTATTTCATTTCTTTTTTTTCTTTTTCTTTTTGGAATGGCACTTTGGGTTAAGTGATTTGCCCAAGGTCACACAGCTAGTAAGTGTTAAGTGTCTGAGGCCAAATTTGAACTCAGGTCCTCCTGACTCCAGCCAGGGTTGGTGCTCTATTCACTGTGCCACCCTGCTACCCCAATTATTTCATTTATTAATGAATCAAGTATTCAATAATTTAATTTACTTAATCATAAAGATTAAGGGATTTACTATATAAAAAAATTAGAGTAATTATTATTATGAAAGGTCTCTCTAGTTTATTAAGTAAATAAAATTTAACAGACTGTGATAGGTGCTCAAGATGATTAATTATGAGAAAGAGGTTGCAATTTTATTAATTAGAAAGACAAGATTCAAAATCATTCCAGAATTTCTCTACAACTCAGGTTAACAAGATTAAATATGAGCATGAGTCAAGTAGCAGGCTGGCTGAATGTATCATCCCCAGAAGACTTGCCATACATTTTAAGATAGATACCCATTTTCCAATAGGTTGGCACCTCCCAGCACTTATGTCTTCCTTTTTGTCTGTCCCTCTTTAAAGACAGGGCTTAAATGAGACATCCCTGTGCTGCCCCTGGAATCCAGGAGATGCCCATGGAAGTCAGCTGGCCAAGGCTACCCTAAGTTAGTTGGTGATTATCTCTGGGACTCTGGACAATCTTTCTTCTGACTCAGCTGCTGTCAGGGCTCTTGGGTGTTCAGGAATCATGGCAGGTTCCTCATACATAGCCATCATGGCAGAATGAGCTGACATGGCCAACAGTGCCCTCAGATGGGTTCATTCTTCAGCTTATTCTGCCAAGCTCAAATTCGAGGCAGATTGGGTTCAAAGGGCTCTGCCAAGTACTTAGCCTAGTGCCTGGCACATAGCAAGTGCTTAATAAATGCTTGTTTCCTATGTGACAGACCCACCTAATGAAGATCCCCATGCATGGCGAGAAGGTCATTGTAATTCTGCTTGGAGGTTTGGAGAGTTTATCATTATCATGAACCCTGCAAGTTTTGTGGGTTAGAACAGAAATTTTCTAAACTGGTGGCACCAAAATTTTCTTTCTAGAGAAAGAGAACTCTGGTAACCAAACTTGAAGGGGAACAAGAAAAAATCACAGGAAGAGGCCAGCAGAGGACAAAGTAAATGGTATAATAAAAGGAGTGAGAAACATTTAGACACATGCCTGAATCTAGCTGAGCTTTCATGAATTGTCAAGAAACATTACCTAGGTAACAGAGGGATAAGGAGAGGACTGCTGCTTCCTACTGCTGCTACTGTTACTACTGCTGCGGCTCCCATTACTGTGACTATTGCTGTGGCTACTGTTACTGTTACTATCACTGTGGCTACTGTTACTGTTACTATCACTGTGGCTACTGTTACTGTTACTATTGCTTCTGCCATTACTGTTACTACGGCTGCTGCTGCTGCTGCTACTACTACTGCTGCTGCTGTTTTTGCTAATGTGGAAGATTAGGTTTTTTTCCAGATATTTCAGAAAGGGAAAGATGCTGAAAGTGTGTGTACATGTGTGTTCATGCTCATCCCATCCACAAAGGCAGTGATGGTCAGACCCACTGCAGAAGAAATGGACCTGCTAAATTTTGCAGAGTGAAAAACCAGCATGGAAAAGCTGAAGGTACCAACCTGAGAAACATCTGGGATAAATTAGAAGAGGGGCTCCCTTCCCACTTGATAACCAGGGTTAGCCCAAGTCATCATTTATAGCAACATTAGTGACACTGAAAATGAGTTGTCATTGTTGGCATTGGGCTCAAATGCCATTTTCTATTCCTGGCAAAATTCTAAATTGTGCTACTAAAGTGAAGTGAGGGCGTCCCAGTGTAACATAGGGAAGACTTGGCTAGTGGGCTCTGGAGTGGTCTCAGAGCATGGGAAGGAGGCAGTGGGCTGGGAGGCAGCAGGCTTGCAGGGTAGTAGCTGGTGACCTTCCCTTTGGGTCTAGGGCAGAGAATCCCTTCAGGAGAAGGAGCTAGGCAGCAAGCTCAGGAGGCAGTGGGCCCAGGAGGCAGTAGGATCAGGAAAAAGTGGGCCCAGGAGGCTGGTAGGCTCACCCTTCTCAGTAGTCTTTAAGTATGATGACCCTCCCTCAGAGGTGATGCGTTCAGGTAAAGATTAGATCAGAGCCCTCTGGTCCCTCCCAGCTCCGGTTTCTGTGGACACCTGCATTTCATTAGAGCTCACATCTCTCTTGGAATGTTATGTGAATGTTTAGGCTCAGGTTTTTGTAAAAAGGTTCAGCACTGTTTTGATAGACGAGACAACTGAAGAGAAAGAATGCTTAAATTCTCTCTTGCTTCCAATTCTTGTCTCTAGGGAACTGGGTCTGTTCAGCCTTTAAGGAGGCTGGACGAAAGCTCCCCACCCACCTGATTTCATTTCTCTGCAACAAAGAAGCTGGCTTTGCAAAGAGAATCTCCCAAAGGGATGGCCAGGGGCACCAGTGGAGAGAAGATGGGAGCTGCCCCTCAGTGAGCAGAGGAGACAGGAACGTGACAAATACGGAGGAGAGTGCAGGAAAGCCAGCACCTCAGCTAGTCCTCTGGAGGGCTGTGGGAACTTGGGTCAGCCATTCTGCAAAGCAGCCTGGAGCCAGGACCCCCAGGCACTAATAAGGCCAGCCTCTGGAACCCAGCAATGCCACTGCTGGGCCTGGACACCCCAGAGAGATCCAAGCAGGACGACACCGACTCCTGTGTCCTTCAAAATACTTGTAGCAACATTTTTGTGATGGCAGATGGCCAGAGACTAACTGTCCATTGACAGAGTCATCGCTAAACAGATGTGAATGTAGTTGAATATCGCTGTCCTGGAAGAAATGGAAAAAATGGGTAGTTCCTGAGAATGGGCCTCATGGAGAATATGGAATGAGATGGGTCTGGAGAGGAGTGTGTTCGTGGGGGGTGGGGGTAGGCAGACAGAGAGAAGGGGATTTACAATCTCCTCACTAAGGAGTTCCTCAAAGCCCTGGTTCCATAGGCCCATTCTACAGATGAGAACCTTGAGGTTTCTGGTCAGAAGCCTAGGCAGCTGGTAGGAGATTAATTAGTGAACAAGGTGGCTTTCTGAGGCCCTGGGAAAGGCCCCTTTCTGCTAAGTCAGTGCATTATGCTCTCATTATTTTTGCTTCAATGTGCCTGCATACTAAGATGAAGAGGCCTGCCTAGAGTCACATGGGTAGTGAGGGGCCAGATCAGGGCCAGAGCTCCCACTCAGCCTCTTGGTCCAGGGCTTCCTCTCACTCAAAGGACTCCCTGGAGGGCTCCAAAGGGCCCTCGGCACCTCTTCCTCCTTAAGCCGCCCCACTGTCTTTGCCAGGTTTTCTGGCAGGAGGATGGGTGAAGTTAGAAACTGCAGGAAGTTCCTTCCCATTCCATGCTTTTCTGCCTCCAGGCTTGGCAGCCATCAGAGGCCAGGCCAGTAATTAGGAGCCCCCATGAAGTTTGCCCCTGTAGGTTTGGCACAGCCTCCTTCTCTTCATTCTGTGCTGAAGACAACTTCAGAGCTAGAAGCCAGAGGCTGAGACTCAGATGCCTCTGGGCAGCGACCCAAGAGGCCAGGGCAGCCACGCTGGCATCTCTGGGACCTGAAGCTTCCCTAAGTTGACCAAAGGCCCCCACTAGGGGCCTGAAAAGCAAAGCCTCTGGATTAGGTTTTCAAGGAGAATGCTGGACAAAGCCTTTTGGTCTCCCTGAGAAGCCGGTGTCTGGTCACAGTGTCCTTCTGAGAGGTCTTGGGGAAATCACCTCTCCCCCGGGGCCTCTCTTTCCTCACCTGTAAAATGATGGCATTGGACCAGATGAACTCTGAGGCCCCACCCAGCTCAGAATCCTGCTGACAATAATAACAATGACAACAGGACCTGGCAAACAGTAGGTGCTTCATAAATGTTTACTGATTGATAATAATAACAAGGGCTCCAGCAGCTTCACCAGTGGGGGGCATGGAGGAGGGGAGAGAGCAGTCAAGTGTCCCTGGGGATGGGGGTCACCCCTGGACCTGCCTGAGAGGGACTATGTTACCTGGGCATGGTGGGTGGGGGCAGGGGTAACATTCATGCCTGAATTTATGAAGAAGCAGCGCGCCCTGTCCCTGCCAAGGGGCTAGAGCAGAGGAGAATGGCTGCTTTCCCTTCCTCTCTGCCCCCTGTGATGGTCCATCTCCCCACTCCATCTTAAAAGCCTGCCTAGGACAGCAGCTGCCATTGCCTTTCCTCTCCAACCATGAGGACGATTCCCTCTGAATCCCCAGTGGTCTCTTGGTGGCTGAGCCTAATGGCCTCTTCTCCATCCTCAGGCACCTTGACCTCTTTCTTGGCAGCCTCTAACCCTGTGCATCACCCTCCCTTCCTGGATCCTCTCTCCTCTCCCAGCAGGCATTCCTCCTGGCTCCGACCCGGGCCTCTGCTCTCTCTTCCTATGGGTCTCACCAATGGCCATCTCCATGAGATAAGGCTCAGATCTATTCCTGCCCAAATCTCCAACTACCCATGACAAATCTGGAATTAGGAAATAGAAATTGCCACAGAAAGTGAAAGCTCAATCTCTTTTCCCCAAACCTTTCCCTGCTCCTCCCTCCTTTATTACTGAGAACAGTGGCAGCTTTCCAGTCCCCCAAGCTCCGACCTAAGAGGCCTCCCAGACCCCCCAGATCCAATCTGGCCTCATCTTTGCCCCTGCTGCAGACCCTTATCACCTCACACCTGGACTATAGCTGTTGGGGGGTATGGAGGTCTGCCCCAAATCTTTCCCCATTCCAGCCCAATCTTTATTCAGCCAGTAAAGTGACTTCCCTAAAACGCGGGTCTGATCATGTCACCCCCCAGTCAGTGTATGCCCTCAGCTTCCTATTCCCTCAGGACAGGTTTAAAGTACTCTTCATGGCCTTCAATGCCCTTCATCCCCAGCCCCCTCCTCCCCTTTCTGTCTCTCAGGCCTCTAGTTACAGGGGACTCCGGCCTCCTGCTGTTCTTCTGACAAGCCCCTCCCTCCACTGCGGGCCTTCCTCCCTCCATAGGGCCTGGACTGCCCTCCCTCTCTCCTCCTCATCTCTGGCTCCCAGTGTGAAGGAAGCCTTTCTAATTCTGCTTCATTCAGGACCCTCCCTCTGTCAGTATGGCTGGTCTGGTGCTGGTGTGCTTGCATGTGAATTTGCACTCATTTACTCTGTGAGCCCCTCAGGATCAGGGCCTGCTTTTGCCCTGTATCTTCTGAACTCAGAACAGCGGCTGCTTGCTGACTGATGGACTGGCCTCACTGTGCTCCTGTGGGGGTCCCAGAGCTGCTTGGGTGGGCCAGGCCTGGGAGCCCAGACGCCTTGTCAGGCTGAGCCGCCGGGACTTTGGTCAGCACTCCTCAGAGGCTAATCTGCCTTGGTGGTGATGGGGCTGGGGCCCAGTCTTGGCTCCCCTTCCCCCAGGCTGCAAGCCTGGAGATTAGGGAACAAGGCAGCTTTCTAATTCTCTGGGGAAGGCCCCTTTCTGTGAAAGCCTTTAATTATATTTCGCCTCATTTAGACGTCCATTCCCTGGAGCTCCCAAGGACACTGATGGAGGGAGTGGGGAGACAGCCCTGGGAAGGGCACATCCCTGGGGGGGGGTAGCCTCCTCAGAAGCATGACCTGGGCCCAGAGATGGCTGAGCCCCCTCCTTTGCCTCAATATCCCACCCAAATGATCAGTTCTTCTGTCCTGGGTGCTGAGGTGCGGTCCATGCCTCCAGGGAGTCCCAGGGTAGTTGGGATAAGAAGGTGATGACCTGGGCCAGTCATTAAACTCCTGGGGTCTGGGTTTGCTCAGGGTCAGACTGGATGGCCTGGGCTTCTGAGGTCTCTTTGAACTCTGCCCCTAAGATGCTACAGTCCCAGACTTGGCTTCCCTTCCCAATCCTTTGCTGTGCTGATTGTTAAATGTTCAATGTGAGCCTAGGCACTTCAACAATCAGCCAATGCTACCAGTTGGATTTGGCGTAGTATGCTGTGGCTGTTGAAGGAAGACCTGAATTCAGATCCAGTCTAGCTGGGTGACCCTGGCCAAGTCATTTAGCCCTTGTCTGCCTCTCTTTCCCCATCTGTAAAATGGGCACTGGCCTCCCAGACTCATTGGGAAGATCAAATGAGAGAGTAGGTGACAGAGCTCAGCGCCAGGTCTGGCATGAAGGAGGGGCTCCGCAAATGCCCGCTTCTAGTTTGCCAAGTTTTTCTTGGTATTTTCCGTGTCTTCCTGTCACTGTAGTTGTCCCAAGGGTCTGCCCCCCTTCCAGAGACCCATCCCAAATGAGAAATAATATTTTGGGGAGGGAAAAGCAAGTCAGCCCAATGTTGGAGGCATAGGTCAAGTCTGCCTCAGAGCACCTGGTGAGCCCTGTGGAGCTGGCACCTCCCCAGAGGGCTGGGCTGGCTGCAGCACCCCCTGCACCCCTCTATCCAGCCTAGCCACAGCTTAACTGGATCTTTCCAGTTCTGTTTTTCTGGTGCATCCTCATTCTTCTGGAGTCTGTTGGCACTATATCTGCATGTGTCCACGATGCCAGCCATTATTAGCTCCAGTAGTAATAGTATCAGTAATGCCATTACCATTTTAGGCAAGGTTTTCCTTTTGGAGAGTTGCTTGTTAAACATTCACCAGCACACCAGCAGCCTCTCCTGCCTGCCATGCCTCCTGGAGCCAAGGGAGCCTTTCCAGCCCCTCTCTTCACTTCTCAGTGCAGTTTGCAAGGATCTGCTGGCTCACCTGGTGAGTCCTTCTCCTGGAGTGTAATCTCCTTGAGATACCACACCAACATGCATTTTGCACGTCTGGCCGAGCACAGTCTTCCATACAGTGGATTAAGGAGCACGCTTTTTAACACTGGACCAGATGGCAGTTATTGGACTGTGGGAGAAATGCAAGCACCCAGTGCTCTGTTCAAGTCACTGGGGAATTCCTCCTCTCAGCACTTCCTAGAAGGGAGATCTCCAAGCACTGTCTCTTCACACTGTGGGGGTCTCAGAGAACTTCAGGGAGTTCCTTTCTTGTCTATTTAGTGTCTCATGAACCTCCTGGAGCCCCTTTCCCTTCTCTTCCTAAAGTGGCAGTAGGGCCTTAGCTACCTTGGGTCACAGGGGCTTGGCTGTTGGCAGGCTCTCAGAGCTAGGCATTCTGGGGGGACAGATATCCCAGAGCATCCCTGAGAGCCATGTGCACTGTGGAGATCTGTGTGAGAAAAGGGACCTGAGGGAGTCTGTGAGAGGGAAGAGAGACAAAGAAAGGAAGAAAAAAGAAAGTAAGGATGGAAGGAGAGGGAGAGAAAGAAGGGAAAAAAAGAAGGGAAGGAAGGAAGGAAGACTGGCTGGAATGATTCCCTGTTACCCTCTTCCAAATCCCTGCTGCTCCTGTAATTCTCCTTACCCCCTCCCCTCCTCCCCTCTCCTTCCTCTTCCTTCCCCATCTCCTTCCTCTTCCCTCCCTCCCCCTTCCCCTCCTCCCCTCTCCTTCCTCTTCCTTCCCCCTCTCCTTCCTCTTCCTTCTTCCTCTCCTTCCTCCTCCCCTCTCCCCCTCCCTTCTTCTCCTCATCCCACTTCCTCCAAGGGAATTTTGTGGCCTGGAGCCCCCCTCCCCTGCTGGTTGTCTCCTCTGGGAGACCTCGAGCTTAGCAACATCATTCCTAAGGGCTCTGAAGTGCATGGTTGGTGGAGGCCAGCAAATGGTCTTTCAAACAAGATTCTTTGTTTTGAGAAAGAAGAAGCCAGGCCAAGCTGCCCCTGGCAAGACACTGGTCAGGTATGCACAGTTCCCTGGCCTTTCCCCTCGGGCGTCCCTGAGGGGCTCACAAAGGCAGGCAGGAGGTGGGAGCCTCTGAATCCCCATCCCTGGAATGGGCCTCAGAGGGCATCCAGACCTACCCCCTCATCTTACTGATGAGGGTAATGGGCTTCCGAGCTGGGGAACAGCTGATTTGGGATTTGCACAGAGGTCTTTGGACTGCTGCTCCAGGGCTCCAGGGAACCTTGCTGACCCTTCCCTGCCTGCTGCTCTTCATCTGCTTCTCTGATGCAAATCTGTCTGGACCTGGGCTGCCTTTCCTGGGCTTTGCCCCTGTGTGAGCCGGCAGCACACCAGCCTTGAGGACTCTGGCTCGGATCCTTCTGGCCAGGAGGAGCATTTAGCCTGTGGATTCACTCACCCTAGATGACATCTCCTGCTTATTCTGGTTCATGTCTGAGCAGAGAAAGGGAAGGGGGAGGCCCAGGACCACAGACCTGGCAGAAGCTTATGAGGCAGAAGAAGGTGCCCAGCCCCCTGCAGCCCCTCTGCTCCCGTGGCCATACTGGCCTACTCGCCTCAGGCCTGGTGTTTCCTTCTGGCTGCCATTTGTGGGCAGGAAAGGAATCAGCATTTATCTAGTACTTGCTGTATACTGGGTGCTGTGCTTCACAGAGAGTATCCTCACAACCCTGGGAAGTAGGTGCTGTTAATATCACGATTTTGCAGCTGAGGAAACTGAGGCAAACAGCACTTAAGTTACTTTCTCAAGGTCACATAGTGAGGAAGCATTTGAGGCTGGATTTGAACTCAAGTCTTCCTGTGCCCAGGACCAGTCACACCTCAGAACAAGAGATGTCTTGTCTGTGTTCGTCTGTCTGTTTGTAGCAGTCTGCCTCCTAGGGGGCACCATAGTGTGAGAGCTCCTGGAGCTGGGAAGCCCTGAATTCAAATTCAGCCTCAGATACCAGGTAGCTGTGTGATCTAGGACAAACCTCGATTCCCTCAATTCTAAGATAAGAATGATAATAACGGGATTATTGTGAGGGTCAAACAAGGTAATATTGGGCATCTAGCACGGTGCCTTGTATAAAGCAGGTGCTTAATAAATGCTCATTTCCTTCCTGTCTGGCACCAGGGTAGGTTTTGAGCCCTGGGGTCTTTCTGTCTGATTCCAAACCCACGTGGCTAACCATTGTGCCACATTGGCCCTCTAGTAGAACGCAGGCTCAGGCTGTGTCCAGAAAGTCCTTGGAGCGTGATGCAGTGGAGACTATTGGGAGTAGTGTAGACAGTGACAGGCCCTCCCCTCCCCCTGCTGCCCTGCTCTGTCCCTCAGGCTTTCTAGGGATTGAAGAAGGGGGAGTGGAGTGAGATGGAATCACTCTCAGATGCAAATTCTTTGTGGATCCATAACCCATTGGGAAAAATCAATAAGGAAGGCCTGAAGAAGGCCTGCTTAGCAGCCTCACTCTGGGGGGATTGCTGAAGATTGATCAAGGTGGGGGAGGAGGTGAGCCAGCTCCCTGGCCCCCCCATCCTACCTGCTCAGCTTCTGGGGACCCAGAAGCATCAGGGTGGAGGGGATCCCCATACACAGATGGCTTGGGGGGAGGTGAGGGGGTACAGAGGAGGGCATCCCATGGGGGTCAGAGAACCTGCAGGGCCCCCCAGCTCTCATCCTGGTTTGGGGGGGGGCCTAAGTCAGCAGCCAGACATCTGGGTCTCCAGGGTCCCTTTCCCCAGCGGCTTGTGGAGAGAGGTTTCTCTCTGGGGACAAAGATCACAGACCTTCGGTTCCAGAGCTAGACATTTCTCCCACGACGGAAGTCCTGGGGGTAGGGACTGCAGGGATGGAGCTTGGGCTTGAAGCCAGGAGCTGCCAGGAGGGGGGGCCAGGATGGCTGCCATCCAGGCCCAGGCCTAGCCAGGTGAGAGGCCATCTGGAGGAGCGAGCACCCACTGCTTGCCAAGCCTGTGCTAAGCACCTTATCTGGCTGGGTCTTGAGCCCGAGGTTCAAGTGCAAACCCAGCAGTGTGCCCTCTGGCCCCTGTCCAAGGTTCCCATAGAGTTGGCCTCTGCCATTGAGCTCCTGACCAGGGTCTACAGCAGGTTTCTTCAGAAGGGAGCCCCCAATGCCCACGAGGCTCCCTCCTCCTCTGTGGCTCCTGACAGACCCAGAGCAGAGCTCTGGAGACACTGGGAGGGCTGCAGTCAGAGGCTTGCCTGTTTTCAGAGTATTGTCAGGCTGATAATCAGAGCTCTCTCAGATGCACGACATGACCCCCATCTGCCTCCAGCTCTGACCCCCCCAACAGAAGAAAGATTGCTTGGCTCAAACACTGCCTGGTACAGGAGTCCGCTGGTCAGTCCACAATCACTTATTAAACTGCTGTGTGCAGGAGTGTAGAAACAGTCCCTGCTCTCAAGAGGCCCTCCGTCTAATTGGGAAATACCTCTAGCATTGGTGCAGTCCAGGGAAGGGAGGGCCTGGGGAAGGCTCCTTGAAGGTAGGGCTGGAGAATATTCTATGAGGGGGAGGTGAGGAAGGACAGAAGTCCCTGCACGCAGGACAGCCTTAAAGGCATGGACTTGGCAGGTGGCATGTCTTGGGGCCCCCATCTGGGTGGAAGCAGTGAGCTGGGAGAAGCCTGGGGAGGCAGGATGGGTCAGGGGACCAGGGACGATTTTGTATTTGATCCCAAAGCCCAAAATCAAGCTGTCAGGACCCCCTGCTGTCCTGGGTTTTCTCGGCTCCCCAGGGGCCGAGCTCCTGCCAGGTGATTCTTCTGGACCTCTGTCCAGATGGTGCTGTGAGACCCCATGGAGCTGCCCCCCCCCCCCAGCAGAGCCTCCTAGTGGGCGGGGGCCATCTCTGCTGTCAGCTGTCTCTGCCTTCTTCAGCAGCACACAGGTGACCTTTCCACAAGCTCATTTAGAGCTTTGAAAAGGGCACTGCTCGATGTGTTAATGCCAAGGTCTGCTGCTTGGAGTCGCTTGTCTGATTTATTCTCAAAGTCTCTAGGACAAAAACTCCCTCTAAGATGGGTCCTTGGGATGCTGCTCTGCCCCCTGGGGAAGGCTGGGGCAGAGCCCTCCCAGCTGGCCCAGCCCTTCTGAGGCAGAGCTCAGTCCATCCCACCAGGGCAGACCCTCCTCTAAGGGGTCAGTGCCCGTTCCTCAGGATGGGCTCAGCCAGCCCCCATTCTCTCCACAGTGCTGCAGGGAAAGGAGTAGCATTCTAGAGAATGTCCTACATTGCCCAGGTTGTGGGCAGAAATGCCATGGGGGCCAGGAAGGGCCTCTCTTCCTGGCCCTGCTTGAGGTAAGCAGCCCTCCTGCGGAGTCCCATGCATGACTTGCCCCTCTATGGGCTCTGAATGCCCTGAAGGCTTGGGGACACCTGAACAACTCCCTGAGAATCCACTTGCAGCATGGACCCTGGGCCTGACAGGTCAAGGAGAATGGAGCCCTAGATGGCTCCCACTCATGCAACCTGGCTCTGGAGTCCACAGTCCTAGGTTCAAATTCTGGGTCTTCCACTTACTACCTGAATGACCTTGGGAAAGTGATTTCATCTCACTAGGCCTAATATTCCTCCTCTGTAAAAGAGGGAGTTGGAGTAGATGGCCTCCAGCCAGACAGTCTGTGCCCACTGCTCTTGGTGTTTCGAGGGCTGAGCAGATATCCAGAATAGATTTAAGGTCAGATAACCTTCTTTATGCTCCAGGGCAGAGATGGGGATATCCAGCCCTCGGTCACACACTGAGGAAAGAGAGAAGCAGAAGGGCTGGGCTGGGCTGCGTTTCTGTATGTCCCTCATGGGGTATGTGATGCAGTGTCTCTGCAGAATGGTCTGGGGACTTGGGGACCTAAGAGAGTCTAGGACAGTCCGGGGCTGCTTGATGTCCTTGGTGACTCACTTCAGGGTGAACTCTCTCCAGGCACCTAGGGTGCTGGCTTTAAGGGGTCTGCTTGGGACAAGTTCCCCCAAAGCCCCAGCCAGTCCTGTCCCAGAGGATGGAAGCAGGGTGTGCATACTGGTGGGATCAGAGATGAGTTTAAACTTGACTGGGCAGTCCCTGCTCTGGACAGCTCCTTCTGAGTGCCCCCTCCAGAAGCTCAGTGTCAGCTGGGCATCCCTCATCGCTGGCACAGGCAGCCAGAGGCATCACCAGTGCCTTTGGTCCACCACAGAGCCATGTTCCCATTTGTGTAGGGAGGCTCTGAGGCTGATGGAAGAGATGTGAGTAGCCGTTGTCCCTTTGGCCAAACATGCCTCTGGGCAGCTCCCCCAGCTCAACGGCTTCTCTCCCTCACCAAATATGGAATGAACATGGACTCTGGAGTAGCCAGTTAGAGGAACAGGATGAGGTCCAGCTGTGGGGAAGGGAGAGACTTACACCCCAAGGAGACAGAGCCTGGGCCATGGCTGCTGGCCAGAGCAGGACGCCTTAGCTGTGGGTTGTTACGTGTTCCTTTGGCAGGCACAATAGTGCTGCTATAAATATTTTTGGACATATATGCCCATTTCCTCTTTTAGGGTATCTGCCTTACAGTGGGATTACTGAGTCAAAAGGTATACATGGTTAATTATTTGGGATTATGGTTCCAAAATGATTTTCTACTATGGTTGGACCAATTCACAATTCCACCAACAATGCATTAGTGCACTTGCCGTCCCGTGTCCTCGCCCACAGTTATCCCTCTCCTGTTTTGTGCTGTTTGTCAGCGCGATGGCTATCAGGGGGGACCTCCCAGACAGCACACGTTGTTCTTTCGGCAGTGAGACCTTCATTGGCCATTTGGTCATTTCTCTATTGGAGGTGGAGCTTGTACATAGTTAGACCAATTCCTGATGGATCTCCCGTATCAGACCTTTATCAGAGACGTTTGGGCAGAAGAGTCTTTTCCCAGTTAACTGTTTCCCTTCTAATTCTCACTTCATTTATGTTGTTTGTGCAAGAACTTTTAAATTTCATTTAATCAAAATTGTCCCTTTTATTTTTAGCGATTCCCTTGTTTGATCAAGAACTCTGCCCCTAACCATGAGTGAGAAAAACATTTCTCTTCCTGCTCCCTTCATTTGTATAGAATGTGGCCCTTTATATCTAAGCCCTACATCCATGGGGAGTCAGTCTATGGTGGGATTTACTATGAGATATTGGTCTAAACCAAGGGTTCCTAACCTTTCTTGGATCTTGGGCCCCTTTCATCATCAGTCTGTGAAGTTTCTTCACCTCTTCTTGGAAGAACATTTTTAAAAGCATAAAACAAAAAGCATAGGATTGCAAAAGGAACCAATTATCTTGAAATTCAGCCTCGTCCATATATGGGCCCCAGGTGAAGACCCTTTGGCCCCAACATCATTTCTGCTACACCCCATTCCAGTTCACCTGGCAGCTTTTTTTTGTTCTGTTTTTTAAAAATTACTTTTATTATTTATTTTGGTTTTCAACATTTGCTTTTATAAGAGTTTGAGCTCTAATCTCCCCCCTCCCCTCCCTCCTCGCCAAGATAGCATGTAATCTGATGTGTGCTATAGGTGTACATTCATACTAAAAACATTTCCACATTAGTCATGTTGTGAAAGAAGAATCAGAACAAAAGGGAAAAACAATGAGAAAGAAAAAAGAGAGAGAAAACAGTGGCTTCAATTTGCATTCAGATGCCATAGTTCTTTCTCTGGATGTGGATGGCTTTTTCTACTGTGAGTCTTTTGGAGTTGTCTTAGATCATTGCATTGCTGAGAAGAGCTAAGTCTTTCACAGTCAGTCATCACACACTGTGGCTGTTGCTGTGTACAGTGTTCTCCTGGTTCTGCTCTCTTCACTCAGCATCAGTTCATATAGTCTTTCCAGGTTTTTCTGGAGTCCACCTGCCCACCATTCCTCACAGCACAATAATATTCCATTACATTCATATACCACAACTTGTTCAACCATTCCCCAACTGATAGGCATCCCTTCAATTTCCAGTTCTTGGCCACCACAAAAAGAGCTGCTATAAATAATTTGATACATACAGGTCCTTTTCCCACTTGTATGATCTCTTTGGGATACAGCCCTAGAAGTGATATTGCTGGATAAAAGGGTCTGCACAGTTTTATAGCCCTTTGGGCATAGTTCCAGATTGCTCTCCAGAATGATTGGATCAGTTCGCAACTCTATCAATAATGAATTAGTGTTTCAGTTTTCCCACATCTCCAACATTGATCATTTTCCTGTTTTGTCATGTTAGTCAATCTGATCAGTGTGATATAGTACCTCCGAGTTGTTTTAACACTGTACGCAGTAACAGCCACATTGTAGGATGACTGACTTTGCTAGACTTAGCTCTTCTCAGCAATGCAAGGAACTAAGACAACTTTAAAAGACTCGTGATGGAAATGCCATCCACATCCAGAGAAAGAATGATGGAGTCTGAATGCAGATGGAAGTATACTATTTCCACTCTCTCCCTTTTTGCTGTTGTTTTGTTTCTTCTTTCTCGTGGCTCCTCCCATTGATTCTAATTCTTTACAACATGACTAGTGTGAAAATATGTTTAATATGAATGTATATGTAGATCCTATATCAGATTACATGCTGTCTTGGGGAAAAGGGGAGGGGAGGAAGGGGAAGAAAACGTAAAACTCAAAATCTTATGGAAATGAATGCTAAAAACTAAAAATAAATAAATTTATTAAAAACAAAACAATAAATTTTATATAATAAAAATGATCCAGTTTGCATTTCATAATGTTCTCTGTCTCTGGTTTGGTCATAAATTCTTCCCTTCTTTATAGATCTGACAGGTAAACTATTCCTCGCTCTCCCAGATTGCTTACAGTATCAGCCTTTATACTTGGACTTTATCTTGGTGTACAGTGTAAGACATTGATCTATGCCCAGTTTCTGCCATACTATTTTTCAGTTTTCCTAGCATTTTTTTGTCAAATAGTGAATTCTTATCCCAGAAACTGGAGTGTTTGGGTTTATCACACAGTAGATTACTATAGTCATTGACTGCTGTGTCTCCTGTACCTAATCTATTCCACTGATCCACTGCTCTATTCTCAGCCAGTACTAGGTAATTTTGATGATTGCTGCTTTATAATACAGTTCTAGACCTGGTAGAGCTGGGTCCTGTGTTCTGGCAGCTTTTGTGAAGCACTGTGTCCCTTCCCCAATATTTAGAATCTTTGGGTTAATTAGACATTATGCAAATGTGGTCTATGGACTCGGTTCTTGTGTTCTGGTCTGTTCCACTAAGAACTTCTTTATTTTTAATTTTAAAATAACATTTTATTTTTCTCCAATTACATTAAAAATAATTTTAACATTCTTTTCTTTTAAGTTTTGAGCTCCAAATTCTATCTCTCTTTCTCTCCCCCTCCCACCCCTGCCCTGAGACAATAAGACCACTATAGGATATACACATGAAATTGTGTAAAACATTTTGTGCTTTCCATTTTGTGCAAGAAAACTCGAAAGAGAGATCAAAAAGGAAAGAAAGAGAAAAACAGTCTGCTTCAGTCTGTATTAGACAACATCAGTCCTTTCTCTGGAGGTGGTTAGCATTTTTCATCATGAATCCTTTGGGATTGTCTTGGATCATCTAGTCACTGAGAATAGCTGCTTCATGTACTGTGGTTCAGCGTACATTGTGGCTGTTACTATGGACAATGTTCTCCTGGTTCTGCTCCCTTCCCTCTGAATCAGTTCATATAAGTCTTCCCAGGTTTTCCTGAAGTCTGCCTGCTCATCATTTCTTATAGCACAACAGTATTCCATCACAATTATATAGCACAGTTGCTGGGCATCGCCCCATTTCCCAATACTTAGCCATCACAAACAGAGTTGCTACAAATATTTTTGTACAAATAGGTTCTTCCCCCACCCCTCCTTTTTTATATCTTCAGGATATACACCTATCAGTGTTAGTGCTGAATCAAAGGGTCAGCACAGTTTGATAGCCCTTTGGGCATGGACTCCTTTTTAAGGAAGAGATTCTTGACCTTTCACTTGCCTAGATGAATTTATTATTCTTTTAGTTGCAAAAAGTGAAAGTAGCTTGGTATGGCACTGAAGCTATAGACTGATTTAGGTAGAATGACCAATTTATGATCTTTTATTATATTGTCATGGCCAAGCTCTGGAGAATTAATATTTTTCCAATTATTTATCTGAGAGTCAGAGACAGAGACAAAGAGACAGGGACAGAGAGAGGGTTGGACAGTGAGGAGGAGCAGCAGTAGCGGCAGCGGCAGCTGATGAAGGATGTTTTCCAGAACAACTGTAAGCCTTATTCTGGTTGGAGCCTCACCTTTCCCTGGCTCCCTGATCAACTGATTAAGACATTTACTAAGAATGATGAGGGAGGCCCTCAATGATCTCCAATGACTTGGAGGAGCCACTGGAACAAGAGTGAATTTACTCCATGTTCTCTTTTACTGCAGCATAGGATGGGTGGCATAGCTTTTTACTAAGTGTTTTTTCCATTTTAAATTTTGCTTTCAAGCCCTGACTCTAATTCCCACTTTTCCCAATTCTCAGTCTGAATAAATGGCTGAACTCTGTTTGACAGGACTTTGTTTAAAAAATTTCATTATACTGATGATGATGATGATGATGATGATGATGATGATGATGATAAACTGACATTTGTATGGTGCCAGGCCCTGCACCAAGTGCTTTACAATCTGACTTGCCCCAGAACACACAGCTCTCTCTCCACTGTACCACCCAGCTGCTATTAGGACTCCTTAATGATACTGGTTCATGGTTTTCCTTCTGTGCTTTATCCTTCCCTAGTTTAGGATTTGGATTAAACTTATCTCTTTGCTGGAATCTGGTCAGAGTGCTTTTGTGGTCAATCTTTGAGAATAATTTCTCTAGTGTAAATGCTAACTGTTCTTTAAAAGTTTGATAAAATTCTCCTGTGAACCATCAGAACCAGTGAGTTATTTTTCTCCCACTTTGATCATTCCTAACTGAAGTTAGTACTATTTCCTTTTCTAAGATGATTTAAATCTCTATCTGATCTTTTGTTAGTTGAGGTGTGTTAGATTTTTGAAGGTTTTTCTCTTTTTATTTTGTTTTCTCAGTTTTTTTTTATATCATTGTACATAGGAAATTCTGAGAATTCTTTTTATTTTCATTGTTTTGTTGTGATTTCAATTTGGTCCCTTGCTATTTTGCTGATTGTATTTTCCACTCTCTTCTTAATCAAATTGGCTAAACAATTGTTAATTTTATCAGTACTTTCAAAGATTTTTGTTGATCATTTCTATAGGGATTTTTTAAAAGAGTTTCTAGTTTATTTCCCTTCTAATACTTAAAATTTCATCTTTTGTGTTTATTTTAGATTTGTTTACCTGACTTTCCAATCTTTAAAATCCACTTTCAGTTCATTAGTTGTCTCCTTTTATATGTTGTTAACGTATATTTGTAGGGATACACTTTTCCCTTGGTGCCCGCTTTAGTTTTATTACAGAAATTTGTATGTTATTTCATCACGATCATTTTCTTTCACACAATTTCTATGATTTGTTCTTTGACCTGCTCATTATTTAGGGTTTCATTGTTATGTCCCCATTTGGATCTGTATTTTTTGTTTATGCTTCCTGAACTGATTGCTATTTTTTATTGCTTTGTTGTTTGTAAAGGATGCATTTAAAGTTTCTACCTTTTAACATTTTTTTGCAGTGTCTTTGTGCCTCAATTTATGATTGTTGTTTTGTAGAAGTTCCATGTGGTCCTGAGAAATATGTCTATTTTTAGCAGCCCCATTTAGAAGATGCCATAAGTCTTTTAGCTCTAGTTTCCCCAACAATTTGCTCAATTATCTATTTTCCCTTTTGTTCTTCTTTCTGTTATATTTGTCCAAAACGGAGAGAGGGATATTCAAAGCTTCTACCACTATTTCATTACTGTCAATGTCCAACTTATTAATTCTTTCTTGTTTATCTAGATATTTAATTGTTCCTATCTCTTTTTTCCTTTCAGTTAAATACTCAAGTACTGTCCAAACCCCTCCTTCCTCTTCAACCAGTTGTTTGTTAGTTTTGTAAAAAATTATTTTTCTCCATCTTTTTTTTCTAAAAAAGTCACTTTCCCTTGATTTATTTATGATTTCTCTTCATTTTCTGTTTATTTTAGACTTTTATTCTTTGATTCATGGTCCTTATACTTATTCATTCTTAATTTCCTGTGGGGAAATTCAAAGGCAGCTAGGTGGCACCATAGTGCATAAAGCACTGGTTCTGGAGTAAGGAGGACCAAGTTCAAATCTGTCCTCAGACACTTCTTAGCTCTGTGACCCTGGGAAAGTCCCTTCACCCAGTATGCCTCAGTTTCCTCATCTGTAAAATGAGCTGAAGAAGGAAATGGCAATGTCTCTGTCAAGAAAACCCCAAACAGGGTCATGGAGAGTCAGCCATGAGTAAAGTAACCTATGTTCCTTGTGGAATTAAAGCTTCTCCTTCCCATCACCTCTGCTCTCTGGTCTGACCTGGCTCTCCAAGGAAGCCTTTTCTTACCTCTGCAGCTCCCAGGCTGATCATTCCTCCCTCACAAGGGGGTGTCCTCTCTCCTCGGAAGCCTAAGCCCCCTGAGGGATTGAATCCCATAGCACTTGTGACCTGCTGCAGAGACGGGATCCTGGGGCGCCCCTGGGCCCAGGCCTGCTCCTGATGGGCCAGCTTCTACAAGGGCCTCTTCCAGGGGGAGTCGTCTGCTCCTGCTGGTGACCAGCCCTGGGGAGGCCCTTGGCCCCTCCTCTCTCCCATCCCCCGCACGCTGTTTAGGCCGGTGACCATGGTCTCCTCACTGTCTTATGAGCACACCTCATTGTCCTTCCCCTGAGAAATCCATTTCTTCCATGTCTCCTGAGCTTGCCCATCCTTCAAGGCTCAGCTAAAGGATGATCACTTCTGTGAGGACTTCAGCTGTGCTGGAGCAAACAGACACAGAGGTGATTTTCCCCAGGTGGAATGGCAGCACATAGGAACAAGCAGTCAGGATTCAAACCCAGACCCTGGGGCTCCAGCTGTTCCATAGGCCCTAAAGAAGCACAAATGTTGGGCCCTCAGTTGCCCTAGGGGGTCTGGAGTAACCCCTTTCCAGATGTTTGTGGGTGCCACATGCCCCATCTCACAGGAGCCTCACCCCCTCCTGGGGGCAGATAGCTGCAGATGGGATAATTTTATTTATCAGAGACTGGCCCTGGTCACACATCAAGATTCAAGCCTGGCCTTCCTGACTCCAGCTCAGCCTCCCTGGATCCTGCTGCCCACCGGAGGCTGGATCAGAACCCCCGTGCCTACTCTGAGCCTTTGTGCTGTTGTGTGGACAAACTCTCCTCAACCATTGACCCTGGCTCCTCTGTTGCCTTTTGGATGAGAAAGTGGGGGCCTAGAAAAGGCAAAGGAGGAACACTAGCATGTCTGGGCATTCTTCTCCCACTAGCCATAGGCAGAACAAGTTTTGTTTCTGCATTTGACAGGTGAACTGAGGCCCAGAGAGGAAAAATGGGCAGAGAGCCCATTCCAGAGGCCAAGGGGAGCGGCCGAGGAGGCCTGTCCAGGAAGGGAAAGGTCCAGAGCAGCCAGAGGGTCCTGAGAGGCTAAGGAAGGCATGGGAGGACCGTGGGTGCTGGGGGGTTGCCCCTCCCCAAGGAGGAGAAGTGGGGACCTTGAGGACAAACTGGGCCTGGGCATGGTTCTGAAGCTGCTTCAAGACAAAGCCAGGGCCTGCCAGTAGCACATGCATGTTCTACAGCAAACAAGTATTTACTGACATTCCGCCATCTTGGAAGGGTACTCAAGTGGGGACTCCCCCTAAGAGAAACTTGGGAGTCTTGGGGGTCAGTGAGTGCTGAGAACTGGTGGGGCTTCCTGAGTCCATGCAATCTGATGCTTCCCCTTTTGACAAAGCAGGAAACTGAGGCCCAGAGAGCAGGAGGGCCTCATCTAAGGTCATCCCACAAATGAAAACCCAAGGGTTCTAGTTCTTGGTCCCAGGCGCCCCATCCCGGGATGGTTCCACTTGTCTCTATCAGCATATCAAAAATGGGTGGCCTGTTGTGCTGGGCTTCTGCTGTGTCTATGCTGGGGCTCTGGAGGCACATGGGGCCACTTCCAGCTGTACTCAGATTTTCCCCAGTTCCCCACATCGTTCTAGGCCCAGGCCCTTTGACTTTCAATCCTGCGTTCTTTCTGGCTCTGTTGATCCTAGCTGCATAACCTTGGGGCAGCGACATTAGCTCTCTGAGCCTCGGTTTCCCCATCTGTGAAGTGAGAAGTCTCCTGACCCTTGACCAACTCTCAGGGGAGGAAAACCTCTGGGCTTGGTCGAAATCTCTTCTTCTGCCCTGTCTGGCATCGGACTTTTCTTGTTCCTCAGCCCTCCTCCATTTCTGCCTATGCTCTTGGAGGGTATTTTCCTGGTTGATGGACATGCAACTTTCCCCTGGCATCTTTCCCAGACTCACCCTGGATAATCTCTTAAGCAATCTCTTCCTGCTTCATCAGTCCTCTTTTCCCTGCCCCCAGTGTCTCTCCCAACAGCCCCTGGATCCCAGCTGTCCTGTACCAGCCCCGGGGGTGCCAGTGTGCTCCTGGCCAGGCTGTAGCCAGTGCTGCGAAGCATTCTGGGAACAGGACAGCTGGGAGGCTGGCTGAGGCCAAAGGCTTGCCCCCAAAGCAAGGCCATGTCCCAGGCAGCCCCTCCTGTTTTCAGCTCACCAAGCTTTTAGGAAGAGCTTTCAGAAGGGGTTGATTCTCTGGCCTGATCACTCCAGTGGTAAGTCCTGTTGACTTGCCCTTGGCCAAATTGCTTAGATCTGCCCCCTTTCCTGCTGACCCTGCCAGTGACCACCCGAGCTCAGGCCCTCATCTCCTCTCTCCTGGATTACACTGATACCAGCTGGCTTCCCTACTTCTGCCCCTTCCCCGTCAAGTCTTTTGGTCAGTCTGTCCCAGTGGCTCCTTGGGTGCTACCCAGATGTGTGACCCTGAGCAAGTCACTTCACCCAGTTTGCCTGCTTCCCTATCTGTAAAATGAGCTGGAGAAGGATGTGGCAAACTGCTCCAGTATCTTTGCTAGGAAAGTAATGTCTCTGCTCCCCAAACCATCCATGGCTCCCTATTGGCTGGTGAATAAAATAGAAACCCTCTATCCTGGCCCTCCAGCCCTCCACAGCAGCTTTCTCTTGTATTGCTCCTGGCCATGTCCTTTAAATGCCAGATGAAAAGTGCTCCTTTACCCTGCCTAGCACCCAGCCCCACCCAACCTGCCCAACCAAGGCCATTCTCTTTCTTCCTTCCTCCAAAAAAACCTCTTCCCCTGATACACTTTCTCACTCTCTCTCCCTCCTCTCGCTGTCTTTTTTGTCCTCTCTCCCCATCTCTCTTTCCCTGTCTGTCTCCCTCCCTTTCTTCTTTGTCCTCTCCATCTCCCTTTCTCTTGTCTGTCTTTCTGTTCTCTCCATCTCACTGTCTGTCTGTCTCTCTCCCTCCCTTTCTCTTTCTGACTCTTCTTTCTCCTTTGTCCTCTTTTCCCCATCTGTCTCCGTGTGTCTCTTTCTGCTCTCTCTATCTCTGTCTCACTGTCTGTCTCAATCCCATGGCACAGCCTCTAGAACTTTTCCCTTCCTGGACACTTGCCCTCCTCTGGACCTTCTCCCAGGTGTCGCCATCCAGGTACCATGGATGCCTATGTGGGTTTTGTAGTGCAGACCTCCCAGGGCAAGAGATTCTGTGCTGGGTAAAACAAATGTATACAGTTGGCCAAGTTTTGTACATTTCTATGGGCAGCACAAAACCAAGCAAGTTCAGGGGACTTGGCCAGAGTTGGGGGCTCAAGGTCTGGTTCTACCGGGAAAAACTCCCTACCAATACCACCACTATCTAGAGAGTTGGCAGATGCAGAGTTGGGACATAGGAGACTGGCTGTTCCCAGAGGATTGTTCCAGGGGATGGTTGCCATGCTTGGAGCCCTGGGGGAAGCATGCCTTAGGCTCTGAGCCTTTCTCTTGAATAGGCTCAGGTTTGTGGTTGGCAGAACTACCTGGTGGCCAAACAGCATCTCACACAAACCTTCCTCATGATCAGAAACAAATCCAAGGCTCCATGGAGGCAGTGACTTGGCTTCCAAGGGGCCAGACTCAGAGAACCATAATTGCTTCCTATCTGGGCACACAAGGACAAGGACACCATTGCTTATAGGGCCTGTGCTATTCTGGGCTCTCTCTCAATAGGGATAGAGGCTGGTAGTGGGAGAAGCAGGGTAGCCATAGCCTGCCCCGGGGCTTCTCCCCTTCATTCTTTCTGCTCAAGGGCATGGGGTGAATTCCACCTGGTTTTCACCCCTTGAACTAGCCTGGGTTGTGTTGCACCTCCCCAGCTTGGGAATGGGCTTCAAACCTCCCCTTCTCCTTACTTCCCTTCCTCTGCCAGCTTCTCCCACCTTGTGAGACTGATTCAGTCCTGATGGCTCCTGTTTGCAATCTTGAGAGATTTTCCATTTTGAGATTAGACCTGGAGGGCACCGGAGGAGCTAGTTCAGCCATCTGGACCCAGAAAAGGGAGGAGGGTTACCCAAAGGTGCACAGTCAGGCAACAGGCCAGAATCTGGCCAGTATTCCTTAAGAGTGACGAGAATGACCAGCCCCGGTCAAATCCCCTTTTGTGAGATCCTCTTCCTCATGAACTTCAAGGAATGACCTTGAAGGAACTCAAAAGAGATGGAAATACTTTGAGTGAGGAAGAGGATCCCACAAAAGGGGATGTGACTGAGGCTGGTCATCCCAGATGGTACAGAACTGAGGCAAGACGTGGCATCCTTCTGGCTAGCCTTGGGCTACCTTCTGCTCCAACACCTTTGAGAGTAACAGCCTCCTAAGAGGGCAGAATATCTCAGTCAGTTTACTTAGTCACATTGGAAGGCTTTCTGTCCATGCGTTTTTGTGAGCCTTTTGTGATTTTTGGATTTTCTCCAATGTAGCGAATAAATATGTAGCAAATAAATACCTGTCCCATACCTGATTTATATTGTGTGTTTGGTACCTGTTTTCTTCCCTCCCTTTTGAGAAAGGCATTAGACAAGTGAAAACCTAAGATTAAGCCTTTTCCCTAGGGACATCAGGGGAGTTGGGGGTCAGAAGAGTGGGAGAAAAGGGATTTGATCTCTCTTCTTAAAGATGTTGGTGACCATCTTCTCAAGGAGCAGTAAAGCTATTGGGAGGTTTTGCTCTTGCCTCACTTCAACTCTGGCTCAGTAGCACTGAATGAAAGTCAGGACTTCTGGACATCCCAGGCTTGTGAAATTGACCTCAAGCCTGGACATAACCGTCTGAGGATAGATCCCTGTTCTTCTAGGGTCAGGGAAGGGTAAACACAAGAGGCAGCCTAGGCTTGCCTAGACAGAGAATGTACCCTAGATGCCATGTACTCACAGCCATGTGGCATCCAGGGAGGAACCTTCCTTTCTGCCCCTCTTCTCAACAGTGGCTTGAAACAGCCTTCGTGTAACCTGAAGCTGGAAGGGAAGAAGGCATTGAGGATCCAGCCAGTAAAGGCCACACACCCTCAGGACTGAGGCTGGTACACCTGCCTGGTCAGAAGCAGGAAGGTCAGCTTTGCCCATCTTCTGCATAACTCCTGCACATCGGACTGGTCTGGAGAATGCATGGAGGCAAGGCATGGGAAGGGAGCCTGGAGCCAGATCGCGAGGGGCTGTCAAGGCAAAAACAAAGGGGATTGGAACACTAAGGCATTGTTGGTGGAGTTGTGAACTGATACAACCATTCTGGAGAGCAATCTGGAACTATGTCCAAAGGGCCATAACTAATTGCATACCCTTTAACCCAGCAATACCACTTTTGGGGTTATATCCCAAAGAGATCACAGAAGTAGGAAAAGGACCTATATGTACAAAAATATTTATTACAGCTCTCTTTGTGGTTGCAAAAAACTGGAAATATAGGGGATGCCCATCAATTGGGGAATGGCTGAACAAGTTATGGCATATGAATATAATGGAATACTATTGTGCTATAAGAAATGGGAAGGAGATGGACTTCATAATTACCTGGACAGGCTTATACGGACTGATGCTAAGTGAGAAGAGCAGAACCAGGAAAAATTTGTACACTATCA
>CM053589.1:208009771-208020375 GCA_028646515.1 Pseudochirops corinnae | reverse complement strand
TGGGGCAGGGGCTTTGCCTCTGGCAGGAGACCAGCTCTGGGAGCTCCCACCTTCCAGGGAAGGGAGAGGGAGAGACACCTGCTAGGCAATGTTGGGGGCAAGAGGGCTCCTTGGGGAATGATCTCAGGCTTCAGTGAGGGCTAAAAAGTTTGATGTAGTTGAAATAGCCTCTTCACCTTTTTTGAACACCTTGTTCTTGTCCAGGTCCTTAAGTCAGTTGTATGAGGTCCCTCCTTCCACACATCTCCATTTGACCTTTATTATCTAGGTCCTGTGACCATTTGGCTTTTCCAGCTTTTGAGCTGGAGATCTGTTTCTCCTTCTAAGCCAGTCTATCACAGTGCTAACAAACAGTCACAAGGAGTAAAAGGCATGAGACTGAAGCCAGTAGATGTAGCTGCCTTGTCAGACGCAGGCGGGGAGAAGGTGGAAATTGCCCACCACCGTGTGACCGAAACTTCAATCACTCCAGCAGTGACCTTGCCCCATGTAGGGTCGCGCCATGACCTTGATACAGTGTTACCTAGAGACAGTCACTTCTCTGTTGAGCCTCCCAAATAATTAGGAGGTTCAGCAAGATGAGGCTTGCCCTACTTGGCCTATGGGGTAGACATAGGAACCCAGTGAGGGGACAAAGAGGTAGTGCTAAGCCTGGTCCCTAAGCCCAGCATGGCCCAGGCTGCCCCCAGGAGTAGAGGGTTCCCTTTCCTTGTGCTCTCCAAGTAGAGTCTGGATGGGCGTTCCTGGGGATGCAAGAGAGGAGCTTTCTCCTTAGGTACAGGTCAGGCTGGATGCCTCCGGGGTGCCTTCCAACTCGGAGATTTTGTGGTTCTGTGAAGACGACTTCTCAGGCACTGTGTGGCCTGAAGACGCCATCTTGGTGCCCTCTGAACAGGGGGCGTCAGTCGGGAGAGTTTCCTGATGACTGGGGGAGGTGTTGGGGAGTCTGAGTGGGCACTCGCTCCAGGAGGCCGCTGCTTCTGGGAACCTCTCCGCGGAAGATGCCGAGTTCCTGGAGAGCCCATGGGGTCCATCTTCTGGAGGGAGGTGTCTGGAAGTCCCAGCCCGAGGGGTGAAGAGAAGAGTGCACATCCGCCAGAGCTGCGAAGACTCACCGTTTGTCAGTGAATGTGAATCACTGACACGGCCTTTAAGGTTTGCGGAGCACTTTACAGAACGCAGCTCATTTAACAGCCTGTTATTTCCCTGTGTTAAGATGAGCAAACCGAGGCAGTCAGAGGCTAAGTGACTTGCCTAGGGTCACACAGCTGGTAAGTGTGTGAGGCGGATCCGAATTCAGGTCTTCCTGCCTTCAAGTCCAGCGCTCTGCGCACTAGGGAGCACCAGGGTCTTGTGCGCTCTATGTCATACTCACTAAGAGGGTTGCTCCCCAAGGCTCTGTCCTGGGCCCTCTTCTCCCTCGACGTTCCTCTGGATTCGGGCCCCAGCACGTTCATAACTGGTGCCTGCTCATTGATTTTCTTGGCTAATTTTCTCTGCTGCACAGACCCCGCCGGATCTTCCCCCTTCCACCCTCATTCCCCCTCCGCCCCCAGCTCCTTCGCCTACGCTAGCCACTGCGTGCTGGACAGCTCCTCGTGCCTAAGCCAGACGGCCTCAGCCGCTCACTCTGCTCCCTGGTTCCTGGCACTGCGCGGATTTGGGGTAGATTCCGTACCTGTTGTTTCCTGCAGGAGAGTGTCAGCACCCTGAGGACAGGGTCTGGTTCTGCTTTCTCTTAGTGTCCGGCAGATGGTTAGTAAATGGGAACTGATGAGCTGATTGACGTTTGATGATCGGCGTTTGCTGAATTTGACTGAGAACACTATAGAAATGTTGTTCAGTTGGCTGTCCTTTCTCAGATGAAGGTGACATGATTGATGTTCCTTGCCCAGGGCAGGACAAAGGCTTTTGGGGTTTTTACCCTGGATGTTGGACATAGAGTTGAATTGATCTAACCATGCCCTTGTGTCTGCACTTGCCCAGTGGGGTGCCCCAGAGGCAGCTGCTAACAGAGCAGAGCATGGCTGGAAAGAAGAACTGAGCCAACGGCCCTCATGGGTTATGAAATGCCATGACCCTGGGCTGCTGACCTGGGCAGACCCATTCAGGCTGCATTTTAGGTTCACTTTTCAGACACTCATTGAAAGGGATGGGGGTGGTGCATCATAATGAGGAGAGCCCTGAATGGGGAGTAAGGAGACTTGGAGCCTGGTATTCAGCTTGTCACTGGCTAGTCATGAGACCCTTGCTTGGTCTCAGTTTTCCCCTCCATAACATGGGTCCAGATGACCCTTGGATGATCCTTCTCAGCTCCAGCTGTCTCTGAGATTTGACACAGGAAGGGCCTTACCAAGGGCACCACCATGTGGGGGGCTCACTCCCAGAAGGGCTGTCTGGGGGATAACCCCTCTGACTGACAGCTGTTGATCAATCATCCCACCAAGAGCTGTGGAGATGCCAATTATAGTCATGTCAGTCACCATGTGGCATGAGATAAGAGTCTAATGTGGAACTGCTCAGAGCCTGGTTCCAGCTCACCTCTGGGCAGGTGACCTCCCTGGCGATTCCTTTACTGGCTATGCATCCATGGTCAGAGCACTAACTTCTCTGATCTCAGTTCCTCAGGCATAAAAAGTGATAAGGGCAGCATCCACATCACAGGGCAGCTACCCCCCTAAAACTGTGACAGGGAGGTCAGTTCTGATGGTGGCAGCAAAAGGAGTGACCTCTTCCCACAAGAACCTGTTCTTTTGACAGTACCCCACCCCCAGAGTTCCTGTTGGTTTTGTCTTCCCTTCCTGTCCAGGTACCTGGTGGTTCCCTGTCCCTCAGCCCCTCACCCTCCTCGACCTTGATCCCTCCTGGATTCCACATGCCAAGCCATACATCATGGTGAGGGCTGTCCTCTTCCCATGAGACTTAGGGCTCCCCAGGGGCAGGTCATGGGCCTTGTCCTCAGCATGGACCTCCAGGGCCTGCTGCACTTTGGATTGGACTGGCCTGAATCGGAGCCCTGGATCCCCTGCTGGAATGTGAGGTCCTCAGGATCTGCTGGAGGACCCTGTGAACCCTTGCTCTGGTGCTCAACTAGGCTGCCCCAGATTCCTCTCCTGATGTCTTGGCCTTAGGCTCTACTCAAATGGGGCAGGTTCAAAGGCTTCAGGAGGAAGTGACTCACATATCCATCCTGGCAGTGATGCTCCTCATTGGGCTCCATGTTTGACTCAAAGTGGTGGGGAAGGAGCAACCCAGAGGCCAGGACAAGGACAAAAGGAGCCTTGAAAAGGGGAACCTGAGAAGCTGGGGGGAGGAATCTGCTGGAAAAACTGGCCTAGGAGGGTGCCAGGTCTGAAATCTGCACCCAGGAAGACTGGATCAGTGTCTGTGGGTGACTGTGGAAGGCCAAAGTCCAGGGGAGAAGCTCTCCAGCCTTCTTGGAGGAGGACCTTCTGTGAGTAGCTGCCTGTGGGGTGGGCCTTCCTGTGGGAATGAGCCTTTCCCTTGTGGGTGATAGCCACCCTCTAGGGGCAGGGCTGAGCAGGCCTCCCCTGAGGGAAGAGGGAAGGGAGTAGCTGCCCACCTCTGAGTTTCTCTGTGTTTCATCTGAGTTCACTGATTCTGGGACCCTAGGCAGTTTTCTCAGCTTCTCCCAGACTTCTGTCAATGAAAGGATTAGCCTCCCTGTGCTCTGTGGGCCCTGCTAGCTCAGACAGCTTGGGATTCTGCTTCTGTCTCCTCTTTGTTCAGCAGTCACAGTGGAAGCTCCCTGCTCCTAAAAAGGCACAGCAGGCCATCGGTCAGGCTGATCACTGTGGAATTGCTTCCTGGATTGCTCTGGTCCATTCTCTCCTCCAAAGAATATTTTGGGTACACCAACACTCTGAACCTTGATGAACCTTCTCCAGTGAACAAGGAAGGGAAGGGATTTGATTCAGGGGACCAGGAGACAGGAACAAAAAGCTGGGGACCCGAGAAAGTGTGAGCCCCCAGTCAGAAGCAGGCAGCATAGCCTTGCCAGCCAGTGGTTGTCTGCAGCCAAAGAGCTCTCAGTCTGAGGTCCTCCTTTAGCGTCTCACACAGTGATGTCCTACAGGCTCCTGAGAGCCGACTGTGACATGTTTAGTGTGAGCCCAGTTTTGGTCTCCCCCTCCTCTCATGGAGGGGCATCAAGTACAGGAGTATTGGGCATATCAGCCTGTGGGAGTTCCCTCCTAGTGTAGCTATCCAGGACCATCCCCCTGTGCAGGCCAGAAGCAGTGAGGAGGTCTTGCCAGGACTAGATCTCTGAGCCTGGGGAAAGCAGGGTGATTCAGAAATGCCAGCCTAGATCCTGAGTTGAGTTTCTGTGTCTTTGTCTGAAAAGGTCCCCCTGGAAGCAGGAGGGCACCCCCTGCTTGAGAGGGATGACAGCCCAGTAGAATGGCCCAAACTCCATTCTATTCCCTTGAGCTCCTGGTTCTGGTTGAGCAGGATCTGTTGATTTGGAGGGGCTAGAAGAGGAGCAGGCTCTTAGCCCTTTGATTTTCCTGTTCCTATGTATTTTCATTCCTTTGATTGTTTCTAGGCTAAAGAGCAATGATACCTCCAGGCTTTAAGTCTGTCTGTCTGTCTGGGGAGCAGGCTCCCGGGTGCCCAGCTCCCTGGACTTCCCAAAGCTGCTGGGGCTTACCAAGGATGGAGGCCAGGGCCATTTTCTTTGGGTAAATCCACAAATCCACAAACTCTTGGGAATGAGAGGGCACTGCCCTCCAGAGAAGCAGATCTGAGAGACAGAAAGCTGCTGACCCTCTCAGAGCCATGAGGCACCTAGACCTGGGGGCTCTACCTCTACCCAGCAGGTCTTGAGCACCTACTATGAGTGTGCTAAACACTCGGAATCAATGAAGGTGGTCAAACGGAGTCTGGGCTCCCAAGGAGTTCACAGGCTGCTGGGGGAGACCACCTTGGACCCAACCTAGGCAGGCTAAATTGGGCTCATTCAGAGGGAGGCACCAAGGTTCTGGGGGACTGGAAAGAAAGTGGAAGAGGCAGAGAAGGGGAGAGAGTTCCAGGTGTGGGGACAGTGATGGGGAGTGGGAAGGGGGGGGGAGATGCACAGAGTACAGAGTGGATGCACATTCTCTCCAGGGGGAGGTGGGGTGGGGACTCCCTGGGCCAGAGCCTTTCGATGAACGACAGAGAAGAGGCTATTACTGCCCTCTGGTGGTTAAATTCATACGTAAAGCCCAGTCATTTGAGGCTTTGATTACCCTATCTTAGGTCGCTCTATAGTGACCCCTTCCCCCATCTAATAAAGTAAGAGGCTGGGGCAGATGGGGGGCAGCAAGCTGCCACCTGGAGGCCAAAGAGCTCAGTGACCCATTGTACAGGCGAGAGGTAAGAATGATTTTTACATTCTTAAATAAAGTTGTGTATTTCAAAAGGTAAAAATAGGTGGTGGGCTACATTCCACCTGAGGGCAGTAGTTTGTCAAGCCCTGGGCTAAATGCTCCAATGTTCTGTTCTATACAGGCCCTGCCTACTGGAATAGCTCTGGATCAGCTCATCAGGAATGTGAACGGAACAGAGCCCTGGCGCATTGTTTGACACATGTGCCTTCCCATTTGCCAACAGCACCTGGGTGGCTTGGCATCTGCTTTTTTAAGCACTCTGCTGGGAATCCCTGCCTTCAGTTAGCTGGGTAGGGGCAGGTTCATCTCAAGATCCCCTGAGATGAGAGAGAGAACAGATGTCTCTTTCTGGGCACCAGTCCTCATTGAAGGGTCCCGAACCTCCACAAGAGACAAGATGCCGCCAGTGGAGGAGGAACAGGTGTCCTTCTCATCCTAAGGAATGAATGCTGTCAGCATCTGGGACCTTTCAGTGGTTGCATTAACAAGAAAACCTCAAGTTTTGAGTACTAGAATGCTTTATCTTTAACACTGGGCATTTCTGCAATGTGCTGAGCTTTGTAAAGCACTCTGCAACATGATCCCCATTTTATGTATAAGGAAACAGGCTCAGTGGGGCTCACACACTTCCCTTTGGTCACAGCCAGTCGGAGGTGGGACATGAAGATGGGTCTGGCCAACACCGATCTCAACCTCCCCGTCAAGCCACACCCCGAGCTTTCTCTCTACTAATCCCTCACCCAGGATGACTCTTCTTTCCTGGAAGGGTTAACCACACCAATAGCATGTGTAATTTCTTGATTGTGGTTCCCTTTCCCTAGGGAGGGTCTTTCAAAGACCAGCCTCAAGTCTGGCCCTGATCAGTGTCAAAGTCAAGTCTGGTAGTGAAGCTGGAAGGGGAGGGCTGGAATTCTGGCCCAGAAGGTGATGGGATTCCGCCCCCTGGTGGCCTTCCCCTGCACCCTCACTCTGAGTGAGGACCATCTCTTGACTCATCTGTAAGGTCATCCTAGGAGTGATGACCAGGAGAAGCCCAGAGTAGAAGTGAGCTCCGAGATGTCTAATTCAGCCCTAAGTGGCCAAGCCTGCTCTCCACAGTGTCCAGCCATGCTTTGTCACCATTCAGCCTTTGCTGGAATCCATCCATGAGGGGAAGCCCCCTGCCTCCAGAGGACAGCAAGTTGTTAGGGGCTTGTTCCTGACCTTGACCCCAAAGTATCCTCTTGGTGATTTCCCACCTTAGTGGTTGTTCAGTGATTTCAGTCATGTCCTATTCTTTGTGACCCCATTTGGGGTTTTCTTGGCATAGGTACTGGAGTGATTAGTCATTTCCTTCTCCAGCTCATCTTACAGAAGAGGAAACCAAGGCAAACAGGGTTAAGTGACTTGTCCAGGGTCACACAGCTAAGAAGTGTCTGAGGCCTGATTTGAACTACGGAAGATGAGTCTCCCTGACTCGGGCCTGGCGCTCTATCCTCTGTGCCACCTAGCTATCTGCCTTCAGGGGAATAAGTATTTCTTCCTAGAAGACACCACAATGGATGGAACACTGGGCCTGCAGTCAGGAAGCCCTGAGTTCAAATCTGACCTCAGACACTTTCTAGCTGGGTGACTCCAGATGAGTCCTTTCACCCCAGTTACTTGATCTGTAAAATGGAGATAATAGCACCTATCTCTCTGGAGGATTAAATCACAAAGTGCTGGGGGTGGGGGGGAGGGGGTCAGCTATTATTTTGTTAATGTTAGTTATTGTTACTGTTCTGCTCACTGTGGGACCAAGCTCATGCTAAGCTCAGCACAGACACATCAGAAACCCCTGTTTCTGTCCTTGGGGTGAGGCAGGGCACCTTGAATCCTTCTAGCCAGCATGCCTTCCTGGTGTGTGTGAAGGCAGCAATCACAGCCCCCAAGTCATTTCTTATCGTTCCCAGGCTAGCCGGTCAGTCCATATGGGACACTAGGGTGAGGCAGAGACTCTAGGCTTTATCACCTCCATGTTACAAATGAAGAAAGTGAGGTCCAAGAGTTAAGTGATCTGTCCATGGACACACCACGCTGGTAAACAGCAGAAGCAAAATGCAAGCCTGGGTCTTCCTGCTGCCAAGTGTTGTCATCGGCTTTCCATTGCTCCCCATGACTTTACAAGGATGGTGTCGGGCACCAGGAACCAGCAAGGAAGAACAACTAAGGAAGATGGGAAGGAGGGACAGGTAACCACTGGCAATGGGCAGAGGGCACAGCTGCTCTATTCCCCTTTCACTTCTGCTGACAAACTGCAGGAAGGAACCCAAGGCATATAGCTGGGGCAGGGGTGGCACTGACCCCCAGGGAGCTGCTCAGGAAGTAATCACAAGACTGCCGCCTGGCCCTTGACCAGCTTGTCCCCTGACCCACGTGATCCATAGCCTTGGGTCCTGAAAGAATGAGCCACGAGCAAGGGGCCTTGGCCCCCAAATGACAAGTGTGGCCCTATTTCCAAAGAGGGAAGAGAATGGGGAGTGCAGACCATATGCCAGTGAGCCTGACTTTAATTCCTGGGAAAACTCTGCAGCATAGTGTTAGAGGGATGTTCAGTTTACATGTGGAAAGGGCAGCAGCCATCACTAAGAGCCAACCTGACTTCATCCAGAACAGGGAAAAATGATGAGGATGTTGGGTTATGAAATACTCCAAGGCCTGCAGACCCTCTGCTGACTCATTCTGGGGTCACTGCAGACTCACCTTGTTTCTTTAGTCTTGACCACAAGCATCCTTGATCAACCTGCATTTCCTGTGTGGAGACTTTTCGGCTGATGCTTCAGAGCCATTCCAGGTGTCTAACAGGAGGTTGCATGGGGTTGCAGGCAATGACGCTAGCAGTGCAATGCCAGTCACAAGTAGGACCTCACTGTCTGGAGTGAACACCAGTTCACTTCACTTCAACTTATTTTAACTGGATTCATCTCAGCAAGCGTTTCTCATGCACCTCCTGTGATCCAGGAATACTGCTAAATGCTAGGGATAGGAAGACTCAAGCAAAGCAGCCCCCGCCTTCCAGGAGCTTACTTCCCATGGGGAAGGATGAAACACGCGCCAGATACATAAGCATGATATAGACACAAAATAAGCTGGGCGTCTGCCCTCTGGGATCTCCTATTCTAATGGGGGAGACAACGTGGACAGAGCTTCTACGAGCTACGTTCGGGATAAATCAGGGCAATTTCAGAAGGGAAGCATTAGAGAAATCTTCCTTTGGGTAGAAGGCCGACGTCATCGAGCAGAGACCTGCAGGGAGTCAGGGCGGTCAGTGTTGCACTTTAACATACCTGACAAAGAGCCAAGGGGAATGGGAGGTGGTGAGTCTCCCAGTCTGTGAGAGAGCAAAGCACAAAGATTTCTAGTTTCTGTCCTGGCTGACGTATTTTCCTTTGCAGATGCTGTAAAAGGAAGCCATACTCCAATAAAGCAAGAGGGAGGATTGGGGGGAGTGGAAGAGTGAGGGGAGTGGGGAGAGTGAGGGGACTCAAGAGAGTGGGGGAGGTGAGGGGAGTGGGGGGAGTGGGGAAGTGAGGGAAGTGAGGGGAAGGAGGGGAGGGAGGGGAATAAGCTGCTGCTCTGAAGGGAACTGAGCCACCAGAAAAGCTCTGTTTGGAGGATGGAGGGAGGGAGATGCCTCAATGAGCGCTCCCCGCGTTCTCAGCCCAGCCGAGGCTGGACAGCTCAGCCTGTGTGATACGCCAGCACCACCTGCCGCTGACAGGGAGTCCTACTGTGTTTCACCACAGATCCCAGTTATCCAAGGACCATGAGGCTGGCAGCCCCAGTGTGGCTTTGGTGTCTTAATTAAAGCTCTAAAGAGATGCCTCCATATGGGGGGAGGGGCCTTGATGGAGAAGACACAAACAAGTGGCGCCCAGGAGGGTTAAATGTGGATGGGGCTCCATCTGCCCTGGAGAGAGGACCACACATAGAGGGGATCACAGCTCCACTGAGGGGCTGAACCATTTTAGCATCCATCAGTGCGTTTTACTTTGAAATCAGGATGCCTTTGTGGTATCTCTCAGTTAAGCAGGAGATTCAACTAGCCAGAACCTGTCCTTCTCCATCTTAACAGGGCCCCTACTTTGATTTCTCTTTGTTTTGGATTTCTATGACTATTTTTCTTTCTCATTTGCCTAACCCAAGAGTCAGGCCATTTTGTAGAGATGCCCGTTTTCAAATGGCAGGTGCTTCCAAAAGAGGTTTGTTGACATTGCCTGAAAAGCCAGGGTTGGCACAAGGTGGTCACTTGTACCACGGGTCCCCCTTTCCTAAACTAGACTAAAGAGTATAGCCCCTGCAGCAGGCCACAGCTGGGGGCTGGGACAAAGCCAGAAGCTAGCCTCTAATTACTCTGGGAACAGTCTTTTTCAAGAGTCTCCTGATTACAGGGCTGAGCCTTACATGTTCAGAGGATTAGATTCCCTCTCAGCACAGGATACAATCAAGAATGAATTGGATGCCTCCAAAGTAGATGGGTCTTGGGGTTTCTTTGGGGGGCCAGGCAGAGCCCTCCAGGAGAAGTTGTCATTAGCATGCCTCAGGCCCAGCCTCTCATGGTCTGTGGTCTCCACTCAGGCCCCTGGAGTTTTCCATCTTGGGATTAGCTTGGCTGGTGGTGGGAATGGAACAGCTGAGGACTGAGAGAGAGGGGGTGACCAGAGGGCATTATATGGAGGGTCTGTCTGAGAGCCAGCAGGGCAGGGAGACAAACAGAGATGGATGCCATGCCTTCTGGATAGGGAGTGGTCCTAGGAGGGCTTCATTCCCTGGCCAGCCTTGGCTCCTGCCTGCCCTCTGCCACAGGGGAGTCCTTCCCAGGCCCTCCCCAGGGCCCTGCTATCCAGGCAGGCTCTGTCTTCTCTGTGGGGGAGGGAGCCCCTGCATCAGCAAGCACCCTAGCATACCCAGGGTGGCTGCTAGCACAGGTTCTTAGGTCTGCTTTTCTAAATGAAAGCAACTCAAAATGGGTTAACAATCTTACTGTAATCAAACATATATCATTTACCTGGGTCAGTCAGCACCCTGAACTTCAGAGCATACAAGCAGAAGTTACAAACACAAGTTACAAGCAGACAAAGAAACAGATCAGCAGATGGGCTTCCAACCGTCTGACCATCACATCCATACCTAGTTAGTTACCAGAGAGGGAAGCACCAACATCTGGATTTTTCAAAGGGGGGGGGGGGGCAA
>CM053589.1:207963172-208009271 GCA_028646515.1 Pseudochirops corinnae | reverse complement strand
CTCTCTCTCTCTCTCCCTCTCTCTCTCTCTCTCTATCTCTCTCTCTCTCTCTTTCTCTCAGCCGGCTTCAGTCTCCACAATTCTTCCTTCAGCAGGAGCAGCGTTCCAATTCTCTCTCTGTCTCTGGAATTCTTGCTTATATACCTGTCTCAGCCAATCCCCATCTTCCACATCAAGAGGGGAGTTCATGCCTTCTCAACAGTGGGACAGAGTTTGCACCGTCCACATTTAGCCCCAAGGTACTAAGTGCTAAGTATCTGCTAAACTGATTACTATTACAGTCAGGGAGAGCAAGGGCTCCTGGTGTCCCTGCGACCAGGCCTTGGGGATCCTCAGTGGCTCATGTCTCTCTGGATTGAAGAGTTAAGCCCAGGTTCAAGGCTTCCTAGGCCTCTGTTTTATCATCCACAGAATGGAACAAGGATTGCTGTGTAATGAGTCTGGTTTGTGCCTGTCCAGGTGGAGGATGCTAGGGAGCTGCTCCCAAGAGAAAGGGGATGCCATGTACGGGATGGGCGCTAGGGGGCGCCATAGCGTACAGAGCGAGGCACCTGGAGTCAGGAAACTCCTCTTCCTCAGTTCAAATCCAGCCCTAGACACTTAGTAACTGTGTGACCCTGGGCAAGTCACTTCACCCTGTGTGCCTCAGTTTCCTCATCTGTAAAATGAGCTGGAGAAGGAACTGGCCAACCACGCCAGTATCTCTGCCAAGAAAACCCCAAATGGGGTCATGAGTCAAACCCTACTGAAACCCCTGAACAAACAGCTGAAGGAGGAATGTGCCTTGGAGAGAGACCATGGTGCACCTGTAGACATTGCTCACTGGGCACTGGTGATTGACCCTGATGGCATCCCAAAAGGACAGTGAGCTCCGACCTCTGCAGCATCTCGGCAGCAGTGCAGGGTCTCCACCCTTGGGAGAAAGGAAAGGCTGGGGCAGCAACTCCCCGGAGCCTGGGAGTGGGAGCCCGGGCCAGGCGTGGCATCCAGCCACAGATGCCCCCAAGGCCCAGGGCTCCTTTGGGAGAACCCACAGCCCCATCCCGAGGATGCTGAGAAGAGAACTCAGCCAGCCCCGATGCACCTTTGGACAAGAGCTCAGTGGGACCACGGCTACAGAGGAACAGAGGAACCCCAGCCTGTGGCTGGTCCAGGTGTGAAGGGCAATGTGAGCAGCACATCCTCACTAGGCCTTTAAACCAACATCCTTTTGTACAAGTTTGTCTGGTGGACAAATGGGACAGAGGTGCTGGTCATTGTCACCCTAACAAAGAGGGGAACAAAGTCAGTGAGACCACCAGAGGTGAACCCCGAGAAGAGCTTCCCAGAGCGGGGCTGGGGTGTCATGAGGAAGAGTCAGAGAAGCCAGAACTGGCCATATGGCCAGAGTAGGAGGGTCCTGGGAGGAGGAGGAGGAGGAGGGCGGGCCCTTCCAGCAGGGTTATGGGAGAGGATCCAAGAGCCAGTGAAGATGCCCAAGAGGCAGAGCTACAGGAGGTTAGCAAACTGGTGAGTGGCCAAAAGGCCACTCCCTTCTTCTTGTCAGTGCCTTTTTCATCCTCCAAATCACCACATCTCACAGCTGGAAGGGCCTCGGGGGCCATCCCACCAGCTGCTTCCCTTCCCACCAAAGGGGCACACAACGCCACCTGCAGCAGGAGCTGGCCTCATGGGTGGCTTTGGGCTCAGATGCCTCCCCTTGCTCTTCCTGTCTCCCGGTTGGCTCGTCAGCCCCCTTCCTCAGTTCCAGCACCAACTCACAAGAAGGAATTTCCCCAGGGGTTTTGGCTGAGGTTAGTAGTTCACAGATACAAGAAAAGGGTGGCGGGTCATGGAGAAGATGCTTCCCAGGCAGGTTCCAGGTTTCCTCAAGAGCCACACTGGAAACGTGGGCTTGGGGTTTCCCGGTGAGTGACGCATGGGGGAGAGGGACTACTCTGGTGCAGGCTCCTCTGGGACCCCCCGACTGGCCACAGACTGCCCAGCATCCAGGGCCCTTCCATCATCGGACAGAAGTGGAAACGGAGGCCACACAGAGAGGTAGGTAGGAAGTCCCACCCATATTCTCCTCCTTCAGAACTCAAACGTCCTGGAAAGACCCTTCCAATGGAGATATCCCTGAATGGCTCTTCTCCCAGCCTGCGACTGCCCTCCCTCGCCAGTCCCTGGGCTCTGCAGAGTAACATTCACTGCTCTTCTCCAGCTTTCAGCCTTAAAGCCTGGGAGGTCCCAGAGCCCTTCAGGAGGCCAGGGGAAGGGCAGGGAGGGCGCCTGGGGGCTCGGGGTTAGGACCTTCAGAGCCAGAAAGAGCTGTATCTGCCCCCTTCGGGCTCTAGGGTGGCCGGCCGAGTTGGGCGGTCTCTTCTCTGCTTTCCTCTCCTCCTCCACTGGCTGTTTTCTTCCCTGGTTGGGGGACAGTGATTAGTGCCCCAGATGTACTCAGTATTTTAACATTCATGAGTATTTACTTAAAAAGCAAAGCCAGGCATATAGTAGGTGCTTAAAGAGTCCCTTCTCCTCCACCCCAAACCTCCTCTTCCTCCCTCCCTCCCTCTCTCCCTGTCCCTCCCTCTGTCCTGTCTCTCCTCTGCTCCCTCTCCCTCCCTCTCTCCCTCCCTCTCTCCCTCCCCTTTCCCCTTCCCTTTTCCTCCCCCTCTCCCTCACCTCCCTCCCTCTCTCTCTCCCCTTTCCCCCCTCCTTCCTCCTCCCTCCTCCCTTCTCCCTCTCCCTCTTCCTCCCCCTCTCCCTCCCCTCCCTGCCCTCTCCCCATGCACACACCAAGGTACCTGGCATCTCCATCACTCTCCTCACACGTTGCTATCCCCCCAGCTACCCCACAGAGTTCTGATTCCTGAGGGCAGGAATGGTTAGGGTTTGGGGTCGTTGGGTACCCAGCACTAGGCCCAGGACTTTCCACAAATCTTGTGTTGGGTGTTCATGTGCTGAATGGGATTAATGTCCACAATAAAGTCCTATTTCTCCAGTCGGTCAGTAAACATTCATTAAACTCCTCCTATGCCCCAGGCGCTGTGCCCAGGGCTGGAGCTACAGAGGAAGCCCAAGGGGGCCCTGCCCTCAGGGAGCTCTCCATCTGATGGGGGAGAGCAGTAGCAAGGGCTGTGGACAGAGGCTACAGAGGGAAACCTTGGCGGTCACCTTGGGGCCACAGCATGGAAAGGGAGGAGAAAGGCCTGGAGTCCGGAGGTGGGGCAGCTGCCAGGCCAGGGTCCCTGGAGCAGACAGGTAAGGTGTCAGAAAGCTGGGAAGGTGTGGAAGGGCCTTGAAGGCCAAACCAAGCACTTGAGATTTGCTCCTGGAGGCCACAGGGAGCCATTGAGTGGTGGGGAGCAGACCTGATTGACCCGACTTCAGGGAGATCCCCGAGCAAAGGTGGACGGGGCACCTCCGATCCTCGGGGAATTGGGGGATTCTCCCATTTCATTCAGCACAAGGGGCCACTTGAGATTCTCCCAAAGGTGTCAGGGGACGTTAGGGCTGCTAGCCTGGTCCAAGCTCTGCATCGTATAGTGAGAAACTGAGGAAGAGGAGGGTCAACAGAAGAAGGATTCCTGGTCAGGTGTTGTCAGGCTGGTAGGGCTCAGAGGGGCAGGTGGGCACTGAGGACGCTGGACTTTGCTCTGCTTAAAAACAGTCCCTCTCCAGGGCCTCTGGTCCCTTCTAAAGAAGACTGCAGAGCAGAAGGGCTGGCCTGCCCGCTTCAGGCGTGGATTCCAGATCCCTCAGAGGAAGGTGAAGGCAGCAGTGTGCACGCACACACACACACACACACTCTCACTCACTCATACTTACCACATACATTCACTCACACATTCACACACACTCACACTCACACACATGCAGGAGAAACAGGTTCCACAGCCCTGCCAGCCCCACCCTGCGGCACTTTTGCCAGCTCAGGAGCTGGCCCCCATGGGGTGTCCTCACTGATGCAGACCCCTTGGCAGTCAAGCAGCCAGGATGCCCGGCCTGAGCACCCTGGTGTGCCAGGCACCTGTGTAGAATAGACAAGTAGGTAGAACTCCACCCTGCTCTCTGAGAATCTCAAGACCCCCAGCGCTCAGAGTGACAACACAGAATGCCCCTGGCTCTGGCCTGGACCTCAGTTTACCCCTCTGTAAAAGGAGGGTGTTCTCCCTGGTCCCACTGAGCTCAGACATTCTTCACCAAGGCACCCTTTTAGCAAAGACAGAACAGACGCGTGCTGACAACTTCTCCCAAAGACTCCTTTCTAGAAGGTTTTAGGGCTGGCAAATGGCTTTCCAAGGGCACCAGCAGATGGAGATAGTGGCCAGACAAGCTCCTGCCCATTTATGCCCTAAATAGCTGCCCCCAGGCTGCAGATGGCTCAGGGAGGCCTTGCCCATGAAGCCCAGAGGTGAAGACAAAGAGAAGGCTTCTATGCCCTGTTGGGTCCAAGGAGGGGCCGGAAGTTCAAAGTTCAGAGACAGACAAGGCCAGATGATGCTCCAGGCAGACTCTTGCTCATACCTGGCCCATCCTTAGCTACACCTCTCCTCCCCACTAGTGATGGACAAACTGGAGAGGTCAGTCAGAGTCTCTCCAGCCCTGAGCCAGCAAAGATTGGTGAGAGGACCAGAAGTTACCACTACCTGAGATGCTACTGTCTCTGGAAAGCAGTGGAACTGAAAGCCGAGATCTGGGCCCTGCCCAGCCCCTGAGGCTCATGTGTTGAACAGACTGGGGCATGGCTATGGTGGAGCTGGGGCACAGCTGGAGACAGGCAGCCAAACTGTAAATGTTCTATTATGTTTTGTCTTTTGCGACCGAGTGTGAGCTACAAGGAAAGTGCTCTACGCCCTCTTTGGGGTGGAAGGGAGAGGATGACTCCACTCTAGCCCAGTCCGAGGCCTAGGGCTCATGGGAATAGAGTCAGGCCAGGAGCACACAGGGTTTCTGACACGCAGGCACAAAGATCTCATTCTCATCAGGGCAATCCCCACTAGCCACAAGTCTTACATTAGCATGAATATGAACATCCAGAAGGAAGAAGCGGTGTTGGCTAAAAGGTCGCCCGCTCTCTGACAGCCACAGAGGGGTCAACCGTCTCTCAGAACACCCTCCAGACTGGGGTAAGTGCCTAACTACAGGGCTGAGCTAAGGACACCTGAGGCCAGGGTCCTGGGGGAGGAGGCTCGGGTGGGTGGTTAGCAGTGGCCCCTGGTGTTTACATGTGGAGCTGCACCTGTGAGAGTGCTCGCTGCCTCCATGAGGGGCAGGTGACTCAGGATTCTGGGGCTGCAACGTAAGCGCCTTCTGTCACCTTATTTCTAGGCTGAATTTTCCCTTTCCTCTCCATCCTTTTCTATTGAGAGAGGAGCCTCTGGCACCCAGTGAATGAATAGTGGGTTTAGTTCCATTTGCTACTGCTACTGGCCTGCCAGTAGCCTTCTCTGCCTGCTTTTGCCTTGGTGCAAAATGTCTGAGCTCAGAGACCAGAGAACAAGGGTCACCTCTGTACCTTAAGGAAGTATTGGGGGAGAAGTCAGGAGAAACACCCCCATGGATGTCAGTTCAATCCCAGACATCACCATTAAGTGCCTATTAGGAAACAGCCCTCTCCAGGATCAGTCAAGATCTCTCCACCTCCTGTCCTGAAAGTCTGTAAACATCTCCTATGGAACCTTGGAGCCTGAAAGAGGTATTCCTGCTCTCCCCCCTCTCCCCGTTTCTCCTCTCTCTCTCTCTCTCTCTCTCTCTCTCTCTCTCTCTCTCTCTCTCTCTCTCTCTCTCTCTCTCTCTCCTTCCCCCTCCCTCCCTCCCTTCCTCCTCTTCCCTTTCTCCCTCCCTCACTCCCCTGCCCTCCACTGGTCTCTAAGGCAATTGCATGACACCAAACAAATTACTGTGGACTATTTCTTACAGCTCTCCAAAACCGGGGCTGGTCATCTGGTGCTGTGACCACACCAAGAGGGAGGTAGATGAACATGTGAGCAGGATGCATTAGAACTCTAGGACAATGCTGAAAGAGAGGGCAGTCAGACAATCTTAGAGATGGGGACAGGTCCAGCTCTCCAGCTGCGGAGGCTGCGGAACCACAAGGTAGGACAGCCCAGACTACCCGGACTGTCTCTAGAGGCAGCCCAAGCGTTGCTCTTAGCATGTCTCCCCGTCATCCCCATCGGGTGATTTGGGAATGCACAGAGCCCTCATTACATTTTGTCATTTCCCACTGCAACATAGGATTCCTTGACAGTCATTCCCCATCGTCTGTCACCTGTCCCCCCAAATGATGGCACCTGATTTGTTTCCAGGTCTTTGCTACCACAAGGACTGCTTCTATGAATATCTGAGACCTTTGTTTCTGTCTGGCTCCTTTGGGGTGGGCTTTTTTTCCCCCACTTTTCTTGAATATTCTCTATCAGAAGCCAGAACTGCTCAAGCAGCTCCCAGCAACACAACAATGGGTCAGTGTGGCCGCCCTCCCCCAGCCCCTGCGATTTTAATTGGTCTCATTTTCTCGTCATTTTTGACAATTCCAATGGTGTGAGGCAAAACCTCCAAATGGCTTCCATATTTATCTTCCTCCTCTGCCATTCTTTCTTTAAAAAGACATGTGCATCTTTTGACCATTCATCTATCAAGGATAGGTAAGGACCTTTGAAAAGCATGGCGTCGGAGGACAGGGAGAGATGGCTGGGTTATCTACTCCAAGTTGATCCATAGGGTGAATGCTCCCAACAGCCCTCGAGGGTTCCATCAGCGTCAATTCTGAGAGCCTCCTGGCAAAGGCATTACCTGCCAAAGCGGTTCATGCCAATTTTAGATAGATTCGATTTTTGAAAATTCTTCCTTGTATCCAGCAGAAGCCTGTATGCCCTGGTGCCCTGTTGTGGTTTGGGGTGCTGGAGACCCTGAAATGTAACGGTTTATTATAACGCCAGTAGGAGTGGGCTAGAATCTGAGAGAATCTTTGGCTTCCTGGGAGTGAGATTGATACTTGTATACAAGAAAAACTGAGAAGATTTGGATGGGATTAAGGAGTGGTAAATAGCCTGGGGTGTGCCAGGTGTGACAGTGAAAGAAAAGTATTGAGTGTCCAGGTGGGCTGGACAGGGCCAGATGCCTTGGGAAGGATGCCAAGGGCTGGGCTGTGTGGGAAGATTCCGGGTCCAGGTCCCATCACCCCACCAGCCCCACTAGCAAGCATTAAGTGTAGAGACAAAGAACATTTTTTAGGCCCAAAGTGAGCCGAAATGTGGCAGAAAGGGCCCAGTCCTTGTTGCCAGTTAGTCGAGCCTTATTCTCTGCAGAGTAACCTGGGTCTCTAGTGCACACATAGGCAGGACTGGAAGGCCCCACTCAGATCCCTGGGGGCTTGCCCCTGCCTGACTGTCCAAGCTGCTCTTCTCTGCTCTGCGTCTGGATTTCTGGTCACTGGGGATGACCTCTCCCCTGTGGGGACCTCCCCCTTTTCTATTGCAGCCCCCTTCTCTTTCCCCAAAGTGCTCTAGGCCCTGGCACTGTGCCACCCTGGTAAAGGCATCTGCCAATCAGTGCCCATGTCTTGGGTCCAGAGCCTCATGGAAAATGCAGCCTCTTCTACAATGACACTTTCTGACCCATTCCACACACGGCTTCCTGGTTCCTCCCTCTACCCTATGCAAAGGGACAAGAAAGGAGCCAAAAGAAAAGTGGCATCTCCCGCCCACCCGACTGTCCTACCCAGGAAAACAAGCAAGACCAGCCAGCGTGGAAAGAGGGAGCTTTGTGGCCTAGACAAGCCTCAGGCTCCTTCACCAGACTAGATGACCCCCAGCCTCTGCTAGCCTCAGTGATGCTGGACAGAGATAGTCTAGTCCCTTCCCCTCCCTCCCCCCACTCTCCCTGCCTTCAGTTCCTTCTCCAGGCTTCTTTTTCCTCCCTGATGGCTTCCTGTCTGTCTCTACCTTGCAAGTGCCAGAAATCTCAGGGCCACAGAAAGAACAAGCCAGACCATGTGGCCCAAGAGTAGCCAACACAGCAAAAAGAGAGAGCTCTGGCCTTAATGTCAGAGAAGCCAGGCTTGAGCCCTGCCCCTGTCCCTTCCCACCTGGGTAACCCCAGGCACATGTCCTTCTCTCTCTAGGCATATGTTCCCCTTCTGTAGAAAGGAATGTATTATGCATGGGTGACACACTCTCTGTGTACCTTCCCCCACATCACTTGAGGATGGCTGCTACCTCAGGTCCAAGGGAATAATTCCATGGGCCTATTCTCCCAACACTAGCTCATTAGCCCCGACTGGTATGTTTTGAATTAACATTCAGCTTATAGACTTATCTCTTAGCAAAAGGATTTACTAAGATAATTCTACTTATGTAAAACAAACAAACCATTAGCTACACCCCTCTCGCCCTTTAAACCTTGAACATACTCTCTCATTTATACACAATGTCCAAACTTAGATCACAGTGGTAATGAGGGGTATGTGCTAGAGCTAAGTGTGGGAAAGGCAGCTCATAACTTCTGGTGCTGCAGGATTTCGATGTCTTTCCTCTCCTTGTAGAGTCCTTGCACAGTTCCCCTTCTGGGTGGTGGAATGCCTGGGTTCCCAGAACCTACTCCATTTCATTCTCTAACTTGTTTGTGCCTCAGGTGTCCATCTGAAAGTCCATCTCTGCTCCTGCAGTTTTGCCTCAAATCTCAAACTGAGAACTGTGGAGCTGCTATTAGAAAATGGATAATCCAGGGGCAGGAGAACATTCCCATTCTCCTCCAGCCCTGGAGGAGTCTTCTCCACAAAAAGCTCTTGAACTTGTGCTCACTCTGAACTGAGCTCTGTCCATTGGGTTTAACCACCTCAGGAGGCTGTGATTCCTCCAGAGAACTTGTCTACCTCTTTGAAGCTGGTTTAATACCTGATTACCACCCCATGATTCCATTCTGGGCTTTGTCAACAGGCAATCACAACTTCACAAAACTTACGGGGAAATTAGGTTTATTACAGCAGAAATGAACATGCATATGGAACCCAAAGAATTCGCAATCCATAGGTAAGTTTCTAATAGTCCTTAATGGTTTTCTGAGGCAGAGGCAGGTTGAAGAAAACCTCCTCCAGAAATACAATGGTATGTTCTTGCTCTGCCAGGAAAAGAAAAGTAAACGGAATTCAGAAAACATAGCAAGTCTTGGTCATTTAGCATTTAGTAAGTGCTAACTGTACGCGTGTCATGGCATCACCTCCCAGATGTCATGGTCCTCTTCAAGAACAAAGGACAAACAGCAAGTGCTAACTGTATGCATGTAGAGTAAACATAATCAAGAAAAGAACAGATTCAGTGGCCACTTGTTTTCTTATCTTTTTTTTTTGTTGTTACAAAGAAAGGCTTAGAGGGGGGGTCACTGGGTAGGTGATGTAGGGTGGCTAGACACCTGGAAATAACAGTAAAGTTTTTTAAAAAGGCATCCTTAAAATGTTCATTTAAAGCACAAATAAAATGAGGGCACTAGACCCACTGGGAAGCTAGGTGGTGCAGCGGATAGAGACTTGGGATCAGGAAGACTCCATCTTCATGAGTTCAAATCTAGCCTCAGACATTTACTACTGTGTGACCCTGGCTAAGTCACTCTCTTTGCCTCAGTTATATCTGACACGTCTATAAAATGAGCTGGAGAAGGAAATGGCAAACCACTCCAGCATTTGTGTCAAGAAAACCCCAGAACTTAGTCAACCATTCTGGAGAGCAATTTAGAACTCTGCCCAAAAAGCTATAAAAAAGTGATCCAGCAATACCACTTCTGGGGCTGTATTCCAAAGAGATCATAGAAAAAGGAAAAGGACCCACATGTACAAAACTATTTATAGCAGCTCTTTTTGTGGGAGCAAAGAATTGGAAATTGAGGGGATGCTCATCCACTGGGGAATGGCTGAACAAGTTGTGGTATATGAATGTAATGGATTACTATAGTTCCATAAGAAATGATGAGCAGGTGAACTTCAGAAAAACCTGGAAAGACTTACGTGAACTGATGTGGAGTGAAATGAGCAGAACCAGGAGAACACTGTACATAGTAACAGCCACATTGTGCAATGACTCACTATGACAGACTTAGCTCTTCTTAGCAATGCAGTGATCTAAGACAATTCCAAAAGACTTGTGGCAGAAAATGCTCTTCACATCCAGAGAAAGAGCTATGGAGTCTGAATGCAGATCGAAGCAGACTATTTTCACCTTTTTGTTTTCTTTCTCATGTTTTTTTTGTTCTGATTTTTCTTTCACAACATGACTAATGAAGAAGTATGTTTGATGTGATTGTATCTGTATAACCTATATCAAATTGCTGCCTTTGGGAGGAGGGTGGAAAAAGAAAGCCTTAAATGGGGTCGCAAAGAGTCGGACATGACTGAAATGACTGAATGATGACAGACCCAGTAATCAGATGGAAAGGCCATTAGTGTGGGCCAGCTTGAAGCCTGAGGCCGACTGTCTGGGTTCTCTCCCTCCTTAAATAACCGTGGATTTAGGCCAAGCTGCTAAGACCCAAGTGATAAGCAGTTCATCTCAGGTAACTTGGGAAAGGAAGATGGAAAGAGGCCCATGGAAACTGGAAAACCAACGAGGGAAGGGAAGATTGCCCCAATCTCCTCTTGGCCAAGGCTTTGTCCAAGCAACAGACCAATGTCTGTTGAAACCAGATAGAAACCGGATTCTCATTTTCCAAAGCAAAGACATGTGTGCAGGCTCGTGTGTGTGCGTGTGTGCGCGTTGCGTGTGCAGCGCATGTGTGTAAAGGAAGGTGCGTGGGCAAAGGGGCAGGGGGCATCTAACAGATGCTCGGAGCCCTGTTTCAATTAATTGTGGTAATTGGTTGTTGCTAATTGATGAAATGAGGAGGGCTGCTGAGGAGCTGAACTCCTCTCTTCCTCCCCTTATCCTTTCTCCTTCTAGGCTTGCAGGCTCTTAGAACATCCAGTCAATCCAATTCATTGGAAGCATTTTTGAAGCACCTACAGCACCGGAACTACAGAGACCAAAACAGAGCTCCCTGCCCTCAAGGAGCTGATGTTCAATGGGGAACACCACACGTCCTCTGTGTTCATACAAGGTAACTTGAGGAAAGCCACAGAACACGTAGGGGAATGAGGACAGGCTCTGCACTCAGGTGGCAGCCTCCACTGGGCCTGGATGAAAGCTAGCTGCTTCCCAATGGAACTCCAGCTCCCAAACCCACCGGCCTCGGGCTCTCTCCTCACTAGTGGAAAGGAGTAGCGTGCCCCACCCTGCCAGGCATGAGGAGAATCCCCCATGAGTGGAAGAGGGGTGTGAGTGAGGAGTGCTTGCCAGATTCAGAGGCTTGGAGATGGGAGAGGAGAGAGGGCCCACTTTGGAGAACAGCCTGACCAGCACTGAGAGTGATGGACGACTGTGATGGAAGCAGGCGGAGCAGGAGCAGAGGACATCCCTTAAACACCAGCCTTGGAGCGCACTGCTTAAAGGTGGCTGGGGCTCAGACACCGCCCCCATCTCTGCGTCTCAGGTTCCTCCACAGGTAATGTGAGGGTAATACTAGGGCAATGCAATGGACTATGTGCCAGGCCCTGGGGACACAAGGAAGAGAAAGACAGCAACTGCCCCCAAGAAACTTGTACTCTAATGACAGTACAAGGCAGGAAGAGATGGAGGGATGCCCAGGGGCATCTGGTTCCAATTTCTTCTCTCTTTGAAGGAAAGCAGGGGCAACTCCAGGGCGCCTGGCCTGCAGTCAGGAAGACCCGAGTTCAAATTTGCCTCAGACGCTTCCTAGCAGTGTGACTCTGGCCAAGTCACTTCACCCTGTTTGCCTCAGTTTCCTCATCTGTAAAATGAGCTGGAGAAGGAAATGGCAAACACTCCAGTGTCTCTGCCCAGAAAACTCCCAATGAGGCCACAGAGAGTGACTGAACAACAACAAGCAAGCCTGGGAGGCTCTAGTGCCCCAGATGGGGCAGGTGGGGAGGGGGATGACACCAACTGAGATAAGGGTGTAAAGCACTTCCTCTGTGGACTCCTGCCAGCTCTTCTGTGCTAGGGAACAGGGACTTACCTGGAGAGACTCCCAGGGAGCTCAGGTTGCAGTGAGGAGCCAGAACTAGGGGCTGGCAAAGGGAGGTGAGGGTGGACACATCACAGGGCTCGGCAGTCTCCCCAGAGCTTGACAAGCCTTGGAGATTGTTTGGATGAGGGGGATACTCTGGGCCTGTGATGAGGGGCCTGGGCAGGGGGGGGTGCCCCCATTCTGTGCCTGAGGATGGGCTAGGGGCCCCCCACAGGGAACTGTGTCTTTATCTTGGCCCCTCTATGAGACTGGAAGCTCCTGGGGGCAGGGCCAGCCATGGGCTCCACCTGGGCATCTGAGCTCCCCATATCTGGGAGGATGAAGCCTGGACTCTCAGAGTTGGCCACGCCCATCTCGCCATGCCCCAGGTGGTAGCTGGACTGGTGAGCACTGTACTAGCCACTAGCTGTACTCAAATCCCATGGTTTCTACCTTCGCACCATCTCCAGGATGCGGCCCCTCCTCCCATCCTGGGGCAGACCCTCAGACCTTCATGGCCTCACGCCTGGGCTGGTTCCTGCCTGCCTGCCTCAGTCACTCAGCCAGCAAAAAGATTAAAGCCCAGGTCCGACCCTGGCAACCCCTACTCAATAAGTTCCAGTAGCTCCCTGTGACCCTCAGGATCAAATACTCTGTTTGGCCTCCAAAGCCTCTCCTTAGGTGTCCCGCCTCCTCCTCTCTGTCTGGCCTTCCCACACCTCCCTTTCCCCCAGGATGCACCCCCTCCACCATTTCCTCTGGCCGTCCCCCTACCTGGAAAGCTCCCCCTCTGGCTCTGCCGCCTGCCTCTTTCCAAGCCCCTCGGTCCCACCGCCTTCCCTCTGCTCCATCTCCCTTCTCTCTCCCATACACATCTGTGGCCTCCCCCATCTGGCTGTGAACTCCACTGGGACTGGCCATCCCTGGTCTTTCTTTGTATCCTTGGTCCATGCACGTCTGTCCTTTGGTTGTTTTGTGACCCTCCATAACCCCATTTGGAGTTTTCTTGTCTTGTCCTTTCCTTCTCTAGTTCATTTTTACAGAGGTGGAAATGGACTTGCCCAGGGTCACACAGCTGCTGGGTGTGGAAGGCCAGATTTCAACTCAGGTCTCCTCCCTGCCTCCAGGCCTGGCACTCTACCCCCGAACTGGGCCTGGTAGATAGTAGGCACTTAATGAATGCTTCTCAATAGACTGATTTCAATCCAATTCCCAGCAGCTCCAGAAGGGGAACCTGACCTTGAGGAGGATCTTCTTCCCCTGCCCCCAGCCACGCCTTGAATATTTTCCTGACGGGACTCCCCCTCTGGCCATGACATCTGCACATCTGCCTTGGAGGCTGGAGGGCCCAGGCATTGTGGCAGCCACCAGGCACCCCTGGGGCAGCTCCACCCACCCGCCCTCCTCTGTCCAAGGGGCACAGTATGAGAGCTGAGGCTGGATGGAGCTGGATCCCGCCCTGCCTTTGATCCTCAATCCTGCCTTTCTGTAGCCCCCCCACTCCCTCCCCTTCACCCCTCCCAGACCAGAAGAGAAGGGAGCCTGTGCCCACATCTCTGTGAAGGGATGCTGCAAGGCTTGGATCTGTCCTCGGTGCTGAGGTTGCCCACCTGCCCACACAACTGTGTGTGTATACATTTACTCATATACACTCACATTCACACACGAACACATACCCCACACACACTAACACATAGCACATACATGCTCACATGCACACACATGCTCCCAATCATGTGTATGGCTACACACTTATACACATTAATACACATGCTCACACTCACAGACATACTTACACCCATTAACATAGGTGTACACTCACACGTGCTCACACACTCACATCCACTAACTCAGTTGTACACCTACACAGGTTCACACACTCATATGCATTAACACATACATGCTCACACTCACATATGCTCACACACACACCCATTAACACAGTTGTACACACACTCTTGCACACAATCACAGATACACGCACCAACACACACTCATACATTTTTGGCCTTTCCTTCACTCTGAGCAAAATCTCTCTAAGAGGATGCTGAGCGAGGGAGTGATGCCTTTTGGGGTCCAGCTCAGCCACAGCTTTTCGCACAAACTGGTGGGCACCATTTGGGCAGCCACTGCCTTAGGGTCCAAAGGCTGATGAATACCAGGGAACAGGAGTGCCGCCCTTTGGGTGGGGAGCAGGGGATTCTAGGCCTCTTTTTGGGTCACAGCTGCATCAAAATGCCTATTACCTCATTGCCTTAGGAGCCATCTGTGGCCCAGAGAGTGACTTGTCCAAGGCGGCTCAGCCTGGACGTGTCAGAGACAAATCTGAACCCAGGTTGTCCTGACTCTTGGGTAGGCCCTAATCAGAGCTGCTCATCACTAGGACTGGACAGTTCTTAAATTATTAACAAGTACACAAACTGTCCCAGGATAAGGACTGTCCCCAGCTCTGCCTGGGGGTGTGCTCCGAGGGTCGGGTGTCTGGTGGGTTAGCGCTCCACCCCAGCCCACCTGGACATTTCTGAATCACCTTCTCTTCTGTGTGTCTGTCAATACACAGCAAACACTCAGAAAGGCTTCCTTGTGGCACTTTTTTTTTTGCCTTTTTTTGGAGGAACCCTCTCCCTCCCAACTCCTTCCTTCCCCCAAAAAAGAAAAACAAAATCTTTGTGACAAATACACACAGACAAGCAAAACCGTTTTCACACTGTGTCCCCAAATGCCTGTGTCCAGTTGAGTCTATCCCCTCTCTGTCAGCAGGGGGCAGCATCTCCATCATCAGTCCTCTGCTTCCTAGTCATAGATCATAGGTCAAATCTTCCAAAGGTCTTTACATTGTGGTTACGATGGTATCAGTGGTTCCCCCCAACCAGCACCCTCCCCTCGGCATCTATTCATACCAGATTCCCAGGCTTCTCTTTGTCATTGTTCCAGCCCCAGAGTATTCTGTTATCACACTGTTCACCCATCTCTACATGAGGGGCACCCTCTTAGTTTCTGGTTCTTTGCTATCACAAAAGCTGCTATAAATGTTTTTGTACATATAGGTCCAATCTTTTTTTTTTATCTCTGCACAGCCTAGGCCTGGGAGTGGCATTGCTGGGGACTTTTTAGTATAACTCTAAATTGCTTTCCAGAATGGCCACACCAACTCACAGCATCACCAACAATGCATTCATGCACCTGTTTTCCCGCAGCACCTCCAGCACTGAACATTTTCTCTTTTTGTCACATTCCCCAATTTGATGAGCATGAGGGGAAATCTCAAAGTTGCTTTAATGTGAATTTTTCTAGATATTAGTCATTTAAAGCCCCCCCCCCCTTTTTTTACATGACTTTTGATAACCTGGCTTTCTTATTTTGAGAACTGCCTGTTCCTATCTTTCAGTTTACCTATTGGGGAATATGTCTTGTTCTCATGCATTTGAATCCTGTCCTTACACAAGGAAAAAGGGGTTCTGTCCTCTTATCTCACAGTCAGGCTTCCCCCTCTCTTAAGGATCTAGGGGAATTTAAAGTTCTCTACTGTCATTGACTGAAGACCCCACTGACTGCGCCCTCCCCACTCTTAGGTGCCAATAACTTGGACTCCAATTCCATTTCATATCAATTGATGTTTACAAAGGGATATTTTCTTTAAGGTTTTAGCAAGAGTTACATTTTGCCCTACCACCACCTGCACATGTGAGGATCAGTCCTCATAGAACATTGGTCTCACCAAGTTTGTATCCAAATGTAGCATAACTGACAGAGTCCTGATCTCAGCTATATGTGGCCTGGACTCCTCACTCTCTCCAACCCTCCCTATACCCATGCTGTTGTCAATTTCACCTCTGCCCATCCATGGTTAGTTTCACCTCTTCAACATCTCTTATCAATCTCACCTCTCACATATCTCTTGTCAATTTCACTTCTGACACATCTCCTCAATTTCACCTCTGACCATTTCTTGTCAATTTCACCTCTCTAGCATTTCTGCAGTATCCCCTTCCTCTCCTCTGACACCACCACCATCCTGGTGCAGACCCTCATTACTTCACACCTGGACTATTGCAAGAGTTTGGGAGGGGGAGAGGCAGCATGTCTGCCTGCCTCAAGTTTCTCCCCAATCCAGTCCATCCCTCCATTCAGCCACTAAATTGATTTTCCTAAAACACAGGTCTGATCATGACAGTCCCCTACTCAATAAACTCCAGTGTATCCCTATTGCCTCCAGAATCAAATATACAAAATGCTGTTTGGCATTTAAAGCCCTCCAAAATCTGGTTCCCTCCTTCCTTTCCAGGCTTCTCACACCTTCCTTCCCCATACATACTTGTCAGTCTAGTGACCATAGCCTCTGGGCTGTGTCCCTCTCAGCGCTGGCAGTTTTTCCGGCTGCCACCCATGCCTAGAAAACTCTCTCACCTCCACCCTGACTACTGACCTCCTCAGCTTCCTCCAAGTCCCAAATAAAATCCCACCTTCTACAGAAAACCTTCCCTAACCCCTCTTCATTCCAATGCTTTCCTTCTGTTAAGCATTTTGAATAAATATACCTCAGCATCTTGGGGTGCCCCTGAACCTCAACACTATTTATCCTGTGTGTAGCTTGTAATTCATATTTATTAGAACAGCACCTCTCCATTATTAGATTGTAAGCTCCTTGAGAACAGAGCCTATCTTTTGCCTCTTTTTGTATCCCCAACACTTGGCTGCACCTGGCACACAGGAGGAGCTTAATGAGTGTTTATTGACTGACTGACTGACCGGTGTCTCTGTTGCAGTTTTAGGCAGGAAAGGCATTGCCTCTGGGTTTGATTCTCCTGCCCTGTAACCATACACAGTCTCCTTCTCTGGAGACATTGCTTTCAGTGTCCGTAACTGGATCTGAAGGTGGTGGACGTGCTCATCAGAAAACGCAACTGGCTCTCCTATGGGCACAAAGTGGTTGCAGAGTCCCCATAGGACCCCCTTCATTCTCTGGGGTATTTTGTACACAGGCAAGCTGCCCAGGCTCTCAATAACTTTGCTTGAGTTAGCTTTCCATCAGTTTCCTGTCAGATGAAGACAGTCTTTTCTTTGTCTTTCTCACAGAAGACTGCTAATATCCCCTGTGCAAATACAGGACTATCCAGCAGACAATCCAGATCTCTTTTGCTGTGACATAGGGCCCTGGACCACTGGAGGCTTTTTGTTCAAAGCTCAGGAATCAGCTCACATCGGTATCTTTCCATGTTTTTTAGGCAGCACTACCCTGAGTAATGCCTTAAGAGTGCTGGCCTCTGTGATGAAGCTGTTAACCAGCATTTCTTTGAGATGGTTCTGATGCGGATGGGGTCTGAACTCCCTAAAAGGAAAAGACCATGTCTTTGAAATCAACCCAGTCCCTGAATTTTCCCATACATTTCAGTGGTGCCTCCTGCCCGAAACATCTGGCCCACCCCAGCCCGCCATGATCACTTAATTAGGCTCCTTGACACTCCTTAATCTCATCCAAATTTTCTGTCTTTTTCTGTATAAAAGTACCAATCTTAACCCTATTAAATTGTGCAGATTCTTAGAAACCTGCCTGCTTCTACTGGCAATACAATAAACCTTGTTACTCTGACTGAAAGAAGACTTAAGTGGTCACCTTGCATTTTGGGGTGCCCAGCACCCCATACCACAACAGTTCCAGAAATGTTCCACTACAGAAAACAAGTCCTATTTAAATTCATTCTCACCAGCAGAAGATAAACAAATTTAAGCTCATCCCACATTAGGCTTTCTCTCTTCCCTGCCTGAAGAGGGGCTGGAATCCTCCTGTCTTCTCTGGACACTGGTGGCCAGGAGAATCCCAAAGACAGATTGGAGGGGGGGAAATCTCTTCTTTCGCCATCTTGCCAACTCTACCTCAGCCCTCCTGCAAGTATGAGGCATGCATCTCCACCAATAAGGAGAGGATCCTGTGCCAATAGGCTTTGGAGAGCAGATTGGGAACTCCCTGAGGGTGGTTTGACTGTCATTTTTTCCCAGGGCCTAGTGCATGGCATGTGCTTAATAAATGTATTAATTGACTTCCTTCTTTGATTTCTTGGTTCAGAGGACCGTTGCATTGGGTGGGGAAGGGTGGGAGCCCGTGAACCTGTGGTCTCTCCCCGCCCCGGAATCAGAAAGGGGCCACTCTCTCTTGCCAAGGTTTGCAGACATGGCTTTCTTGTCTTCGCCATGCCTGTCCCAGCCCTCCTTCTCCGGCTATTCCAGCTGGCTCAAGATCTGATCAGCTCCCTAGGTCTGGATGGGCATGTGCACCTGCTCGTTTTTGCCCTGGGTCTCCTCTGGTAGGCAAGGGAATACTCTCACTCTTGTATCTGTATTCCCAGTACTTAGCACTGAGCCTGGCAATCATTCAGTTAATAAGTATTGATTCAGCTGGGATATCCAAAGAGGCAAAAAAAGGCAGGCCCTGCCCTCAAGAACTTGCTGTCTATTAGAGGAGATAACGTGCAAACATGCAGACACATGCAGACAACATGCAAACACAGAAAGCAGACATGTACAGAGTAAAGTTTGCTATTCTTCAGTCGGTTCAGAAGCTTCCTAACTCCATTAGGGTGGGGTAGAGGGCAGTTTCTTGGCAAAGATGCTGAAACCGTTTGCCATTCCCTATTGCAGCTCATTTGACAAGTGAGGAAACTGAGGCAAACAGGATGAAGTGACTTGTCCAGGGAGATTGAGGTCACATTTGAACTCTGGTCTTTCTGGCTTCAAGCGCTATGCTCTATCCACTGTCCCACCTACCCACCCCCACAACAACAGCCCTGGAGGGGCTTGGAGTCTAGTGGGGGACAGAAGCATGTATGACACAAAGCTATCAGGATCAAGAGGAACTGATTAATGGAGAGAAAGCACTGGGAAGGACTGAGAGGGCTTGGAGAAGGCATTCTGTCAAGGGCAGGATTTCAGCTGGGACTTCAAAGAAGCCAGGGAGGTCAGTGGTCAGTGGAGGAGGAGTGGGAGCGTGGACAGCCAGCCAAAGTGCCCAGAACTGAGAAATCGGCACATCCAGGAGACTGCAGTCAGGGGGACTGAGAGTGCTTGTCAGGAAGTAAGGTGTGAGCAGCCTGGAGAGGGACGAGGGGCAGGTGGTGCCAGACAGAGGGCCTTACATGTGCTCCTGGGGGCCACAGGGAGCCACTGGAGCTCACAGGAGGAGGTGATTCCACGACAAGCCTATCCCCCTCAGACTGGAGCATGGAGTATCCCCCCCCCTCCTTTCTAAAGAGCTCAAAATGGTCTCTCAGATGACTCCATTTGGCATGGGCTGCTCCTCCCAGGATAAACTCATCTCTTCTGATCCTGTCATCCTGGTTAACTCAAGCTTCCATTGCCCCACTTCTCTCGGGCTCCTCCCCCTCAGATTCAGGGTGCTGGGTGGAGCCCCCAGCTGCTTCCCAGCCTTTCTTTATAGAGCAGGAATGGCCATTTAGCTTCATGGAACAAGATTCCAGAGATTGTCCATGGTCACCCCCTGGGGGTGCCCTGCTACGCCACCTCTCCTGCCTCCTTTTCTCTATCTCCCCCATTAGTCTGGAGGCTCCTTGAGGGCAGGGCCTGCATTTAACACGTCATTTGTTGCTTTTGTCATTTGTCTGTCCATTCTGTGTGACCCCATTTGGGGTTTTTGGCAAAGATACCAAAATGGTTTGCCATTTCCTTCTCCAGCTCATTCTACAGATGAGGAAACTGAGGCAAACAGCGTGAAGTGACTTGTCCAGGGTCACCCAGCTAAGAAGAATCATTTAAACTCAGGTCATCCTGACTGCAAGACCACCACCCCACCTTGCCATCTAACTGCCCACACTTAGCAAACAGTAGGTGCTTAGTAAATGTTTCTTGGAGTAGATCGGATCCAATTTTCACCTTAGGAAAGCCACTTTTGTGGGAGAGATGAGTGGGAGAGACCTGAGGCAGGCCTGCCCACCAGCAGGTGGGGGCAATGCTGAACTCATTCCTTCACTCATTGATTCTGTGTCCCAGAGAGTGTAAACACCTCTTCTGGAGGATCCTTATCTCTGGGTGTCGGAAGCTCTTCCGGGTTCTCCCGCAGACCAGTCAGACCTGTCCTCTATCTTCCTTCCTACATGTGCATTCAGGCTTGCCCTCCAAGGCTTGGTGCTGGGCCCTCCCTCTTCTCTTTCCCTCTCGGTGTGGTGATCCTCCCTACCCTAATTTAGAGGTGGCCAGGAGGCTGAGGACAGTGCTGGGCCTGAAGGGTGTTAGAGGGAGGATCCATATCTATGTGCAAGTCCCCTGGGATGAGTGAGAACAGCCATTGGGGAGGACAGAAAAATGTCACCAGGCATTGATGAGAGCCCCCAGGCTCTGACCCTGGGTGATACCTAGGGATTGCATTAGCCTCAAAGGAGGAAAGGATGCTGAGGAGGAAGAACCTGGAAGTGGTGATACTGCCATTCCTGCCCTACCCATGAGCTGGGAGAAGCAACCAGGTAGGCTGCCTTCCAGCACCAGGGCACCAGTGACTCTCTAGCCTCTCCCTCCTTTTCCAGACCATCCCTGCTCCTGGAGCCTTCTGTCCCCATGTTTTACATCTGATGGCCCCCTGCCACTCCTCCTGCCCAGGGAGTGTGACCCAAGCTTGGCAGAAGTCACGTGACCATGACAAGCCCCTTTAAACCCCTTCCTGCCCTCTTAGTTTGGGATACATCGTTCTGAAAGTTTCCCTAGGGCTCCCACACCAGCCTCTACCCCTCTCTCTTTGCCAGAGGACCTGGCTTCAGACTTCCTGGTGCCCATACAGAGCCAGCCACATGATGGAAACCTGGATACCAAATGCCTGATCAGAGTGCAGCTCTATCTCACTCTGTCTAGGGAAGCAGAGGCCCTTGGTGCCACTTCCTCTGCCTCTCAGATCCATGTCTGGACCTCCCCAGCACCACCCTCTACCCCATCTACATACCCATTCTCCCTGAGCCAAGGCCACACTCTCTGCTTGTGCCCCTGTCCCCCATCTCCTACCCCTTGGAGTGTTGGTCTGTCTTCCTCACTTTCAGTGCCTTCCAAGTGATCAGCTCCTGGCTTGGAGCTTGGCCAGATTCTCCCCATTTTCCTGGCCCCCTTTTCAGTCAAACTAGAAGCAACTGGCAACACTGGCCCTCTCACTTCTGGCCCCGGCTCCCCTCAGGATCCAGTCTCTGTCCCCCCCACCCCATCCCCTGAAACCACTCTCTCCGAGGCCACCAAGGACCTTGTCCTTGCCAAAGCCCTCTTGGGAGCCTGCTGGCACTCTCCTGGGGCTCTCATGGCCCCTTAGGTCACAGTTCTTTGCCCACTTCCTTCTAGGCTGACAGTCATCCAGACCCTTCTGCATGGGGACACCCAGGACTTTTATACATTGCTTTTCCCCTGGGAACCCCACCTGCTCCCAACCTTAGACTTCCAGGTCTGATGACAGACAGCACTGCCACCCTTCCACCCTTCTGGCTGCTCATGGTCGCCCATGTCTCAGCCCAAGGCCCTGTGGCCAGCCCTCCCCACCGATTGCCATGCCTTTTTTCCTGATTCCCCCTCATATCTCTTCTCTTCCCCCCCCCCCATAACAATCCTCTCAATTTAGTCTTCTTCTCCTGCCTGGCTTACTTTGTGGCTGCTCCCTAACTGCCTTCCCCTTTCACCCATCACGAGGGGACCAAGGTGCCTTCCCCAAGATCCCTAGATCTGGGCCTCCGGGCTCGCCTTTGCTCAAGAAGGGGCAGGGGATAAAATGCACTCGCCTCGGTTTGGCTCCGCTAGCTTCCACCATACTCTCAGCACAGCTGCCCATTCAGATGCAGACCCGCTTGCCCCCTCTCTCCCCCACTACATCATTCCACCCCCTTCCTACTCCTCCCTTACCCTCCCACACAGGCCTTGAGGGCAGCTGGCCCTGGGGCTCTGAGTCGTGTCTCAGCCCCCAGCCAGCCCAGCTCCCGGGCAGGCGCTTAAAAAACTGGGGGAAGGTTGGGAAGCCTGGGGCCGTGTACAGAGCTGCCTCGGGAACCAGGGGGGCGGGCGTTCCAGCCCCGCCTCTGATCATTGCGAGTGTGACCCTGGGTAAGTGCCGGCCTCTCTGGCGCTCTCGCTGGCGGAGAAGGTGCCAGACTGCTTGGGAGGGGCAGGCTCCTCATCCAGGTGGCTCCCTGTATCAGTGAAATTCTGGGTCCAATCCTGTCCCTGTTCTATGGATCCGTCTAGAAAGAAGGGAGCTCCCAGCGGGCTGGGAGTGCTTCCTTTCCCGGGTATCCCCAGAGCTTCCAACCGCTTTGGGGGCACTGTAGGGACTAAATGCTGGCTGGTTAATCCGTAGATGTAAATGCCCGGCGGTTGGATTGCTAAGGAGCCGGACAAAAGGCCTCCAAGCACCACCCAGCGGGGGTGAAGCCCGGGCTGGGGTGGGGCGGGAGTGAGGCACGCTCCTCGGGGAGCCGGCAGGGGGCGGGAGTGGGGAGGTGGAGGTAGAGCGAACTGGCGGCGCCCATTTCAGCCCCAGGCGAGCTCCACGGCCAAGCCCCTGGGGAAGGAGACTGCGGAAGGGTTCCTCCCTCCGGGAATTTCTAGGCCGGGGCATCAAACTGCCCTGCACCTCTCCGACCCGTCTGCGGAGGCTTACCAGCAGGCTCTTCGTCATAAGTGCTTACCAAGTGCCCGGCCCTGCGCTAACGGCCGCCTAGAAAAAGTCGGGCATCTGCCAGGAGGGCTTTCCTGGGCGGCGGCGCCCCGCGGGGTGCTGTCTCGCTTGTGGTGTCACCGGGGGGCCGGAGGCAGCTGGAGGGAACCTGGGTGGGGCTGGGGTGCCAGTGGTAGCGCCTTCAGTTCCCGAAGGGCCGGGGCGGCGCGCATTTCCCCTTTCCTCCTCAGCACAGTGCCTGGCACAGAGGGGAGCTTCGGCCGCGCGGCTGGGATGAGTGATTTGTGCGGCACCCAAGGCCTCCCGCCCCCACCTGACAAGCGGACCGACGGTCCCATGTTCTCTCCCTTTTCAGGGGAGGAAACTGAGACGAGCAGAGCTAGGTTAAGTGCCTACTGTGTGCAATCCCCTTCTGGGTGGTGGCGATCCGATCGCCGGCCTCGGGACTCCCCCTACCATCCCGGGCTGGAGTCTGCAGTGCCCAGAAGCCGGCAGGAGGGCTCCGCGCCAGGCGTGGAGACGCTGCCGGAAGGAGCCAGCCTGGGTGCCAGGCTCCCTCGCCTCTCCGGGACCCCGCCCGCGCTCCCCGAGCCCCCGAGCCCCCGCGCCCCCGCGCCCGGGGCAAGGGCCCCGTTCCCGCCGCTAGGGGGCGTGCCGACTCGAGAGCGCTGCAATGTAACCCTTCCAACCCCGACACACCCGAAGGCTTACCCCGCCTCCCCCTGCCCGCGAGCCCGGGACCGCCGGGGGCCGCGGTCGGGGCCGTGTGACCCGTAGCGCTCAGGTAACGCAGCCCCGCCCCGCCCCACCCCAGCCCGCAGCGCTAGGCGCGGCCTTCAGGGCTGGCCTCCCGGTAGAGACTGGCCGCCTGGCGCTCCGGCCGGGAACCTTCTTTCCCCCCTCCACCCCCCCCCACCCTAGGGCCCTTGGAGAGAAGCTGTGGGGGCCGGCGCCCGGTGAGTCTGGGGTCTGTCGGCCCAGCCCGGGAGTGGGGGTGCGTCCGGACCGGGCCCTTCCCTGGGCATCGTGCGGGGGCGCCAAGCATGGGGCTGCACTTCCTGCCTCCGATCCCGGGTGGGGGAGGGGGAGGGAAAGGAAAAGGAAGGATGATTTACACCCCTCCCCCCCACCCCCGGTCCCGGGAGCCCCGGCGGTGGAGCCGCAGGTAACCCGAAGCCCGGTGAGGGCGAGGCTGCCCAGGCCCAGCGCCACGGCAGGGATGTTTGTCCCGGGAGGGAGCGGCGGCCGCTGCCCCGACCTTGGCCCTCGCAGCAGGGGGGGGGGGGGGTGAGGGGGGATGGGGCGCCGGGCCTCGGCCAGCGGACGCCCTGGCGGAATGCCCGTGCGTGGCCGGGTATCCCCCGGGCCCTAGACGGCGGGCCCCCGTCTGTGTTCTCTGGGAGCCCTCCGGGGAATTGGCGGGAAGGGTGGGGGTGGGGGCAGGCTTTGGGGGTGCTCGGTGCCGGAGACTTCTTGGGGGCCCTCGCGGAGCCGCCCCCATTCCCATCCCCCCACCCCGGGGCCGCTGGGGGAGGGGCCGAGGAGCTGCGGCTGCTGCGTGCTGGGGGCGGAGAGGCTCTGGGCGCCGCGCTGCGGCCCCGCCCCCTCCAGGTCGCGAGCCCGCACCCCCCATCCACCCACCCTCCGTGGCCCCCCGCCCCCAGTCACCTGGCCGCGAGCCTCGCAGGTGGACCTGCTCGGCCCTTTCTTCCCGATTGAGCCGGAGGGCCCCAGCCCCGCGCTGCCTCTCCCCCTCCCCTACCTCCTCCCCCCAGTCCCGGGGCGCCCCGCTGGGCCGGCCGGGGTCCGGGCTCACCCCCCCCTCCCCCCCCTCCCGGCATGGGCTCGTGCGCCGCCTCCTTTCCCCAGCCTGACCCGGGGCCAATTGTTGCAGAATTCGATCGTGGAACGTTCCCGGGAGCGGAGCATTGTGACGTCAGCGCCCCCAGCCCTCGCCGGGGCCGGCCGGCCGACGGGGAGCCATGGCGTCAGCGCGCCGGCCCCCGCTCTAGCTGAGCCGGCCGAGCGCGGTGGTGGCGGCGGCGGCGGCGGCGGCGGCGGCGGCTCCCCAGGCGCCCGGGGAGGCCCGGCCGGCCGGCATGGAGCCGGGCGGCCCGGAGCTGCGGGTCGGCTGCCGGCTGCCGGTGCGGGTGGAGCAGATCGTGAACGTGGACACGCTCGTGGTCACCCTAAGCTGCGGCGAGCGCAGCTTCACGGGCATCCTGCTGGACTGCACCAAAAAGTAAGGAGGGGGCCCCGCTCCCGGGCCGCCCGGGCCCCGGCAAGTTTGTCCTAGCCCGGCAGGAGCCGGGGGCGGCGGCGGGGAGGAGGTGGTCAGGGGGGAGGGGCGCGCGCGGGGCCGCAGCTGGGCGGCCGGTCAGGTGGAAGGGCGCAGCTGGGCGGGGGCGGGGGCGAGGTGTGAGGACCTTCCCCCAGCTGGCTCCCCTCTCCGGCCGCTTTCGATTTCTCTTTAAGCAGCCGGCTTTAGAAGGAAGCCGGGCCGGGGCACCCGGCACCGGGCGGTGGTGACCTCCTCTCCAGCTGGCAGGCCGGCGGGCAGGCTGGGCACTCGGTGCCTGGGGATCCACGGGGCCTGTGCTGGAAACCTCCGGGGTCGGGGGCTGCGAGCTGCAGCTCCTCTGGCCTGAGGCATGGGGCCGGGCGCAGCCCGGGGGGCCGGCTTCTGGGGGCCTGCCGAGGCGAGCCGCTGGCCCGGGGGCCTTATGGCTCTGCTACCTGCAGCCACCACCCCAGGTCGCTAAGGCCTGGGGCTAATTCAGGCAGCTTTCTTTGTTCCTAAGCCCTCTTAGGAGAAGGGGAGGCTATTGGGAAAAAACCCATGTATGTAGTCTTGTGCTGGAAAAGCAGAGTCCCCCCCCCCCCCCAAAGCCATGACACCCCCAGGAGCTGCTGAGGCCCTGCCTTCCCAGGCCTGGGCTCCTGCAGGAGCGCACGGGCAGTTTCCAGGAGCTTGCTGAGGGGTCTGGGCTAGGGCCCACCTGCCTGCTGGTCCTTGAAGCCTGGCTGGCCCTCCTGCCTTGATGGGCAGCCCCAGGGGGCCCCAGATGGCTGTGACCCAGCCCTGCTCTCATTGCTAGGATAGGTCCTGGGCTCTGGGGTCCGGCCTCCCGTCCTCCATTGATGATTGGCCATTAATCAGACATGGCTTCTGGCCTGGCTCTTTCCAGTCCTCATTTAGAAACTAGCCAGTCCCTGGTGCCTTGTGGAAGTCAAGGCCTGCACTTTTTTCCTTCTTCCTCAAACGCCCAGACCAGGCTGAGGGGGAAGCCATGATCCTGACACTTCCCCTGCTGACGTTCCCTTAATTAGCTAGGCTGCAGAGCATTAAGACTCCAGGCCCAGGAGGTAACATGGCCTCCATCCCTGGAATGGGAATTTGACCCGGATTTGGCGATGCCTTCTGGGTAGCTTCTGGGTTCAGGAGCAGGCTGGGAGGACTGGAGGAGCAGAGAGGCCACAGGAGCTGGGGAAGCACCCCCTTCTTCATCCCCCAGCCCCCTGGAGGCTTGGGACCTGAAGACCCTGGGGTGGGTGAGGCCTCCTGGAGAGCCAGAGCTATTCCCCTCTCCCCTATTGTCAGTCCCCACCCTGGCTCTATTTCCTCCTTTGGAGTGGTCAAGCGGGATTGGGGGGGGGGGGGGCCTGCCCTCTTACACAAAGGGAGCCGGTGTTCTATGCCCTCCCCCAGGCCAGGGGGCGACATGGCAGGTTCCCTCCCGTCTGCCCCTGCAGTGAAGGGCAGGCTGGTAAACTGAGGGCTGAGGATGCAGCCTTCTGGGCAGGCAGTGAAGCGCCAGCCCTGGTTTCCATGGCCATGTAAGGCCACTTGCTCGAGCCTCCAGGCTAGGTCAGTGTTTTGGGGCTTCCTGGGCCTTCCCTGCTGACCAGCAGAGGCTGTGGCACCTGGGCCTTTTCTGGGCAAGGCTCAGGGCAGGACACCTCCAGGTGGCTCCCAGGGTTCCTGGGACACTGCTGGGGAAGTGGGCTTTGTAGCCCCAGGCCCGAAGAGCTGCCATCCTTATTAAAAACTGCTTCAGGGAACCAGGGAGGCTTGAGGCAGAGGGGAAGCTCCCTCTATGGCAGCCCAGATGAGTGACCTGGGGTAAGTCACGGCTCTGGGCCTCCTGGAGGATGAGACCATTCTTGCTGGGCTCCCAGGACCAAGAGGAAAGCATGTAGGCTCCTGAGGTGGGGTCATCAGCATTGCTTGTGGGGGAGCAGATCTCTTTGCTCTTGGCCTGGGCAGTACAGATGTTGCCCAAGATGGACAGGCCCCTGGTAGGGGCAGGAGAGTGCAGTGGTCTGGGAAGGCCATGGTGGAGGGGCCCTCTGGGTCTGTAGATAGAGAAGAGAGCGGCTCTGACAATGTAGGGGCATTTCCAGGGGGCCGGAACAGGCTTCGGGAAGGCCCAGAGAGGCCTAGTCTAGGCTCCGGGCCAATGTGAAGGGGCATTCATTCCCAGAGAAGTGGGTGGCTCACCAGCCTGCCTGTGTGTGCGGCCAGCCAGGAATACAGGGACCTCCCCCCTCCTGGGACCATGTTCTATGTGGGGGGGCACCCCAAGGCCTCCCTCCCCCCCGGGGTCATGCTGCGTGTGGCTCAGGGACCCCCCTCTGGGGGGCAGCCTCAATGTCCAGCACTTTCTCTTCCTCATGCCCTCCAGGGTCTGACCTCTCTGCCACCCCATTCCTTGCTTTCTCCTCTCAGACCGTATGCTTGAGGTTCTTTGACTTGATGCAGTTAGGTCTACTGGGGTGGGTAAGAGGAGCCAGACTGACTGGAATTTGGCCTCCCTCTGGCCAGGTGACTGGGTGCCCTCCTGGTGGACAGGCCGGGACCTTTATCTCTGAGAGTGGGCTGGGCATTGGGAGGATTGGACATTCATAGGCTGCTGGAGGATCTCAAAGGAAGGGAAGCTTGGGTTGGGGTAGGCCTGGCATCCCCAGGTCCGTCCCTGAAAAGCATGTGGTTCAGGCCACCCACTGACCAGAAGGAAGAGCCCACAGCTGGCTCTGTCTCCCCAGGCTGCTCTTGAAAGCTGTGAGGCCGTGGCGCCCCCTCCCCAAATCAGATTCAGCTTGGGCCCCCTCCCGGTTTGCAGCAGGGTGCCCTCGCCTCTCCCTCACCTTAGAGCGAGGGTCTGGTCTGCTCCTGGTCAGAGTGGCGCTGCCCCAGAAACTCACCCACTTCTGGGCCCCAGGACCCTCCAGAAAGCACTTAGACTTTCAAGGTCCAAGGCCTCTGCCCTGGCCCTGAATAAAGCGTATTTTACCCCAAAGCCTGTGAGATGCGGCAGAAGCATCCAGAGCGGGCATCTCGTGCTTTCCAGGAAGTTCCAGCGTGGCAGTGTGAGTCATGTGCTGGCTCCCCACCTCAGGCCTCCCTTTCCTGACAGCCCCCTGCCCACCTTCTGTCTGGGCCATAGAAGGGGAATAGAGCTTCCCGTGCCCTGACCTAGGCTGCTGGAACCTCCCAGCACTGCCCAGTTGCCAGCTGTGCACACGTGTGTGGAAATCTGCTGGGGAGGGGGATTTATATTAACACCTGGGACAGAGGTGGGAGCCGAGGCTGGGGATTTGCCCCCAGGAACTTCACGGGGGTCTCATATTCAGAGGAGGGTAAGGGGTTCTTGGCCAACTGGAGAAGGAGATACATTAGACAGAGGCAGGGAGGCCAGTGAGGAGGCTTTGGCAGCCAAAAGACTGGGGGAGGGGACTAGAAAGCCTGGGTCAAGTGGTTGCTGACAAGTGACAAGAGGGTCCTGTGGCAGAGAGGGTGTGGAGGAAGCTCCATTTCTGGGGGGGGGGGGAGACCTCACCAGGAAGTAACAGGAATGTTTGGAAGCAGAGGATGGAGGCCCTGAATACCAGGCAGAGAGGAGTCCCCTAGACAGAGTGGAGGGTGGCCAGGTACTCCAGGAGGCAGAAGCCAGCGTGGGCTGCTGGCTAGGCATGGGTGGGGTACAGATGGCTGTGGGGTGGAAAGGAGAGCCCAAGGAGGCTCCCAGCCAAGAAAGCTGTGGGTGACTCCAGAGGTCTGCCTTCCTTCAGGGGGTAGGAGGGGGCTGAGACCATTGGGGCTAGCAGGAGGCCAGCAGTGTATGTGAAGGAACTGCCTTGGGGAAAGGGAAGGGTCTGGAGTGGGGAGCCGCAGTCAGAGGTCAGGCCTTGCCCTTTCATGCCCCAAGAGGCATGAGGGGTCAGAAGCAAAAGGCTCCCTGTTTTCTGTCTTGTTCTAAGCCTGGGCCTGGGTCTGTGGCCTCAGAGACCTGCCCTGGCTGTTCCTTTCCCCAAGTCACCCTGTTCTGGTTAGTGTTCTGAGATCGGGCTCTCTCACCTAAATCCAGTCACAAGGCCCTGCCCACAGGAGGCTCCACTGCTAACTTCTAGGCCTGGTCTAAAGTCTTCCAGGTGCCCTGGGCCAGACCCCTGATTGACTGGGAGACCCCTCCCTCCAATGAAGGACCCTTCAGGGCCTTCAGGACCTCTTAGGCTTGGAGGCTTCTCTCCAGGGGTTGTTCTTGAGACCTGTCAGGTCATCTTTGGGGGAGTAGCTTTGGTCATTGGGCACCTCCAGCCCTGTGCTGAGCACTAGTTGCTGTCCTGCCTCAAGGTCTTTGTGCTAGTTACCTTTGTATCTTCAGTCTCTGCTGCTTCCCTTCTCTTGCCGGCTGCACTCACTTTCTTTGTGCAGAATGGAAATCCTCCATTTTATCTTTTATAATCTGGAGCTTTTTGTTGGCTTGAGACTTTGTCCCCCAGCCATAGGCTAGATGGGCTCCCTGGGCCTGGCTAAGACTCAGGGCAGGCAATGGGGAGGGGTCTGGAGTCCCCAGAAAGTCTGAAGCCTGGCCCTGACCTTGGGACAGTCACTCTCGGCCCCTCTTTTTCCCATCTGCAAAGCAGAAGGTCCTACCGGGGCTCTGGGGGAAGTGGTGGGCCATGGGGCCAGGGAGTGGAGGTGGCCACGTGGCCTGAGGGAGACCTGGGCTCACATCCTTCAGGCACTCACTGGCTGGGAGGCTCTGTGAGCCTCAGACCCTCATCTGTATAATGGGCCTAATTGCACTGATCTTAGATTTAGAGGGGGCAAGTCTTGAGTTTCTCGGGGACTTGAAGGTGTATTATCGCCTTTGATGACGCATTGGGGGCAGGCTTCCCTCACTCAACGCCAGCCCCAGAAACCTTCCCCAGGCATCCTCAGGGCGCCTGGACAGGCACAGAGCAGCCGCCCCAGATAGTTCCCTGCTGGCCGACCTCCCTCCTTTTGCCTCAGGCTCCAAGGTGCCCCTTTGCTGGTGGCCAGAGGAGGCATCATGCCCAGAGCTCTGGGCATGGCTGGCCTGGACCTTGAACCTCATTGGAGGCTTCTGGTCCTGACCGTCAGCAGTCCGTCTCAGTATCCTTTGGTTGCCTGTGCAGCCTGGGCCTTCTGAATTGGGCCAAGGTAGATGGATCCCTGTGGCGCTCCAGGGGAAACTTTCTTCCATGCAGACAGCCTGTTGGCTCTTTGGGTCTGGGCAAACATCATGGAGCTCCCCCCTCCTCCCATAACAGCGTTCTAGAACAAGGCAGTCCCTGGACTCCCTTTCTAGGGCATAAAGAAAGCTGCCTTTGGTTCTCCAGAGTATGACTTTTGGGGTGTATGGGGTGGTGGGGAAGGGCCCCCCCTGCTTTTTGGCCAAGCCTGGATGTGAATTCGTCTTCACTGGAAGCTGAGGAAGTTGACAGTCTGGGTGTGTGGTCTGAGGCCCTGCAGCCATAATGGGTGGGCTGCAAGGGCCTGGCACCATGGGGGGGGGGGGGGGCAGCCTGCCTTCGCTTGTCCTCATTCCCTATGGGAGAGGAAGGAGGCAGGGTGCAGGGCTCAGTGAGGAAAACCCTCACCGTGTGGTCACGGCCTCCTGTGTGGGACCACAGGCCCCTGTGTGTGAGCCACGGGTTGGTGGACTGCCCCAGGCCCAGAGTGGGCCCTGCTCTCAGCATCGGCATGTGTAGGCCCGCTTGGAACAGAAGGCCCCTTTGCAGCTGTGGCCCGATGTATGGAGAGGATGCCATCAGCGACAGACAGATGGACGCCACATAGGCCTCAGTGAGGGTTGAGGCAGGTTTTACAGATTGGACCGAGCCTGGGCCTAGGGTTTGAACCTCCATGTGCCTGGAGCTGGTCTGGGATTCTGTAAACAGCCCTTGGAGGGCCAGACCAGGCTTAGGTAGCAGTGAGAATGTCAGTGCCAAGAAAGGCCCTGAAAGTTGGCAGCTGGGTGGGAGGGGGGGCTCCCAGCCAGGAAGTATTAGGTAGAGCCGGGTCACAGCCCTGCTGGTATTGCAGGTCAGGGCATAAGTGGGCTCCACATTGAGAGGAGGCTGAACGAAGGCATCTGTGAGCCAGCTTGCAAAGGGGCGGCCGGGGTGGGGCCTTGGGGAACACAGTATTGGGGGTGCAGGTGGCCTCATGGTGGGAGGAGAAATGGCCAGGGCCTCACTGAAGAACCCAAGGAACCCCACCTGGGTGGTTTTATGGGACTCTCGGATTTCTCTGCCTTCATCATCCAGGTAGAGAGGATGAGGAGTGTTTGTGCATACAGCAGCTTCTCTGGAGCACCAGAAAGCAGCCCCGCTGTGCGCCTGGGGAAAAGGGCTTGGATAGGCCAGACGGCCCCCTCCCTGCCTCCTCAGAGGCTGTGGACCTTGGTGTAGTATGGCCTGGGTCCCGTGTTTGAACAAAAGGGCTTTTCTGGCTGTGATATGGGATCCCTCTTTCCTGGGAGCCTCAGGCTGGTGGGTTCATGTGCTGAGGAGTTTGGGGTGGGGGCGTCAGCTTGGCTAGAAGTGCCTCCAAAGCCTGGCACAGCTACAGTGCCCCTAGCAGGAGCACCAGGGGGCACCAAGCCGACCCTGTCAGGTCCCATGTTGATGCACCAGGGAAGGGTCCTTGAGGGGCCCCTTCTCTACCCTGCCAGCGGAGGTGCTGGCGTTTGGAGTTTCTTCTCTACTCACCTGGAAGCTCCTATGGGCCACCTTGCTGGGGTCTGATTTCCTGGCTCTGAGATGATGCTTCAGGGACGTCTTCCTCCATATCTGAGGCCATAGTTGCAGTCAGTCATCTTGTGTTTGCTGCTGGTTTGACTCTTCTGCCGTGGATGGACTGGGCTTGGTCCGGGCCCCGTAACTCCCGCTATGACGAATGCTGGAGCTCGGGAGGGCCAGGCCTTCTTCCCAAAGAGGCAGGCCACTCATGGGCTGCCACAGGCCTTGGTGATGGGCTCGGCCTCAGCTACTTCTTGCAGAAGATCAGGGGGATTTCTCTCAGGGCTGAGTGATCGTGCAGAGGGAATTGTTGGAAAAACAGGAAGGGGGAATGAAAACCCAGTTAGATGTGGAACCACAGGGCTGGAGGCTCCCTTGGTGACACACTTGCAAGGATGGCTCGTGTTTACTTTCTGCTTAGAGTAATTGAGACTGCAGAGACCTTCCAGATGTGGATGGAGACTCAGAGTCAGTCCTGGCCTTCTTGACACCAGCATGGCGCCCCATGACCCTCGGCCGCAGACATGACTTCTCTTGGCCCTGGTTGCGGGAGGTGAGGTCATTGCCAAGGCTTGGAGGTTGAACGGTGCTCCTCCCAACTCCCTTATTTTCCAGATGAAAATTGAGAGCTAGAGCAGGTTCTGTGCAGAGGGAGAGCTATTAGCCAGGTGAGGTGGCTACTAGCCTTATGCAGCCCAAGGCTCCTGTTGGGGACAAGGTTGGGAGCAGACTCAGAGCTTATCTGGCATAATGTTTCCCCAACTAGATCCCCTTCTGTGCTGTCCTGGCTAAAAGTCTTTTTTTGGCCAAGGCTTCCGGGGATGGGAGGCTCATTACCTCCCCTGGCAGCGCCTTCAGCTCCAGTATGGAGCCATCCATCCTCCCCAGGAGGCCTTCAAAGGCCTGAAGACGTTGCTGGGTCTTCTCTTGATGGAGAAGTTGCTGCTCTGGCCTCCTCTGGACGCTTTGCCAGACTGCTGGTATCTTTGCCATCAGCGTTCTTCAGCTCTCAGAGCTGAGCACAGCCCTTTAGAAGTGACCAGAACAGGCACAGGGCTCATATTCACTGCAGCCTTGGGACCCTTAGGCTTTCCGCCCTGCCTGAAGATATTTTTAAAATTCCCCTTTCCCCTGTTAACAAGAATTTCCCCTTTCTCCCCCTCACCCCACACTGAGCAATAAAAAACTCCTTAAGTGACCAGAGGCAGCTCCAGGAGGCCCCCAGCATAGGGTGCATCTCCTTGGCTGATCTGGACTCGGACATATCTGCATGTGGAGCCCTGTGGCCTCTGGTGTGCAGGACTTCTCTGTCCTCCCGTTGTGAAGCTTGTTCATCCCCCAGACCCTGGCCTCTGTAGGGATCCCTCAGCATTCGCTGACCAGTGGGCTTACTGGTCACTCCAATGATTCTCTTAAGTACACTTGGATGGGGGGGTCAGGCAGTCATTCCTGTGGCCCTAAGGACAGAGGGAGGTCGGTCATCATCCTAGTGCCTGGTCTTGTGGGACAGAGGGTAGTCATCTCCATCAGCCCTGGGTGACAGAGGGCAGTCATCCCCATGGCCCTTGGGACAGAGGGTGGTCATCCCCACAGCCCTGGGAACAGAGGGTAGTTGTCCCCTCAGCCCTGGGGACAGAGGGCAGTTGTCCCGGTGGCTTGGGGACAGAGGGCAATTATCCCCACAGCCCTGTGGACAGAGGGCCATCATCCCCACAGCCCTGAGGACAGAGGGTTGTCATCCCTGCAGCCTTGGGGACAGAGGACGGTTATCCCCCCCAGCCCTGCAGACAGAGGGCAGTTGTCCCCTCAGCCCTGGAGACAGAGGGCTGTCATCTCCATCGGCCCTTGATGACAGGGCAATCATCCACACAGCCCTTAGGACAGAGGGCAGTCATCCCCACAGCCCTGGGAACAGAGGGAGGTCATCCCCACAGTCCTGGGGACAGAGGGCAGTCATCCCTGCGGCCCTGGGGCCGGAGGAAACAGGATAAGTCTGAAGGTGATGAGCCCTCTTTTGGCGAGGCAGCCCCATGCCAGGCTGCCCAGTCCTGCCCCTCTGCTGTCACCTCTTGGTCCCTGGCCCCTCTGCCCCACACAGCCCCCCGGCCCTGACTTACTCCCCCTCTGTTGTTTGCACGGGGGCTCTGGAAGCCCTTTCTTCGCCCTCTTCATCCCCCCGCCTCCGGCCCACTTCATCTTCATGCTCAGTTGTCTACCTGAAGTCTGAGCTCCTCAGGCAGCTCCCAGGGCTTTGGATAAAACTCCAAATGGGATAATTTGGGGCACATCATCTCGTCATGCCCCACCCCGCTCTGCTCTGACGTAGCTGGGCCCTGTCCATTAAGAAGGCCATTTGGGGCTGGAGGGGCCCCTAGACCGGAGAAGGTCCTCAAGGCCATGTCTCAGATGAGACTTGGGGAACCATCTGTAGGGTCTGCACTGGCAATGGCCTTTTGTCTTTGTGAGCCCTGGGCAGAGCACAGGGCTTGGCATCTAGTTGGCACTTAATAGATGCCTGTGGATCAGCGGATAGGGCTGTCCTGCGCAGGAGGAAGGAGGCGCATCTTCCACTGGGTCCAAGAACCCAGGGCTGGGGGCAGTGGGGAAGTTTCCAGAGGCTAATCGTGGCTTCCTTCAGACAGGGTCATCGGCTCCCTTGGGGGGGATTCCTCAGCCAGTGTAGCCGCAAGCACCCCAGCATATCCAGGATGGGCACTAGCACAGGTTCTTACATCTGCTTTTCTAAAGGAAAGCAACTCAAAAGGGGTTACTTTAATCAAACACCCATATCATTCACTTAGTTCAAGGAGAAGTCAGCATCTTGAACTTCAGAAAATACAAACAGAAATTACAAGCAGACAAAAATTACAGAGAAAGAAACACAATTCAACAGTCTGACTGACAGGACTTCTAGCTGTCTGACCATCACAGACAGTGTTGGTTACCAGAGAAAGGGTTTTCAAAGCTGGGGGGCTCAACCGATGCCCAGAGTCTCATCTGGCCAAATCACACAGCTCTTCACAAAGTGAGCCCTGAAGCAAAAACCCACCTCAGGGTATATATACCCTTCTCCAGGGTCAGAAACATCACCTTCCTGACCCACTGCCTAGTTACAGAGTAACAGAAGTTGTGGGCCTTCCTGAAAAACAAGCCTCCCCTAAGCAAGCTTCTCTTGTTGGGCTCCGAGTGAGGCCTGTTAAGGGGTGGGAAAGATCTTCAAATTCTCTTACCATTACAGCCAGAGGGATCAATGGAAGGAGTTGTTGGGATCCTCCTGTCCCCCTGGGCCAGCTGGCCCGGCAGAGTCCTGGAGATGGGTTCTTCTGCTCTCCTTAAGTACAAACCAGCAGACCATCCCAACTCCTGCTGATCTGAGGGAAATAAAGGCAGCTCCTGCCCTCAAGAAGCTTACTGTCTCATGGGGGGTGGAGGCTTTGTCCTGTGGGAGCTGGAATGTTAGCTGGAACTCACAGACGGAGCAAGGGAGGGGGCTGTTCCAGATAGGACAATGGCCAGAGAATGCCTACAACTGAGAGATGGAGGGCCTTATACCTGGAGCAGCAGAAGGCCGGGGGCACTGGATCCAAGAGGATGTTGGGGGGAAGGGGGTGCGTAAGACTGAAAGGAAGGAGGGGGCCTTGAATGTCAAACCAGAGGGAGCCACTGGGAGTTGCTGGGCGACGTGGTAGGACTTGGACTTTGAGGAAAATTACTTTGGTGGCAGGCAGACCCACTCCCTGCCTATTGCTGGGGTCCTGGTGGGAGGTGAGGAGGGTTACACTAGGGCGGGGCAGGAAGGATGAGAAAGGTAAGTGACAATGATGTCCTTCCAGACCAAGTTGGGAGGTAGACCGTTCACCTTGAGTGTCCCCTTGTTAAAGGCTTCCAAGAGGGTTAGAGTTAAAATGACTTTTAATAGACAATAGTGCTCACATAATATCATACCACTGTCCTAAGTGCCCTGGCTACAAAAGAGAAGTGTGTGTCCCTGCCCTCCAGGAGCTTCTGTTCCAGTACAGATGGTGGGTGGAGTCTTTGTGGGTGCTGTGGCAGGATTAATTTGGTAATCAGGGTGAGAGACCTCTGCTTTAGGGGGTTAGATGGGTAGAGAAGCATGGGTCATGATCGGGACTGGCCAGTACCAAGGCCCATGTAGTGGTCTTAGCTGATTCTCCAGTTCGGGACAGTCTGGCCTCAAAGCCAGGGACTTGTCACTTAAGCCAGTTAATTGGGTCAAATAGGGACTGACAGTTGTGGTTAAGGTGAGTCAGGGCCACCCCCCTGACATTTGAACTCTGCGTGTAAACCCCCAGGAGCAAAGGTTAACTGCCGAAGCTCTGTGTTTCCCCCCCGGACCCTGGGGCTGGGGAATGTGCTGGGCTGCAGACTTCACTAGCACCTTTTTGGGTTGATCTGCACCTGGTTCTGGCGTAGTCGCTACATTTTAGCTTATTCTGCAGCACCGTGAACCCCGCCTGATGAAGCGCACCCCATTCTCCGGCCATTGGATGGACGTTACTGGTTTCTCTTTTCTTGGCAATTACGAATCAAATGGCTGTGAATGTTTGTCCAGGTGGAGACTTCCCCTCGCCCCCACCTCCTGTCGTGTTCACACATCTTCAGTTAGCATTCAGCACACAGTGGGTGGTCAAGGACTCTGGATTGCTGACTGTACTGAGTTTATGCTAGGCTGCAATCCCACCAACAATGTATGAGTGCTTATTTTCTTGCAGTCTTGCCAGTGCTGTGAACTAAAAAGAGCAGCCTTTCCTTCTTCAGTTCCATTTTCAGGTCATCTTGGCTTAGAATTATTAGGGTTCTGAGCTCTTCCTAGGGGGTCCCGGGTCCTCCAATTCCTGACAAGACACCAACATCAAACCCTGATAGGTTACCATTGTCCCAGCTTTGGCATTTTGACAGGTGCTGGGAGGAGGAAGGGAATGAGTGTTCTGTGATACCTACTATGTGTCACACTTTGTAGTTATTATCTCATTGGGTCCTCATGACAACTCTGGGAGGCAGAGGCCCACATTTTTCCCTTGGGAAAACTGAGGCAGGCAGTTTTTTCAGTGATGTACCCAAGGTGACCCAGGTTCTCAGTATCTGAGGCTGGATTTGAACTACAGGCCTGCTGCTGGGAGCGTTGCACATGTCAGTGACAGGGATCATGGCCCACGGCCTTGGCTCAGACCCTGCTGCCCCCGTGTCTCCCGTGCTCTCTGCCTCCGCAGTCGCTAGCTCTGACATGGGCCTTCCTTGGCCTCCTGCCTGCCTCATCCTTTCTTGGGTCAATGACCCTCCCCTGTTTCTCACTTAGAGCCTCCAGAGGCTCCATTTAGGGTTCTGGTGCCAGGAGGGGGCGGGGTGGTCAGGGCCTGGGTGTCTCCTGAGGACCAGGGAGGATTGAAGTGGGAGGGGATGGGAGAATCGCGTGTGAGTGCATGGACCCAGGAAGGCCACAGTGGAGATGTGGCTGGTCAGTGGGGTGAGAAGCCACAGAGGGAATTGGGTGGGCAAAGGACTTGGCTGCGGGGCCCTGAAAGGCTGGCTCCCACTGAGCCTCCCCCGAGGCTCTCCCCCTCCTTCTCCCAGCCTGGTCCAGTGGTCAGAGGTCCACTTCTGGGCCCCTCTCTGAGGGCCAGCCGAGGCCCAGGAGGGACCAGGACTGCCCCCATCTCAAGTTCAGGCTAGGCCCTGGCTGTGCAGGCCTGGGCACCCCTGTTCCAGCCTGAGGAGGAGGAGGGAGCAGCCCACCCCAGCGTCTTCTGATGGCCTGTCCTTGTGTCTTCATTCCTGCAGGTCCGGGCTCTTTGGCCTTCCCTTGTCTTTGCCGAAGCGAGATGCCCCACTGTCAGATAGCTGTTTGCGCTGGGACCCGTGTGAAGAGAAGGGAGATGCCTCAGCCCCCAAGACTGTCCTTCCACCTCTGCCGCCTCCAGAAAAACCCCCGGGAGCGGCTGAGGGCCCAGATGCCGCCCCGCCCCTGGTGCCCCCCTTGCCTGCAGGAAGCGCTCCTCCTTTCCCTCCCTACTTTGAAGGCGCCCCCTTTCCCCACCCACTGTGGCTCAGACACACATACAACCAGTGGGTGCCCCAGCCACCTCCGCGGACAATCAAGCGCACCAAGAGGCGGCTGTCTCGCAACCGTGACCCTGGCCGCCTGATCATGAGCACCATCCGGCTGCGGCCACGGCGGGTGCTTTGTGAGAAGTGCAAAAACACCCTGAACCCTGAGGAGAGCTCAAGTAGCCAGCCCAGCGCCAAGCCTCGGCGGCGGCTGAGTACAGCAGACAAGGAGCCCAAGAAGCCCGAGGAGCTCGACTGTGAGATGCGGCGCAGCAAGCGGGAGAAGAGCGCTGGGGAGCTGGTGCCCCGCAGTCCTGTCATCAAGATCTCTTATAGCACGCCCCAGGGCAAGGGGGAAGTGGTAAAGATCCCCTCTCGTGTGCACGGCTCCCTCAAGCCCTTCTGTCCCCAGCAGGGCCTGCAGAATGGTGGCCAGGACCAGGAAACGCGAGATGCGGGCTCTGGGGACCGGCCAGCTGGTGGTGGTGGACAGCCTGCTTCCATCCCCAAGCTAAAGCTGACCCGGCCTGTGTCTTCGGGGGATGCGCCTCCTCCCAAGATCCGCCTGAAGCCCCATCGCCTCCCCCAGGCTGGTGGGGGCCCCAGCGGCGGCCAGAGCGTGTCCATCTACAAGGCAGAGCTGATCGATGAGCTCAGCGACCTTCAGGGCAGCCATGAGTCCCACGCATCGTCCGCCTTTTATGCGGACGAGTCCTCCCGGGGGAGGCGGCGACAGCTCACAGAGCTGTCCTCTGGAAGCTCGGGGGAAGAGGATGACTTTGGCGGGTTCTCCCAGGCCAAGGATGGGCACGACAACCTGGCTTTTCTCATGAATTACAAGAGGAAGGCCGACTCATCCAGCCTGTCTGTGTGCAGCAATGACAGCCTGGACGAGTCCAGCTCAGATGCCACGTCCCCCGACGGCTGTGACTTCCTGCCTGGGGACGACGCCTCCGTGTCGTCCTCTTCCCGAGAGGAGCGCAAGACGGTGCCCCCGCTGACGGTGCGGCTGCACACGCAGAGCGTGGCCCGCTGCGTGACTGAGGACGGCCGGACAGTGGCTGTGGGCGACATCGTGTGGGGCAAGATCCCTGGCTGCCCGTGGTGGCCGGCCCGTGTGCTGGACCTCAGCCTGAGCCAGAAGGACGACGGTGCTCCCTCCTGGAGGGAGGCCCGTGTCTCCTGGTTCGGCTCGCCCACCACCTCGTCCCTGTCCATCTCCAAACTCTCTCCTTTCTCTGAATTTTTCAAACTGAGATTTAACCGTAAGAAGAAAGGCGTGTATCGGAAAGCTATTACGGAAGCCGCCAAGGCGGCCGAGCACCTGAGCCCGGAAATCCGGGAGCTCTTAAGCCAGTTTGAAACGTAACTTTGGCTGGAGGATCAGGTGAGTGTGTGCAGGATCCCGAGCGGGGTTCTGGGCTCCCCATGAGAGGGATGGAGAGGGGAGAGCTGGTGCATTCGGCTTGGGCTCACCCGGGCCAGAGATGAGATCTTAGCCCTGGAGAGGAGGAAGGGTCTTAGCAGTCCAGCTGGCTGGGCCAGCTTCTTCTCTGGTTTAGAAGCTGGGACCCCAGGAGGTCCCTGTTCCAGAAAGCCTCTGGGGAATGGTGGGGGGGCCCTCAGAGCAGTAGATCATTTAGAGAGAGGGGGCTATTTGCACTTCCCTCCGCCAACCCTCCCAGTGTCCCATGGTTCTCTGTTTGACCTTGGGGGAGCCTGTGGCAGAGGGGACCCCTTTGGGAGTCTGGGGTTCTGTCCCCAGGCCAGGGCCCTGAGCCTCTTGCTCCCAAGTAGAGAGCCCACTGGCCAGTGAGGGTTGGTCCGTGGCCCTCTACCCTGTCCATGACCTGCTGACGTACCTCCCTGTGTGTTGGGAATGGAGGCCAGTAGTGGACAAAGATGACCACCTCCCTGTGACCTCAGAGCATCTGGGCTTGAAGCTTGGCCCTGCCTCTCATGGCTGGTGTGACCTTGGGCAGATCACTTCACAGGTGTGGGCCTGCCTAGGTCTCCTTAGCTATGAAATGAGGGTGTCGGATTAGATGGTCCACCATAGGTTTCAGGCCTTTGGCCCAGAGGCCAAGGGCCACTGTGGAGTCTGCATTTATTAAGCACCTGGTGATGGTGCTGGGGACCAGCATGGAGCAACCAGCGCTCGCAGGAAGCACTGAGAGAAGAAACCTATATGTAAGAGACAGTGGGAAGGGTCTCCTGGAGGAGGCAGGCAGGGACAAAGGGCCAGTTTGGCCAGACCACAGACCATGTGGATGTTAGGCTTAGGTGCTGCTGAGGGGCTTCAAAAGCTGGAGTGGTTCCTATGGCCCTGGGGGCCAGAAGGAGCTGTGTGGGAAGAGTGACCCAGAGGTCTCTTTGGCAGTGGTGTGGAGGCCGGAGTGGAAAGGCCAGCAGGCCTTTGCAGCCTCCCTGGTGCAGTGGTGGGGCCAGCGGTAAAGGAGAGGAGAGGGTCTCTGCGTGGCACAGACAGGCCTGGGCACCATGCTGAATCTGGGAGGCCCAGGGCAGGTTAGAGGCAGTGTTCAGAGGGCACTTGGATGTGTGAGAGGTGGAAGTGAACAGAATGAAGGTCCTTGTCAGAAAATTGGCCCCAGGATTGAGTTCCTGAAAAATCAGTTTGGCAGGAAGTGAAGGGGCATCTGTCCGGACCTTCAAGGCCTCAGTGGTGCTGGTGCTGACATACCCAAGGTCCCAGACCACCCCCAGACGTCCATGCTGGCTCCCCAGGCAGCCCTGCCCTGGGTCTCCAGACATGGCCCTTGCCTCCTCTACACCAGCTCTTCCCATCTTCCTCTACTTAAGGGGTGGGGGGCTGCAGACTGACTGGATACCCTTCGTCCTCTCCCCACCAGGGGCAGGACACTGCAGCCCCATGCTCTGACTGGCATCCCCGGGGGCCTGCCCACTGTGAAGAGGCTGAATTTGTGCTCCATCTCAGGATGTTTAACTGACCCAGTCTGAGAATGGCCCGGGGCCTGTGAAGGTCAGCAGGTGGATCAGGCACTCCGCTGGTCTCTTGGGCCCCTTCCTGCCTCTGTCCCCACAGATTCCTGAGCCGAGGGGGAGGGTGGACTGTCCAGGAGGCTGGCCAAGGACCTGAGCTCGCTTCAGTTGCAAAAGCAGGACCAGGCGCAGGAAGACCCTGGCGGCCTCCCAGACGTCCTCCTCTGGGCCATGCCGAGAGCCGTCAGGCCAGGAATGTTGGGAAGGCATTCTGTCTCTGCCTTGGGGTTGGCCAGGACATTGAGGGACCCATGGGGGCTCAGGGAGTAATCATGGGCAGGTCTAGCCTGGCTCGGGCTGAATGTTTCTGGGTCAGTGAAGGATGCCGTCAGGGGCTCCTGCCCTCCCTGGCCCCTTAGCCCTCCCTGTCCTGGGCAGCCGGGCGTTTGCATAGGACAGGCCAGCAGTAAGGGGGCAAACGGGTGCTCACATGTGCAGGATATGGTTACTCCCTCCTGGCCTTTGCCCCTCACAGCACCCCCACAGGGCCAGCCTTCAGAAATGGTCTTATGCATGGTGGAGGACACACTCCTGTGGGAGGGATGCTTGGGCCCCACTCCCCAAAGAATGGGGGGGCAGAGCTGGAGGGAGAGTTAGTGCCTAATGTCCTCACAGAAAGGTGTCCTGAGGCCCAGAGAAGGGTCAGTCAGCCAGAGGCCAGGCCCGGAGGCCACGGGCCTTTTTGAGTGTAGACAGTGAGGGAAGGAGTCGGGGGAACAGGCAGGGCTTTGGGGGGTTTCCCTCCCTGGTTCTTTGAGGAAAGCTAGGCTGCGAGAGGGGGTTGGGGGCAAAGGGGCTTCCCTGGGAATGGGTGGGCCCAGGATTCCACCTTCCTCAGCCTCTCCTTTATCTTTGGGAACACCGTTGTGCGTGGTGGATCAGTGGGGGTCTACCCACATGCAGGGTCAGTTGCCCTTCCTGCCAAGGAAGTGGGCAGGGCACTGCCCAGCATTGGGAGTCTGCCCATTTGGGAGCGTGGAGAACATGGTGGTGCCGCCGTGGGGATGTTGGGCATTCCTGGTGGAGAGGAAGTGTCTGTCAAGAGCACCCATTGAGCGATTCTGGAGGGGGTTGGGGTGGTTGGGCCTGGGCTCTGGGCGTGGCACTTTGGCGAGTGGCATGGGGGGACACTGCAGGCAGGGAGACCTCAGGGCTCAGTGGGAGTAGGGGAGGCCAAATCAGGGTGTACACGTAGGAAAGGCTGGTAATGTAGAAATGATCCTGAGCAGCTGATGGTGCGGGGGGCACAGGAGTGGGAGCACCTGGTGGTGTTGGGGGCACAGGAGCGGGAGCAGACGATTGTGCAAAGGGCACAGGAGCGGGGGCAGTCGATGGTGTGGGGGAACACAGGAAATTTTCCCTTTGCCGTGGTCACCTCGGTCCCTCCACAGCCTGGCCCAGCGCCGGGCTGAGGGTTGTGCCAGGCAGGCGCCAGCCATCCATGGGCAGGGGACCAGTCCAGGCCAGTCACCTGCCTCCTCATCACCTGCTGTCCACGCTTCTCGCGGCTCAGGACCCAAAGGCCTGTGGAGCCAGAACTATGTGAAGTGCTTAGCATAAGGCCCACACTCCATAAACACTAGAAGCCGTTTATCACCGCTATTGTCACTTCACCGCTATTGTCACTGCGCCACTCTGGTTCAGATGCTGGTGGGGCAGTGGGGGACCCAGAGCCACCCGATGAGAAGGGAGGGTGCAGCAGAGGTGCCTCCCTGGCCCGGGGACCCCGACCCGGGAAGGGGCGAGCTGAGCCAGCTTCCCCTGGCATCGACTCCGGTAGGGTCAGGACAGGGTGAGTCCCCAATCCGGGGGAGGCGGGGGGAGGATCGCCACACACAGGAGAGGGCTTGTTGCCCGGCTGTGCCCACACACTTGGTGGGGGGGTGGGCACATATGGGGGAGGGCTTGTTGCCCGGCTGTGCCCACATGCTTGGTGGGGGGGTGGGCACACATGGGGGAGGGCTTGTTGCCCGGCCATGGCCACACACTTGGTGGGGGGGGTTCAGTTGGGAGAGGGCTTGATGCCTGGCCGTGCCCACACACTTGGAGAGGAGGGTTCAGATGGGGTAGGGCTTGTCACCGGGCCATACCCATGTGCTTGGCAGGAGCAGGGGCCGGTTTGAGTTTCCCCCCTTTCTCCTCTCCACCAGGTAACCGAAGATGGGCACCCAGCTGTTTGACAACTCCTGCCAGCATCCTGCCACGCTCCCCAGAACAGCTTCGAGGATGCCCCTGCCCGGGTGGGCATCGGGGTGGGCTTATGTCTGACTGCAGGAAAGGGAAGTGAGTGAGCCCCTGGCCTGGCCCAGGGAAGATGGTGCGGAGAGCGCGATGCCCGGCAGGAGGGCTGCACTCACCCACTCTGAATGTATTTATTCTTCCTGATTCAAAATACTGAGTTAGCTTAGATCCACGGGCCACCGGGGGACCCGCCTGAACACGTTGCTGCTGCTTTGAAGAGGACTCCCCTCCCCAGTTTGCAGCCCCTCCCTCTTGCTCACAGGCCCAGCCCCTCCCCTAGCGCCCCCTTCCTGCCAGGGGAGTTGAGGCAGAGCCCCCTGCCCTGTTGCTGCCCGCATGATCTGGTCTTCCACTCTAGCCCCTGCCCATCGGGGCCTCCTCAGTGCCAGGCGCCCAGACCGGCCTGGCGCTCCATGGTGTCGTGGTCAAGTAAAGAGAGCAGCCGCAGGGTCTGGGGATTTGGGGTTTCTTCTTCCTTTTGTCACTTTAAAGACCAAAAATGTGTGCTTGGAGCCAGGCGACTCTCACTGGTTTAAATGTACAAAGATCCCAAATAAATCTGTGTGTGTCAGTCGCAGCCCGAGGCTCCCGTGTCTTGGGGGTGGCGGCCAGACCCAGGCCCAGGCCTGGCTTCCTGTGTTAGCCAGGGAGCCACGGGAGGCTTCCAGGGAGGATGGAGCACAATGGGGCGCCCCCAGGACCCCAGAACCCTGAGCTTCCAGTCTCAGGCCATTCTAGGAGCACCCCAGGGGCCAGGCAGTGTTTTGTCCAGCAGACGTCAAGTCAGGGGAGATGGGAGAGAAAAGCAAGCGCCTGCCCTCCGGGGGCTTGCCCTCTCCCTGTCAGGACAGTAGCTGTTTGCTAATGGCTGGGGAAATCGGGGAGGGCTTTTTGGGATGGGGACACCAGAGCTCCCAGGTGAGGGCCAAGGAAATGCCTGGACAGAGGCAGGGAGGCCAGAGATTGAAGTCAGTTGGTCAGGTCGTGGGTTTTTTATTTTTATAGGGATGGGAAAGGAGGGGGTGTGCTTGTGGGCCCTGGCATCAGGAGAGCCTGAAGGAAGGGGGCCAAGGAACTGAGGGGCTGGGCAGCAGGGAGTTCCTTAACCAGGGGGGTTGGGCTGGAGAAGCAGAGGGGTCCTGGGCCAGGATGGGGGGGGAGTGTTGGCAGAGGGAGCTGTGGTTGGGGAGGAAATCAGAGTGGGAGGTCTTGGGGTGTGGGGGTTGTGGGCTTGGGCAAGTCCATATCTGCCTAGGTCTCCCCTCCTCTAAGGAGGCAGTGAAACCCTTTTGCCTAGGTCTGGCCATCCCTGCTGTGGTGGGAGAGACTGGGGGAGTTGGGCGGGGGGGAGCCATGGCAGGACCATCCGAGGCAAGCCTCTGGACGGCCACTGGGCTGGAGAGGGGGCCTGAGCCAGGAGCTGACCTGCTGGGAAAGGAGGAGGGTGAATAGAAGGCTGCAGAATGGGGGTGAGGCCAGCCTGTCCTGGGGGAGACCAACGGGGAGGGGGGGCATCCTGCCCTGCCTGGGAAAACAGCCGGGCTGGCATTGGAGGGGAGGGAGCCCTGCCAGTGCAGATGGTGTGACTTCGGGAGGAGGGAGGCAGGAAAGGCCATGGGTCTCCCTCTGGAGGCCAGAGCTCAGTCTCCATTTGGATCTGTTGGCAAGCCTTCATTTACTAGACCCCCCCCCAGCCTGGACCAGGCACCTGGTGCTGTCCAGCCCGAGCACTGTATTAGTCACAGGGGTGCTCCCTAGCTCCAGGGGCTGATACCCCACCTGTAGGCTTGGGTACTCTGGCCCCTGAGCAGGCCCCTTCTCTGACCCTCAATCTCCTGGAAGAGGCCGGCTGTACCCCATTCTCTCCAAGGCTCTGGGGGCAGGGAGCTGACCTGGGTAGAGTGGGGGCTCCAGTGGGCACCCAGAAGCTCAGTAGGAAGCGTTTGTGGGTGTTGGAATCCTCATGGGGTTGGGGAGTCCTGGGAAGGCCTCAGGTGGAGGTGGCCAGGCCACTCCCCGAGGGCGTAGGCCTTTCTGTCAGGCCCTTCCACTCCCTTTGCTGGCTGGACTCATTTTACAGATGGGAGGGGTGTCTGCGGCCCGGTCCTTCCCTCCTCGGACTGGAAGGTTCGGCCCCTCAGGCGTGGGTGTGGGTGGGCGTGGCTTCCTCCCTCCCTCCCTCCCTCCCTCCCTCCTCTCCGACGCCCAGACTCTTCACCTGCTTCCTCCCCGCCTTAGAGTGGAAGCTCCCTGAGGCCGAGCGCTCAACACAAGACTAGGCACATCGGAAGAGCTCATGACCGTAGAGCGTGAGGTCTGAGCCTGGGCCGAGCCGTTATCCCCCGGGGGAGGCCCGGAGGAAGGAGCAGCTGGGGACCCTGGAGCTACGCTTCAAGTGCCCCCCTCAACCCTTGAGTTCAGGAGGCCCCGGTGGGAACAGTGTTTAAAAATGGCCCCGGTATTCTAGCTCTCGAGACCCCCCTCCCGGGAGCGGGGCAGGCGCTGAGTTTACTCCGGCTGGGGAAACATCCAGGCCCTGGGCAAAGGGAGCAGAGCGGCTTCCCGCAGATTGTGTGTCTGGGACGTCGGGGAGGCGCCCCGGGGTTCCAGTCGAAGGGCTCTCTGGGCCAGCCAGAGCCCTTGTTTGGGGGCTGCGCCCGTGTCCTGGCTCGCCCAGGCCACACACCGAGGCTGCGTCCTGCCTCATCCTGCTTCTGCTGCAGCTGCTTAAGAGTCTAGGGGAGAGCGGCCAGGGCCGGCAAGCACAGTGCAGGATCCCCCCGAGAGGCTCTGCCTCATTGCCACAAGGCCAGATCTCCTCCGGCTCCAAGGCTGCCCAAGCCCTCCCCACTCAGCCGACAAAGGGATGTTGTACCTCCCCACCCCCACCCACTCTCCTTTTCCAGTCTTGTTTCTATGATTTTTCTTCCTGGGCTCCTCATGCCCATCACACCGGCCAGCTAACTGCAGCCTGCTATCTCTGTGCCCGGTGAGCAGCAGGGCAGGCATCGCCCCCTCCAACCTCTAACCTTGCCC
>CM053589.1:207934130-207962672 GCA_028646515.1 Pseudochirops corinnae | reverse complement strand
GGGTGTCAGACACCTGAGGCCAGAGAGGGTCTGGAGGGGGGAAGAGGAGGGGGACAGACCCAGAATAGGCATTTGAACTGAAAAGAAAGACCCTGGACCTCAGTGGTGCCCCTAGTGCCACCTCACTAGGTCCCCAAAGGGGAGATGGAACTGACCTGGCTTGGGCCGAGAGAGGGCCAGAGAACTCATGGACAACTCGGACATCTCCCACTCCCCACACCTTGGGCATAAGTGAGTTAGGGAAGAAAAGCTGGCTATAGTGGGACACAGTTGCTTGGTTTTGGGAAACAGATGTCAAAGGGTTCAGGAGGGTGCTTTGACCTGTAATTCCACAGAGGAGTTGAGGGTTAGGGTCCAACTCCAGGAAAAGTGGATGAGGAGGAAAAAAGGGAGTTGTCTAAAAAGATTGATATGGATTCACAAGGAACACCCTCCTTTCTAATCCTTCTCCGAACACTTTGAAATGTTTCTCCAAACTGTTGTTACTATGTACAATGTTATGGTTCTGCTCACTTTGCTTTGCATCAGTTCATGTAAGTCTTCCCAGGGTTTTCTACAACCATTCCCTTCATCATTCCTTAAAGGGCAATAATATTCCATCACAGTCATAGACCACAGCTCATTTCCCCAATTGATGAGCATCCCTTTGGTTTCCAATTCTTTGCCACCATAAAGAGCTGCTATAAATGTTTTTGTATAAATAGGTCTTTTTCCTTTTATCTCTTTGGGATATAGACCTAGTGGTGGTATGGATGGATCAGAGGGTATTCATAGTTTGACAGTCCTTTGGACATAGTTCCAAGAACGCTTCAATCAGTTCACAACTCCATCAAGAGCATATTAGTGTCCCTAATTTTCCTTTTCTGCATTGTTAGCCAACCCGATAGATGTGAGGTGGTATCTCACAGTTGTTTTAATTGGCATTTCTTTAGTGATTTAGAGCATTTTTTCATGTGATGATTGGTAGCTTTGATTTTATTGATATAATCTGAATCTACTGATATAATGAGATGATTTTTGTTTTTATTATTGATATGATCAATTATGCTATTTTCCTAATACTGAACCAGCCCTGCATTCTTAGTATAAATATCACCTAATCATTGTGTTATCATTGTGAGAGACTGATGTAATCTCTTTGCTGGTATTTAATTTAAAATTCTTGCATCAATATTCATTAGGGAAGTTGGTCTCTATTTTGGTAGAATTCATTTGTAAATCTGTCTGGTCCTCAGTTTTTTCCTTAGAAAACTCATTTATGGCGTGTTCAATTTCTTTTTCTTTCTCTTTTTTTTTTTTGCAGGCAGTTGGGGTTAAGTGACTTGCCCAAGGTCACACAGCTAGTTTTTGTGTTGTGTCTGAGGCCATATTTAAACTCAAGTCCTCCTAACTCCAGGGCCGGTGCTCTATTCACTGGACCACCTAGCCGCCCCAATTTCTTTTTCTAAGATAGGGTTGTGTAAGCATTCTACTTCCTCTTCTGTTAATCTGGGCAATTTATGTTTTTGTAAATATGCATACATTTCATTTAGATTGTCTATTTTGTTGGTATATAATTGAGCCAAAGAGCTCCTAATAATTGCTTTAATTTCATCTTTGTTGACTATAAATTCTCTCTTTTTATTTTTGGGTCAGGTAATTGGGCTTTCTTCTATCTTAAAAAAAAAATTAGTCAATGGTTTATTTCTTTCCCCATAAAACTAGATCCTAATTTTATTTATTAGTACAAAGTGTCTTTTTTTTTTTAATATTCAAATCTCTCCTTTAATTTTCAGGATTTCTATTTTTGGGATTTTAAATTTGTTCTTTTTGGCTTTGGCTTTATCCCACAAATTTTGGTATGTTGTCTCATTGTTATCATTATCTTTAATAAAATTACTGTTTCTACAAATTGTTCTTTGATCTGCTGGTTATTTAAGATTAGAACAGTTTCCAACGAATTTTTAGTCTATGTTATGAAGGTCCTTTATATGTAATTTTTATTGCATTGTGGTCCCCACATGGTGCATTTATTATTTATGCATTTGTTTGTAAGTTTTTTATGTCTAATATATAGTCAATTTTTGTGAAGGTGTCATATACAATGGAGAAAGATATACTCTTTTCTATTCCCATTTAATATTATCCAGAGGTTTACCATATTGAAGCATTCTAAAATTCAATTCATCTCTTAAACTTCTTTCTTACTTATTTTATGGTTAGATTTGTCTAGGGCTGAAAGGGGTAAATTGAGGTCTCCACCAGTATAGTTTTATTGTCTATTTCCTCTTATGTGAGAAGCAAATGGGGTTTCCTTCCTTTTGCTCTGGAAGAGAGAGAAGAATGATGAGTTGAGCTAGACTGGAACCAGCCAGACTGCTGGTGATTCTTCCAGCCCCTCCAACACACCCCCTGATGAGTCCATCATCAGTGCAGGGTGACATCTGGGCACAGGCCTCCTGTGGGCAGGACCCATGTTCTGGCCTCCCTCATTGTTTTTCTAACAATGGTAGATGCTGTTGGGATTAGCCAAAGGTCAGCTGTGCCAAGAACTCCCAGCAGTTATCCGTCCTCGTGGGTTCCATCATTCCATGGCTCTCATCTCAGGGTTCAAAAGGTGGGGATGAGAAAGCCCTGACCCAAGCCAACAGGAGAGAAGCCCATCTGCTCTTGTGTTTCCTCTAACTCACACCTGTCGGGAGTCTGAGCCACTAGGACCAATGGATTAAGCGCAGCGATCTCCTACAGTGGCTGGGAGGGTAGGAATCAGCCCAAGCTTCAGGGCCCCTTCTCTTCTCATATGAGAGATTGTGCCCTGGCTACAGTGATGAAGGAAGGAGAGCCTCCTTAGAACACAGGGAGCCAGGAGGAGGATCAGCCCGAGAGCCCCGGGCATCTGCTGCTCTGCATGCATGCTGGGGTGTGGGTGCGCCTTCGCCTGCGGGGCAGAGCCCCCAGAGCTTAGCACCGTGCCTCATCAAGCGATGCACCTCACAATCATGCTTCCTAAATGTCTCACGTGGTCCTCACAAGAAACCTGGGAAAGAGGTGCATTTTACAGATGAAGACACCGAGGCAAGCAAAGGCTGGATGACTTGTAAAGGGCCACACAGCTAGTTATGTCCTGGGGAGATTTGAACTCAGGCATTCCTTACCCCCCCTGCACCACCTGGCTGCCACCTGGCACAAAGAAGGGGCTTAACAAAAGCTCGTTGAACTGAAAGCTGCTGAACTGAAAATGTATGTTTGCAATTTTAAACATGCAGCACTCTAGCCCTGAAAGACCATTCCAGCAGCAACCCCCCAATCTTCAGAATGCTGTGACTCTCCAGAGGAGGGGGGTGAGAATGGGAGTCTGGCCCGAGGACCTGCCCTCTTCTCTGAGGCTGCCTGGGTCTGACCGCCTCCTCACTGCCTCCCTCCCACCAATTCACTTAAGATGAAATGTTACCATCAATGACCATAAAATCCTCATCTGATCTGGTCCAAGTTTTATTTTGAAACTAAACCATAATATGCTCATAATACAGTAAGATGTGTTCTCCTATCAGGATAATTGTGGAAAGTCAGAACTTAATGTGTGGATCAGGGAAAGCCGAGTTAAAAACCAGTCTCAGAAATTTATTAGTTGTGTGACCTTAAACAAGTTACTTCCCTCCATTCACCTCAGTTTCCTAATCTGTAAAGGGGGCAATGAAAACAACACCCACCTTCAGGGGTGGGATGGATTCTGATCAAATGACAGAACAATCCATAAAGCCTGCGACGTGAGATACCACACGTTCACTGAGGGACTAATCAACATGACTGGCCAACAGAAGGAACTATGGAAGTGGGAACGCTGGTTATCACCAGCCTTTCTCTAGTGGAGTGTAATGACTCTCTACAGGGTTTTAGAAGTGATTAGTATGGAATGCCAAAGCTGATAAAATGATTTTCTTTGTAAAGTAATCGGGAAATGTGAGCAGCTGAAGTGATGCCACTTGCCTGGTAATGAGTTTTGTTTTTATGTTTTAAGTACCTGACATTGTGTATGTTTTTGTTGTGTTTACAATTTGTTTTATGTTGTGAAATTTGGGAAAACGTTGGCATCGGAAAAGCTGTTAGAAAAGTCACTTCTCTTTTAGTCCAGATGCTATTACAGTATGCATTTAGCTGTGACAGAATGTGGTCAAAATGTCTGAAGGTGGTTAAAGATTTAATTGGATATGTCTTACTTTAAAGTAATTAATAATGATAATAATAATTTACTGTCTAAAGAAAAAAAGCAAAGACCTCCTGAATGATCTTCGTCTGTGAGGTTCTTTGAGACTTTTCTATGTGTCAAGGGGTCAGGTTTCATCAGCTCTGCTGACAGCACGTGCTAAAATTCTAACGTGTTGAAGTCTGACCAACTCCCAGCCAAAACAGGGAAACTTACTAGTTTGCTTATAATAAAGAGTGAGTTTTTATCTGAGATTATTTGATCAACAATTAGGAAAATGATGAAGTTGTATCTGTTCATGGTCTGTACTGAAGTTACATCTTTGAGCCAATTTAGTACCAACAGATCTGGGATTCAAAGATTTCAATCTTGCCTCAGGGGCAGGATTAGTAATTAAGGGACTAAACCTGAAACATCTCTGGGCTCATCTGCCAAGTCAGGCCTTCACAGATTCTTTCTAAGATTCTTCCTTCAGCCTGTCCGGATCAGATACCAGAATTCAGATCGAGATCGATGGAACAAGTGGTTTGTAAAACTGGAAATTCTCTGAAGTTTCAGGTGAATTCTGGATTCCTAATTTGATGTTCTCGTTATAGCTCCGGGGTGGACAGAATCAGAACCAGAAGGGTGGAGCTAGTTTTCGCCATATGCGCTAGTAGTTATTGGCAGGCCGAATTTAGGAGATTGTCCTACATTGAGCTGAATCTTGTTACTGGCAGATTTTTAGCAGAATTACTTAGCAATCTCTGCAAGTGACTTGAAACCAGAGAAGCAAATCTTCCAGGTGAAGCCCCTTCCTTCAGAGCTGCCCTGAGCACAGGCCCTATTCCAGAATGGCCAAGGGAAGGCACATCCAGGGACCGGCCGACTTCCTGGGCTGTGTGGGTCTCAAGATGAAATATACTGATTAAACGAGCACTGGGAGGGGCTCCCAGGTTCCCCCGGACCCGGTGCTGTTCAATACTGGTGATGACTCTTGTGTTACTTCGACTTTCGGTTTCAAGGTATTTGTGTTGGCCAAGTTTTCTTGGTTACATCGGTGACACATAAATCTCCCCTCTCAAAGCAGTCAGGTCTGTAGCCTGACTTAGTTATGGAGTATAGTACACACAGCATAAAGTCTGTCGACCAGGCTTGTCTCCTTTGGTTATACAGGAGACTGTGACTCTGCTGGCACTCATTGTGCCTCTCAGACCCCCTCTCTGCTGCCCCTTATGACAGCCCACTATTTTGTCCAGAAATCGCAGATAAAGCATTTAAATAAGTGATCCTGGGGGTTGGAAAGCCCAGGGTCAAAGGGGGAAATGTTATGCTAAAAATGAGCATTAATGACTCCATTTTGTCTCTTACCCACGATTTTGTGAAGTTAAGTTTCAGACTCCATGAACGTGACCTGATTTTGGAGACTGCACAATTTATTCACCCTCTCCACAGTCACCAGGCCCCAAGCACACCTCACCTGAATGTCTCCTGATCCCTTGAACCAATAAGAGACCAGTGTTTTAATCCCTGCACCCTGTTTTTAATTCCCTCCAAATTGTATGTTAACTGTGATAAATCAAACTTCTGGGTCCTTGGCCCTGGTTTGTTTTGCAATCATATGCACTGATAAAAAATGGTCTGTCTGAATGAAACTCGGTTCCTTTTTCTTTTTTCCCCACTGTAAGAGTGGGTAACTTGAAGACTCAGGTCTCCCTGATTCGGGTCCAGCGCGTTCTCCTGAGTCATCTGGATGCCTCAGATAGGCACACCGAGGCTTCGGGATATGAGCAGACTGGCCTGGCAGCACTGGTGAGAGGGGGGACCCAGCCCGGGTCCCAGCTCCCACCCCGAAGTGGCCTGTCTTTACAGGCGGCTCTTCCCCAGTCCTCCTCAGATCTGGGCACATACCATGTTCTTTGGGGGATTCTGTGTACTCATGAGGCTCTCCTCCTTCTCCTTCTTCATGATTTCAGTCTGCTCACGCCATTTCTGGAGCATTTTTTTATCTCTGGAAAAAACAAATAGCATTTTAGGTGACAAGTCAAAAGCACCTTAAATTAAATTAATGTTATGGGAGTTTTCCTTTGGCATGTTTAAGGCCTGATGATATTCAGTCATTTTTCAGTCATGTTTGACTCTTCATGACCCCATTTGGAATTTTATTGGCAAAGATACTAAAGAGGTTTGCCATTTCCTTCTCCAGCTCATTTTACAGATGAGGAAACTGAGGCATACAGGGTTAAGTGACTTGCCCAGGGTCACATGGCTAGTAAATGTCTGAGGCTGGATTTGAACTCAGGAAGAGGAGTCTCACTCTAGGCCTGGAGATCTATCCGCTGCATCACCTAGTTAGTTGTTTATTATTATAAACATTATTGCTACTACTGCTATTTCAAACTGAAATTATTCTACTGACCTTGAGGATAAACTCCTTCCCTGTTGTGAACCTCAGTTTCTGATTGTACAGGCAGATGACCTCTATGCCCCATTTTAGCTCATAATCCTCAGATCTGACCTCGGGCCCTTACTAAGGGGCTCTTCTGTCCTTTGCCCAGGTCTCCACCATGCTGGGCAAGAAAGCCTAGAGATTCTGACCATTGGTAACTCATAAGAGGGGATGGAGGGTCTTTCGTATCTCAGAGTCAAGAAGATGAAGTACCAAGATGAGCGCCTCCTAGTGCTGCAGGAGGCGTTAAAGGCTTGTTCAATTGAATGGAAATGGATTTACAAAAAAGAGAAAGTAAAATATTCTTTTCCCACAGCTCATGAATTACTTTGTCACTGTAATAATAATCAATATCAGAGAGTGACTGAATCCCTTAGCTCCTCATGCTTTTAGGTCTAAATAGAGAACTTGGGTTCAAATAACGCCTCAGACGCTTACTGTGTGACTCTGGGCAACTCACTGGACCTCTCACAGCATCAATTCATTCATATGAAAAATGGGTATAACGATATTTGTTATCACTTTGATACCCAGTGACTTCTACATATATGTGAGGATGAGGAGACACTTGTTGGAAAGCCTGGATCAGAAAGAAAGAATGAGAAAGGAAAAAGAGAGACTTGTAGATGTCTTACTCCTTTCCACCAGGAGGGGGTGGGAGGGACAGATATAAAGGGCTTTGAAGGTCAATGAGAGCATTTTTGTGTTTGACCCTGGAGGCAACAGGGGACCCCTGGAATTTATGGAGCAAGGGGTGGGAAATGGCAAGACCTATGCTTTAGGAAAATCATTTTGGTGGCTGACTAAAGGATGGACAAGACTGGGGAGAGACTTGAGGCAGGACAACCACCAGTAAATACTGAAGTAGTCCAGGGGTGAGATGATGAGGGTATTCACCAGGGTGGGGGGCAGGGTCAGAGGAGATGCTACAAAAGTGAAATCAAACAGAGATGCTGCAGAAGTGAAATCAACCAGAGATGCTGCAGAAGTGAAATCAACCAGAGATGCTGAAATGAAATCAACAAAAGTTGTTGCAGAAGTGAAATCAACCAGAGATGCTGTATTAGTGAAATTGATGAGAGATGTTACAAACCATGAAATTCACAGGCTTTGGCACCACAGTGGATGGGCTAGTGGTGCCTTCCACAGTAACAGGGAAGATACAAGTTTGGGGGAAGGTGAGAAGACAATAAACTCAGAGAAAAGCAAAGCATTCAGCATAGAGCAGTGCAGGATTAAAAGCAGTTCAAAAAACATACTTGAACTTGATCCCTACAATTCTGGGTGTATTTATATAGAAGACAGAAATCACACTCAAGATAGAAGATGCCATTGGACTGTACAAGGTGTCTCTTTCTTCTGGAGGTGAGAAAATCATGACAGCATGAGACTGATTCAAAAGGAATATAATGCGACAGATTGGAAGAGCCTGTGGGCAGGGCACCTCTAACCAACCCAATGGATGCTTCTCTGTGCTGAAAAAGGTTGAGAACTCAACCCAGGACTGATGCCCCTGCTTTCCCATCCATATTCCAATCTTTATGAGAGCTTCAGTTGGCTCATCTATAAAATAAAAGATGGGACTAAGGGCTTTCCAGCTCTTGATGAAGGATTCCACGACCCATGTGGGAAGGCACACGTAAAAAAAGAAGTTTGCTGCCGAGGCTACCCCAGGCATTTAGATGCAGCATGATCTGGTGATGGAGTGGGTCTTTCCATAGCAGCATCTGAGTCTGTGGGCTCAACACTGAACAGGAAGAGCAGACCCCACTGGAAGTTGCCACTCTTCCCAAAATCTACCTTCAAAAACCCCAAGCTTCTCCTGGAAACAAAGGCCCATTTTTAAAAAGCCTATCTACCAGAGCTGCTATCCAGCTACACATCACAGGACTCAACAGTCTCCAAAGAACAGAAAATCAACCCGGCATGGAGGAGCAGGGGGAGACACAGGGTGGAGGCCAGCAGGCTGCAACATAAAACTCCCTGAAGAATCTTTTACAAGTACAGGAACAAAGGATGTCATTAGGGACATTATGATAGAATGAGAGACTTGTTCTGGGGAGTGTGAGGGAGGACTGCATCCCTGTGATATCAGAAGAAGGAAGGGAGCCACCAAGGCGATGGGCACACCTCCTCAGATAACCCTGTGTGAAGGTATGGATGGGCAGGTAGGGACAGGTCACTCTGGGCTTCACAGAAGAGATGAGGCTGGAGATCCCTGGAGGCCCCCACGCTTCAGTCAGTACCAGGACTGGGAATCGTGTGCATGCAAAGCTGCTGAGGGCCTCCCGCGTCAGTGCTCTTACCTTTTCCGTTGCTCTATTAAAGCTTGTTTCTCTTTTAGTTCCTTGAGGGCAGCTACTCGTCTTTCTTCCTCTTTCTTGATCTGAACTGGTGTCTCACAGGATGGAATTTCAGGAAACATGTTCTTGAATGAAGAGACTTTCTTTCTAGAATTATATGGTTTTCTCAGTGGAATCCTTAACAAAAATTAGTGATGATCAATCACTCATGGTGGGAAGAGACATGGCATTATCAATAAATAACTAAATATTTTAAACCAAGGCCTGTGGACTAGTTCCACGTTAAGGTGACCTTGACTACTGGGGATTGTAGTTAGCCCACAGAAATCTATACTGTTGATCTGCATTGATTTTTTAAAAATTAAATTAAATTATTATCGATAATATTGAAATAAATAAAATAAAATAAAATGAAATTTTAAAATGAAATTATGGAACTTCAGCAAGAGAATAGCATTAATCCAAACGGCTAACGCTCCTGAATGGCAGCGATTTTAAGACGACCTTCAAGGAAATATTCCTCTTTATGTTATTTCTAAGAAAACGTAGGGCATCAGCGGGATGGGACAGAAACTCTGAAATTCAGGTGATGTGGGCCAAACACCTGATCTTGTTACAATAGGGAAGGACCCAATCCCCTTGTGGCCCCCTAACAGCTGATACCAGCTCTTCCAAGACCAGGAGTGAGCTCAGGGGGCACTGGCCCATTACACAGCATCTGATACGCTGCCCCCTATACTCAGGCCCAAGGCCAAGCTGGTGCTGCCACAGACCCCTCAGCGAGCAATGCCCCACTGGCCTCTGAAGAGCAAAGGACCAGCACAGGGACCCTGCCCCTGTCTGGCAGGTCACAGCTGGCTCTTCCTCTGCTCCCCTGGCACAATTTCCTGCTGCGTTTGTTTGCAGTCTCATACAAAGGTTGGTCCAAAGCCCTTGGGTACACTGACTGTGGACATGGCAGAAACACTGGGCACTTTCTTGGCACAAACAGCTGTCCCTGTCCCTTTCCTTGGCTAGTGAGAGTCTGTCCTGCCTCCTCAGCCAGCTACGAAGCACCCATCTGGGGCCCCCTTCTAGAACAGTGTCTTTTTGGATTCTCTGAGCATTAGCATCCACTCCCTCTGTGTATTACTTTGTGTGTGTTTTGTGTGGGTGGGTGGTACCCAGTCAGTGCTCAGCCAGTGCCCAGCAGCAGGCCTCCTGAAGGGAGCTGCATCAACCTCTTGACTGCCCTCATGGGGGCACAGCATTTGGCTGGTGCTTAAATCTATGTGGAGGTCACAAGGGAAAGAGGACTGACTTTGGAGTCATCTCAACAATCCGGGCTTGAGGCCTGACTGTGAAATGAGGCAGAGAGAGGGGACTTCTCAAGCCCCCTCTGCCTCCTGGTCACACTGATTACAGGACTCAGAGGAGGGGGAGTCGAGAATCCAAGACTCCCTCAAGGCACCAGAAGAAGGAAACCGAGAGGGCTTTGGCCACTGTGCTCCCTGAAGTCTGGGACCTGGAGAACCCCAAATGCATTTCACCAGGATGGTCCCTCACAAGGTCAACAAAAGTCTTCTCTTTGACAACACAGTTTCAGCCCTGCCTTCTCCTGGAGGAAACACAAATGTCCCAGAAGTTGCAGACCCTCCCCTCCAGCACCATGGACTCTGCTGCCTGCAGTCGGAAAGGCCCAGATCAGAATCTCACGTCTGAGCCCTGTGAGTTCTGCAGCCTTGATGGTCACCCACCGACTCACCCTGTCATGGGAACCCATACTGACCCTAGGCCAAGAGCCTTATTCTCAGGGTGGCCTCAGCTCCCTTCCAGCCCCCTTTGCAGGCTCCTTCTTTCCCCTCACCTTACCCCCAAGGAGGCACAAAGAATGAGACATATCTTTGGGACACTGATTAATGCAAGGTTTGTTTGGCTGGATTATGTCTCTGTTACAAGGTCATGGGGAGGGGAGGGGAAGAGAAAACTGATTTTTGTTCATGGAAAAAACAATTTTTTTTTGCAAGATAGTTGGCGTTAAGTGACCTGCCAAAGGTCACACTGTGGTAAGTATCAAGTGTCTGAGACCAGATTTAAACTTGGGTCCTCCAGACTCCAGGGCTGACTGCACCCCCTAACATCCCCAAGAGACAATGAAAAAAAGTGAGTTATGCTCTTGGCCAATGGGGCAGCTCCCCCCCCCCCCCCCCCAGTAAGAAGGGCATCATTTCCAAAACTTGCCCTTTGCTGACCTGAAATCTCTCCACGTTGCTCAGACGTATTCATCCAACACAGAGTCTTTAGGCCTGGCTTTTTCATCAAATCCCCTCCTCCCCTACACCTCGCCTTTGTAATAAGACAAAATCTTGCCTCTCTCCTGACAGCTCCAAATGGGGCACCACAAGATCTGTCGCAGATTCAGAGCTGGGAACCATGGCTGTGCCCAAGGCCCTCACTTTGCTGACAGAAGCAGAGGCTGGACAGCACTGAGGGCATGGCCCACACTGACCTCTGTCTCTGAACACCTGTGGCCCTTGTAAGCATGCCCACCAAAGCAGCCCTTAGCCATCCATCCACCTATTCCACGTGTCGGCCAGCTACCTGAGAGCAGGGACCCTGCCCAGCCCGTAGCCCAGCCCAGCCCAGCCAACAGATGGAGCACGAGTGCAGGGACTCGGGGACATTCTTGGGGGTGGATGCCCACCCCCTGTATCTCACCCAGGCACCACTGTGGTGCGCCTTGGCCAGGCTGCTCCCTGGATGAGAAACAGGCCGCCACTGGAAACCCTTCTAGCAGGGAAGCACCAGTCAGACTTGCCCCTTTATGGGCTCTTGGTCAGTGCCACACCAGAGCTGGCAGAGCAGGGCCTCAGTGTGGCCTTCATTGACCCAAGATGGCACAAAGGTAGCTGTGGGCGCCGTGGGCTGTGGACACCACCGAGGTCAGCGTGTGGCCTTCAAGGAGATTAATGAGTAGGCCAGGAGCAAAGACTTAACTCTGGAAAATGGCCCCCAGGTCAGAGTGGACACTCAGGAACAGAAAGAGGAGGGAAAATCCTTATTCTTGCTTCTAAAATTAAGGATGAAACTGAGTGGAATATTTATTCTAAGTCACACCAACCCAGGCTCAATGTAGTTATCAGAAGTATTGCCAACAGAATGATTAGTCTTTTAATTTGCATTAAAAATACCACCCTCCCGCCCCCCTGCCCCCAAATGGCACCAGCTGCTTCAATGCTGCTCTGATTCCAGTAAATGCAAACAGAAGCATGGAGTGAGACTGAGTATAAATAACGGCCCATTTTGAACTCTGAACAAAAGTCTAAGGGCCAAGAAAACTGTGTTTCTTTCAACAAAGTGTGGAAATGGAGGAGCTGACCAGTCCTCACTTTATCCTGACCACAGATAGCGCCTCGGGGGCCTCCAGATTCACGGTGGCCCTGGGGGGCCAGCCCTGAAAGACTACAACTAGGCTGAAGGCAAAGGCCTCCCTCCGGCCCTGCTCTTTGCAGGGCAGCCTGGGGGTTGCCACAGAAACCACACAAATCACCTAAGACTTAAATGCTGCTTCTCACAGGAGGCCAGTATGGGGGAACAGCCATCAGTGCTCTCCACTGAAAGATTCTGACTTTACATGCCCCGAGAACATCCAGTCATAAGTTCAATGCCAGTATTGTGCCCACTGGCACCAGGGAAACCTCCTCTGGCATCAGGCACTGAGGGAGCAGGAAGGGAGGGAACAAGCAGGGACAGAGGGCCTACTATGCCAAGTGTTGTGCTAAGGGCTTCACAAACAGGATCTCATCCCACCCTCACAACAGCCCTGGGGGGGGGGGGTTGCACTGTTAGAATGCACATTGTACAGCTGAGGAAACTGAGGCAAATGGCAGCTATGTGACTTGTCTGAGGTCATGTGACTGGTATAGGTCTAAGGCCACATTTGAACTCGGGTCCTCCTGGCTCTAGGCATGGGCTGTTTCTGATATCCACTAGTGAGAGGCCATTCACAAAGCATTTCAACCTGGCTTATCACCAGTCAGGGAGAGGCCAGAGCAGGCACTGGTCCTGGAGAATCCCAAGGTGCCACAGACGGCCTGTGCCATCAGGAACACGGCTGTAGCACTTGAGAGAATTCTAGGGGATAAGTTCCACATATGTAGGGTGATCTGTACCGAATGTGGTGAAAATCTTCATCAGCTCTCCCCAAAGTTTCAAGTGCCCAGACGTGCCCACTACTCAGGAGCTGGCTGACTGGAAGAAGGTCCTACAGAGCTCACAGACTACCCTGACCAACAGTGGCTCATTGCATGGGCTTGGAGGAGGATTCCCAACACCCTGAATTCCGCAGGCATTTTGGTCCCTGCTATCTTCCCAAACAGAAGTAGTTAGGCTTGAGGTTAGCCTCAGGGATTACAGATGTGGCCCTCTCATTCAGGCTTCAGGCCTACAACGCCACAGAGACGCCCCCAATTCCCCCCTTTAACACCAAGATTCTTTCCTTTCCCTCTCTAGCCTTGCCCTTGGCAATCCCATCCACTGTGGAGAATTCCATGACCATGTAGGGAGATGGCATCCATGTCACTCTCTCCAGCTGGGCCCTCTTCCATGGGCTCTCCTTTGGAATTTATACAAAGCCTCTCTGGCCTTGACGGCCCTGCCGCATCCACTGCCAGCCCATCTCAGTAGATGCCGCATCCTTGGACAGCTCTGCCACCCACATGACCCCAGCCCCATCAGGGCAGCCCCATCAGCACGCTTCAGTCCAGAGCTCCCTGTGCCTTTGGACAAACCCCTTCTCACATTTGGAAGAGTCTCTTCTCTCCTGCCTCCAAGGCCCATGGAAATCCTTCCTTTGCCTCCAAGCCTGGCCTGGGTATCACTTCTCCCAAGAAGCTTCCTTCTTTCATTCTTGGTACCCCCTTGGTCCTTTCTGCTGGGCCTTGCTATGGACTGATCCTGGTAGAACTTCCACTGTTGCTGATTCCCTCAAGAGGGCAGGAACGGGGTGCTGCCTCATCCTTCTCTTCAGGGCCAAGCACAAAGCCGCACACACAGTGCTCGTGTCTGATAAATGGGTGAGAAAGTCAGGGAAACCATGGCAATCTTTGAGTTGAAAGACATTCTCCCAATTCTATGGCAGGGGATTTTGGTTTTTTCCCCTTAAACTGAACAATTCCAAAGTGATAATATCTCTCTCCTCTCCCTTTCTCTCAGTCTTTCCGTTTCTCTGGGTCTATCTCAGCCAAACAGCAGGTAAACTTACTTGTCTCCCAAATGGGAATCTCCAGCCAGCCCAGCTGAAGCAGGATGAAGGAGAAGCTGATCCTCCCTAACCCTCTTCCAAGGCCAGCTCTCCCTGAAGCCTTTCTGGGTGTGCTCTACATTGCGAGGAACAGCACACAGGCTCTGCCTGGGGAGGACAGTCTTTGATACACATTATTCCTGCTGCTCTGAACACGGACTGGAAGCCTGCTCCAGTGTGGGCCCAGCCCACCTCTCCAGGTTATCTCATAATCAGCACCTTCTGCATGCAGTGTCCATCAGTAATTCGAAGCCAGAATTCCCCTCCCCCTCCAAAGCATCTCCATGGGGAGCACCTGCCCTTCTCACTCCCCTCTAAGTATCTGGTGCTTCCTTTAAGGCTCAGTTGATCACCATTGTGATTAGTGTTTTATCCAGCTTTCACTGATTGCATCTCTCCTGAGTGAACAGAAGCTCCAGGAGGGCAGGACATTGTGGGTGTGAAATAAAGGCTCAGCTGGAATGGGAGAGAACCATCCCAAATGAGCCCCAGGGGTCAGGAGCCATCCTTGGTTTTTTCTTTGTGCTGCAGCAGGCCAGGCAATGGCCTTTATGTGGTCTGTAGGGATGCCAGCCTTGCCTGGACCCGGATCAACCCAAGAACTTCAGGCCATCCTGAACCTGCTGGGGCCTTGTTCTCCCCACAGGATGGGAGGGAATGTTGGATCTACCCCCCACAGTGCACGACCACACTGGAGACAGAAGCCAGCTATATTGGCTGTTACATTTATCGTCCTGTTCCCAGTTTTTAAGGACAGTTCCCAGCACGGTCTAAGCCAGCAGATGGATGAACAGGAACAGGTCTCCAAGGCGGGAGCTCTGGGCACTCGCTCAGCATTTCCGAGACTGTAATTTATAAAATTAACTAGACAAAGGATTTCCAAGGACACTTTAAACTCACCTATCTTTTCTTCTGCCACTAAATGAGAGGCAGCTGAGGGTGGTGAAGGGCAGATGGGGAAGAGCTGAAATTTTCCCCTTAAGTCTTTTTATGTTCAAGAAGAAACAGAGAATGTCATGTACTGAAGGGAGCTCCCTGAAGTGCAGAAGAGGGAGCATTATTCTGAACACCGTCATCACCGAGTGCCCACCGGTGTCACAGCTGGAAGTGGCCTCTGGTCCTTTGCAGCAAACCTCACAAATGACCATTCGGACTGAAGACCGAGGGGCACCAGGGTTAGCCAGTCTGCTCTGGGGGGCCCTTGACCCCAGGCATCATGCCCCTCTCTAGCCCAACCAGCCCTGTGTTGGGGGGCGGGGGCTCCAAGCCCCTCCCCATTGTGGGCACCCCCACCCCAGGTGTCTGCCTCCTTTCTGAAATGAGGTGGCCAGACCATGAATGGTCTGAGCAGGCAGGCTGCTACCTGACTCTGAGCTGTGCTGTGCTCTCTGGCCAAAGACGCCCAGATCTGCTGCCTTCCCCACTCCCTACTTGGGCAAAGCTTGGCTCCTCCCCCAACTCCATCTCTTTCATCTGTTACACATGCCTGTGGTCCCTTGGACCTACAGTTCCCTGCCTGCACCATGGAAGGTAGGGGTGGCCCCCTCCTGGTACTCAGTACATGGGGTGCTAAAGGAGGCAGAGATGGCGGCAACAGCCCAGTTCTGGCTACCAGTTAGCCTTGATGCCCTTGGAGGCTCCTTCCAAATCTATGGCAATGCCACTTTAGGCGGAGGGTTTGAGATGCAAAAGCCATGGTCATTCCCTACCTCATGAAAGGACGCTCATATTAAAAAAACTACCTGAGGCTGTATTTCGGCCTCCGCACGTGCTCCACCCCACGACTGTCCTGCAGGCTCAGAGCCACCTGAATGGGAAGGAACTGGCCATTCAGAATTTTGGCTTTTTCATTGGCGACCATTTCCTGCCTCAGCTTCTGGAACTGCTTCATTTCTTCCTCATTGGACCAATCGTCAGAAAAATCCACACTAGGCTCTGTGACATCAGTCAAGTTCAACTTTTCCATGTGGGGAAACAGATGTTCCTTGGCTTCTGAATCATCCTGCTTGGATATATGAGGCTGCCACGCCTCACTGTTGGAGACTGATCCTTCTGTCGCATCATGTTTGGCCTCTGAGGTTTCTTTTAAAGAGTTCACCTTTTTCACTGGTACTTCTATGGAAAAAGAGAAGAAAAACAGACTATTTTAGCATTCTGTCTTCGAATACTAGCCCCCAAACCAAGACCAACATTTTCTTTTCATTTCTAAGTATGGTCTCCAACAAGTGAGAGCCACAGGGCCACTGTGTGAAAACAAAGGAATCACTATGACCTCTCCCACCATCTCCATCACAGTGAATCTTCCGTGAGACTGAGGATTATTGGAGGGTTTGGGTCTTTGGGAGGATGGGGAGATATGGACCTATGATTTCTCTGATAAAAGGAATTCCCAGTGAGAAAACTCCCTCTACTCTTGGGAGTTTCCTGGGGAGCCTAAGGATGAAGCCTCACAGTGAATATGGGTCCTGGGGACTCAGACTCAGATCTGGCTGGCTCTCTAAACAATCTATTAGGAAATTTAGACCGTTGTCACTTCAAAACATCCCCCTTCTCCTCCCCCCACCTGTGAGACCTCCCTTGACAAAGACAAGCAAAGAGAAACACAGCTGCAGCTCCCAAGGGTATGGTGGGGAAGACACTGTATGTAGCTCTGCTGGGCTCTAACCTCCCTCATGGAGGTGATGTGGAGGCCACGACTAGGCTTAGGGACTAGATCTGGTAGACAGAGAGCCTGAAGAACTATGGACGGAGGTTCATGATACTGTACAAGACGCAGCAACAAAAACATCCCAAAGAAAGCAAAATGGTGTCCAATGAGGCTTTACAGATGGCTGAGGAGAGAGGGAAATGAGAAGGGGAAGACAGACAATTCCAGGGAATAACAAGGTGAGACAAGAAGGTTTTCTTAAATGAGAAATGCAAAGAAACAGAAGACGACAATAGAATGGGAAAGACAAGATCTCCTCAAGAAAATTAGAGATACCAAGAGAACATTTTGTGCAAAAATGGGCATAATAAAAACCACAAATGGTGGGGACTTAGCAGAAGTAGAAGGGATTTAAGAAGAGGTGGCAAGAATGCACAGAAGAACCACATGAGAAGGATCTGAACATCCCTGATAACCATGGATGCTCTGGGTATTGATCTAGAGCCCGACATCCTGGAGAATGAAGTCAAGGGGGCCTTAGGAGGCATTGCTGACAATAAGGCTGGTGGGGACAGAATTCCAACTGGGCTATTTAAAATCCCAAGTGATGATGGTATTAAAGGGCTGCACTCTCTATGCAGCAAATTTGGAAAACACAACAGTGGCCACTGGATTGGAAAAGAGCAGTTTACATCTCAGCCCAAAAGAAGAGCAATGCCAAAGAATGTTCAAATTACCCAACAATTGGGCCCATTTCACACACTAGTAAGATTCTGCCATTGAGGCTTCAGCAACATGAACTGAGAATTCCCAGAAGAGAAGGCTGGTTTTCGAAGAGGCAGAGGAACTAGAGACCAAATTGCCAACATTCTCTGTATTATGGAGAATGAAAGAGAGCTCCAGAAGAACATCTCCTTCTGCTTCACTGAACAGCAGAATGTGGCAAGTCCTCAAAGAGACAGAAGCATCAGGCCATCTCACTGCCTCCTGAGGAGCCTGAATCAGGGCCAAGGACTAACAGTTAGAAGTGAACATGAAACAATCAACTGGTTCAGATTGGGGAAGGAGTAAACATGGCAGCACATTGACACCTTGCTTATCTAACTTACATGCAGAGTATGTCACGTGAAACACCAGGCTGGAGGAATAAAAAACCAGAATTAAGGTTGCTGGGAGAGATATCACCAGTCTCAGATATGCAGGTGGTATCTCTCTGAGGCAGAAAGTGAAGAGGGACGAGGGTGAAAGGGGAGAGCATAAAAGCTGGCTGGAAGCTTAACAGCAAAAAGACTAAGATCTTGGCAACTGGCCCTATCATTTCTGGGCAAAGAGAGGGAGAATAAATGGAAGCAGTTTCAGATTTCATATTTTTGGGCTCAAAGACCATTGCAGACAGCAACTGCAGCCACAAAATTGGCTGCAAGACACTGGCTCCCTGGAAGGAAAGCTCTGACCAGTCTGGACACAGAAGCAGAGATGACACCTCACCCACAAAGTATGGTCACAGTGGTGGCTTTTCCAGTAGCAAAGAATGGCTGTGAGAGCTGGAAAGCTGAGAATCATGGAATCAGTGCTTTTGAATTACGCTGGAGAAGACTTCTGAGAGTCCCTAGGACAGCAAGGAGATAAAACTGGTCATTATTTAAAGAAATTAATTCAGGCCACTCACTGGAAGGTCAGATGCTGAAGCTGAAATCCTTTGGCCACATAATGAGGAGAGTGGACTCAATAACAAAGACCCTGATGTTGGGAAAGACTGAAGGCAAAGGGAGAAGAGGACAGCAGAGGATGGAGTGGAGGGAGAGTGTCACGGGAGCTATGGGCATGAGCTTGGACAGACTCTGGGAGATGGTACAGGAGAAAAGGGCCTGGGGATCTCTGGTCCATGGGGTCACAAAGAGTCAGTCATGACCAAACAACAACCTCGGGGTCTTAATCAACCCACACATTGTTATCCAGTGTCCATCCATATGTGCCATGCTCTGGCTGCCCATGGACCAAAACCAAAGTCCCTGCCCTTCAAGAGATGATCCCATGTATGAAGTCAGGCTCCACGCAGATGGCAGCGCTTGAGCCAAGTCTCAGAGAAGACATGGGAGCCTGAGAGGGGCAGGTGAGGGAGGAAGACACTGTGGGCAAAGGCACAGAGGTGGGAGACTGTGCTACATGCTGCCTTCAGGGACCAGAGTTTTCTACTTGGGCATGACAACGGAGCTGGAGACAGGTTGGGGTCCCAGAGTGGGATGGCTCAGCCTGCAGACCAAGGCCGTTGGGGCCACTTCCCAATGAGTTCACACCTCTTGTCCCCCCTTGAGTCAGAACAAAAGAGCAGGCTCCCGGCCTGCCCAGGCAGGGGATGATGGTGCACCACTGAGATGCTCTGTCATGGCGTCTGTCTTCCTGTTCTTTGTATTGGTTCCTATACATGTTCCTGGCTTCTCGCAGACAATGGGCTGCTTGTTTGGCCCTTCCCCAGTGCGTGCATGTCAGCTTTGGATCCAGGCTTTCACTACCCCAGAAAGGTCACTTCTGCTCCCCTGGTGGAATCTTGGGGACAAGGGCGGGTCCCTTCTCACTGTTTCCCCAGCATAATCCCAAAATATTTTCCTGAATGGGTGAAATAACCCATTAGTACAACAGGTTGTGTGACTCTTTGCCCAGTGACCCAGGAGGTTGGAGGTGAAACCTCGGAGGGCGTTTGAGGCACATTTCTCTTTCTGTTAGTGACTCAAAGCCCCCTTTCCTAGGCTTTGGTTTTGTTTTAAATAGTTTGCAATTCTTTTTGAGGACTGTTTCTCTGGGTCCTGACCCTTTATCTGCTGAGGAGGGAAGGAAAGGGAAGACGTATTTATGTGCATCTGTTCCATGCCAGGGATTTAAAAACAGGACTTCATTCGATCTTCATAACTACCCTGAGAGGCCATGCTATGATTATCCCCCTTGCACAGGTGAGAACACCAAGGCAAAAGGAAGTCAAGTGACTTGCCCAGGGTCACACAGACAGTCAGTGCCTGAGGCTGCATTTGTAGGGTGTGCACCGAGAGTGCCGGGGCTGCAGTCAGGGAGGACCTGGCTCACGTCCTTTCTCTGATGCAGCCGCACTGGGTGGCTGCAGTCAGGCATCCCAGGACAGCCTCCGTGGCTCTGTGGGACAAAATGCTACTTTTCTGAGGAATCAGAGCTCACATCAAGAGCACAGAGCCACAGCCAGCCACCAATAGGGGCCATGTTCTCAGACAGGGGCCTCAGGAAGCAATGTGGCCGAGGCACATCCCTCATCACACTGGGCCTCTCCTTAGTTGAGAGGATGGGCACGCCCTGCTCCCCTCCGACCACACTCTGGACTCTGTCCCCAGCTGGGCAGACCCTGGCTTCAGGAGCCAGGGCAGGCTTCACAGAGGAGGTGACATGAGCTGGGTGTGAAATGAGCCATTCTGAGAGCCTGAAGTGACTGCAGATGGATGGGGGGGAGGAGGCAGGGGGAGGGGAGGGGAGAAGTGTGGACTTCCAGTGACCACCTGAAACCACCAATGGACAATTGTTGAACATTCTTGGTCTCCAGTTGTCCCACAGACCCCAAAGAAGATGCCACACATATAGTAAAATCCCTATTCCAGGGAAGTCATGATAAAGTATTAATTTTAAATTTCTTCAGTTTCTGCCACCCTAACACTACTTCATACAGCAGCAGTCCTGACCAGGGCATGTCACAAAGTCTGAATTTTCTGGCCAGAAGAATCCCACGACCATCCACTCCAGCGCACTCATCTCACAGATGAGGAAGCTGAGGCAGCCAGCACAGCAGTGGCGTGGCCTGGCCAGGGAGGGCCGTGGTCTCCCCCACTTCATCTCAGTCGGTGCCAAAGGTCTGGGGAAGACCCTAGGTGTTGACCAGGCTGTTGTCTCCCGGCTCACACTGCTGACCGACCTCCTTAGGACTGCATGGGCCAGCCAGGCCTGAGCTTTCTGAGGAAGGGCAGAGACCACATTTCTCAGCCCCGTCTCCTCCCCTGGCGTGGCCTTGGACTGAGCTCTAGCTGCCTCTTACTTATACAGGCTGAGCTTCTGGGGAAACTGGTAATGAAGGTTAATAGGAATGTGCTTCCCCCCTATTTTCCAGCATTGATAGTTTGGGGGAATAAATCTGTTTTTTATTAATGAACCTTTATTATGTGCTGGGTAGCTGGATGGTGAGGCAGGTGGCAGGCCCACTGAGTTTGGGGTCAGGGTTGGCTCCTCATGTGGAGGAAACCTGGGTGAGGAGGAAGCATCAGGGAGAGGCCTAAGCTGAGGCCTCCAGGGTCACAACCAACCTTGACACGGCGGCGGAGTGGTGACAGCACACTGCTTCAGGGCCCACTGGCGAAGAAAGGCCAGGATGGCCAGCAGGCCTTTCTGGATGATGTCTTGGGGGGGAAATTCCAGAGGGCAGTTCCGCAAGTTCAGGGCTTTCAGTGACGTTAAATTCCCTGGAAAACAAAAAGGAAAGAGATGAGCATTTTCTTTGAGCAGGGGGACAAGGGGCAGCCACTGGGTTCATGCACCACCAGCGCCTGTCCGCACTCTCTTGCCTCTGGCCCGCTGCTGCGGACACATGCAGACTCCCAACCAAGGGCACTGTCCTTCAGTGGATTTTCCTGCCTCTTCTGCTTTTTTACGGCGTCACGTTCCTCCAGTCTCTGGGGGTCTCCTTTCCCAAGCAAGTGACTCTTTTCTCATGATTTTCTTGCATCACTCTCATTTCTCTTCCCAATTTTTCATCTACTTCTCTTGATCTTTGAAATCCTTTGTGAGCTCTTCCATGGCCTGAGACCAACTCAGATTTTTCTTGCAGGCTTTGGAAGTAGGAGCTTTGACTTTGCTGTCTTCTTCTGAGCGTGTTTTGATCTTCCTTGTCACCAAAGTAACTTTGTGTGGTCAGAATTTTTTTTCTGTTTGCTCATTTTTCCAGCCTATTTCTTGACTTTTAACTTTTTGTTAAGGTAGGGTTCTGCTTCCAGGGTGGAGGGCACACCATCCCAAGCTTCAGGGGTTTTGTGAGGCTTTTTTCAGAGATCCTTCCAGAAACCTGTAAGTTTTCAGTTCTTCCAAGGTGGTATGATCTGAGGAGAGGTGTTTACTCCTCTCCTGGCCTCTGTGAGCAGCCACAAGCACCCTTTTCTACCCTGCAGTGGTGAGAAGGGTCCCTACTTTACTGTGGGCATGAGCTCTGCTCCTCCTCCCCCCAGGATCTCCACCCAAAATGGGAACTGAGGATGGGCAAAGCAACAGAGTCTTGCCTCAGTGCCAGCAAAGAGACCCCTGTGATTTCCTTCTGACCATTGTTCAACCCCTCACCGTCTGTGTGCTGAGAGCTCCGGAAGCATCCACTAGCTGATCCAGTGACTCCCAAGGCCTGCTCCTGGTTTGCTGGGGTCGGGGCTGCGCTGGCATGGCCTGTGCTGGACTGTGCTTCACTCTCATCGAGGTGTGACAGACCTTTCCTGCTGACCTTCTAAGTTGTTCTCGGGTGGAAAATTCCTTCACCCTGACCTTTTGGGGGTTCTGACACTCCATAGTTGCTTTAGGGCATTATTTAAAGGTGTTTGGAGGGGTTTTGGAGAGAGCTCAGGTGAGTCCTTGCCTTTTCTTTGCTACCTTGGTTCTCCTCCAAATGCATTTCATGAACTGGGCAGTAGACAGTCTTCATCTGTTGGACCTTCCCTATGCAGATGGTCAGGTTCAACTCATCAGGATGTTTCCAGATCTCTCCCAGGAAGCTGTGCAAGGTTCTAGGGCTGAGTGGCCAACACAACATCCCTATGGAGAACACCTCTGGAACCCGGGATCTGATCTCCCCTGCTTTTGTGCTTCAGTGGGAGGGGGGATGGGGTAGAGATGACCCCAGCTTCTCAAGGGCCATGGTAGGGGAATGTAAGCCTGGGCAGGCTTTACTTGGCTAGAATGATTGGAGGCACAGTCCTGGCACAGCCTGGATCTCTTTACAGTCAAGCAGCCTCCCTATGTCCAGAGGGTGCTGGCCATTCAGCAGTGAATTGTTTGGCTATGGCTACTAAGAAAAAAAATCAAAGTGACCCTCAGGGCTGTGTGCCCACTGCTACTTTTGCAATGATGGCAGAGGCAGAGGGATCAGGCATCCCAGAATTCCTCGCTGGTCACTGGTCTTCTAAATGAGAGAATCTCCTGCAGTCATCCTGCTTGAGGAGAATTCAATTAGATAGGTGTGGCTTTGTTGGAGGCAAAATGCCCCCGGTCTGGCAAGCCCAGCTCCTCGAACTCCTATGTCCAGGTCACACCCGGCTCTCCTGCTCAAAGGGATCAAGGGGGCTTCTGCCAGTGTCGCCTTCCGTCACAGACGCTTCCCCAATGTTTCTGCCAGCTGACGTATGGCTGGAGAGGGGGAAGGAGGTCTCAGCGAGCTGCTCACCACGTTTCAGAGGCCCGCACGGGGCGCTCCCTGCCCTGGCTAAGTGAGCAAGGTGGCACTTAAAAGTAGCCAATGTTGTCTCACTTCTGCCCAGAGGTTGACTCTGCCAAGACCAGAGGGGCCATCCCGGGGGGCACACTGCTCCCACCGTGCCGGGAGGTCCAGCCAGGCCTGGGCACCACTGGCGATGGAGGGCACCTGGGAGCTACAGTGACCGGAGACCCAGGAGCTCGTAAGTCCAGGGTGAAGACTAAACAAAACTTGGGGAGTAGGTATACGAGGGGCTGTCACACGGGGCAGGGATGGTCGCCAGGCCTACAATGACTTAGAAAACCCCAAATTCACAGTAGCTTATACTGGTCTTTAATTTCTTTCATTAAATATTCCCCAACAATAATCTGGTTTGGAGCTCAGGCTGCAAGCCTGACCCCTCTGGTCTGGGTGGTTTGGCCCCAAGGGGCAGAGGGAAGATCCATGGAGTGGGGGGTGTCTACAAAGAGGCTGCTTTGGTCTCCATATCAGGAAGAACCTCCCCCATCGAGCTCTCTGAAGCTGGTGGATCACTAGTAGCGAGGGCACTGGATGGTGTATTGGGGGGACAAAACCTTCCTGGGGGTCCTTCCTGAGACTCATCTCTCTGGGTCTCCACTTCCTTCCTTTCATGGCTGGCATCCTTGGATTTGATGGGGAGGAAGTGCAGGCATTTTCAAAGAGCACTTTTTAAACCATGTCAAAGTCACTCAAAGTTAATTTCTATTTTAAAAGGAAAGTGCTTACCCAGCTCCACTGGCAATGTTTTTATGGGATTCTTTTCCATAAGCAAAGTTTTCAGATTCCTTTAAAACAAAACAAAAAATAAAGTTTAAAAGCAGAGTCAGGTGGTCACCTGTAACTACATTCCCTCCTCTGTTGTCCTGGAGCCCTAAGCAGGTAGCCCCGAAGCAGAGGTGGGACTTCTGGTTGTATCTGCAGAACTTACCCACAGCCCTGATGAAGTGCCTACTGTGTGTGGATGAAGCCACCTGGGCCTTTGGGCTGCTCGGGGGCCCTTCTCTGGCATCTCACGGGCTGGCCTGACTGGGTGCCACACTGAGCAGGGGCAGAGCTGCTCTGGGGGGCCCCACAGAGCTCAGGTCTAAGAAGAAATGGTATCTAGAGCTGACAGGAAAAAGGTCTCCTGCGCTTGGGATCTGGCCACAGTCCAGGTCACGTGCACACATTACATTCTCTCCCAGCCTGTCCGACACTGTGCTGACCAACGCCTGGGTGGGTTCACTTCCTGTTGACTCTGGCAGTCGGTATGAGGACACCCCAATTGTCCGGGAGCTCACTGGTTCTGATGAGCCCTTCCTCCTTCCCCCGCTCCTGGTCCTTTGAACGCCTCGTCTGCTGATCTTGGGACATCCCAACATTGTTCTGGAAACTCTGGAGCATAACCCTGCAGATTCCTGTGTGGCCACAGAATGTGGAGCCATCCAATGACCCACCCCTTTTCATTTCTACCCATAATTCCCTCCGCCGCCACCATCTGTGGTCAGGTCCTACACCCCTCTCCCAAGTTCTGAAATAACTAACCAGATGCATTTTAAAGTTTATTATCTCACACAGATTTTAATTTTGTATTTTCCTCTCCAGTGTCTCCCAAGGCCCTCTCCTGGGTCCTCCATCTTCTCTCTGGATACTGGGGCTTCTTAACTTGGGGTCCAGGGTAGATTCCAGGGAGTCCGTGAATTTGGACGGGAGAAATAACGCCTTTATTCTCATTATTTTCTAACTAAAGTGTAAAATTTTCCTCAATTCTCAAGACGTTTCCAAGCAGGCATGGGGCTCCCTGGACATGAAGCAGGCAGAGAGCCTGCGCCCCAGACCGTCTTGTGGGGTGACCCCATTGGCTTCACAGGTTCAACAGTCAGACCGTAAGGCGAGGAGCCAGATAACTACACACTGACACTGTCTCTTTCCTGAAATCTGGTCCTGCATCACCAACCGTTTCCCAGGGGTCATCTCAATCTCAGCACCGCCACAGTCCTACCCAGCACTGAGTAAGACTTACTGGGGTGCTAAGCACCAGGGACACGAGGAGAAGCTCCCAGCCCAGCGGGAGAGACAAGCCCCAGACAGCTCCGCACAAACTGCAGGATAACTGGAATCATCGGCAAGGGGTTAAGAGGGACCAGGAGAGGCCTGTGCAGAAGAGGGGCTGCCCCTGGGATCTGAAGAAGCAGAGGAGGAGGGACAGTGTCCTGGGCATAGGAGATGGCCACAGAAAATGCTGAGCTGAGAGACGGAGGGTCTTGGGTGAGGAACAGCCAGGAGGCCGGGCTCACTGGATCACAGAGTATGGGGGGGGAGGGCTATGTCTGTGGGTGAGTGAGTCATGAAGGACTCTGAATGCTAAACAGTACTTTGTTCCTGGGCAATAGGGAGCCACTGTTGGGGTGGGGGGTTACATGATCTGATCTGCACTTCTGGTGGAGGAATGGAGAATGGCCTGGAGTGGGGAGAGCCTGGAAGCAGGCTGTGGCCAGTGCCCAGGCAGGAGGTGATGGGGGCCTGCCCCAGTGGCAGAGCAGATGCCACAGCGGCGGGCACGGACAAGATGTGTTGCCGGTGGAATCCGTGGCCTAGGGCCATGCTGGATCTGGGGGGAGAGGGTGTGGTGAGGGGCTGGAAGATGCTGAGGCCCTTGGCAGTGACGGAGAAGGGGGTGGGGAAGGGTTCCAGGGAAGCCGGCTTGAGCTCTGTTTTGGGCTTTTGGGCAGCTGGAGACAGAGGCACTGCCAGGTGGGGCTGGCCAAGCCCATATGGGTGGGTGATGAGGTGTGGCTCTAGCCCCCGAGGCCTCTGAGGCCTGTGTCTGTGGTCGGTGTTTGCCGTCTGTCCTTTGTTCACAGGGTCTCTTCTCCTCTGACACTCCCCTGTCCCGTCCCAATGGCCCTCTTGCTGGCCTCCCCAGGACTTGGCACGGTGCTGGGCATTCAGAAGGTGTTTCATCAATACTTGTGGAAAGTCAAAGTTCTTGTGATTAGCGAGATGAATGAAACCGCTGGGGCGCGGCACCAGCTTCCATGGCGAGTAAAGGACCCTGACTGCTGGCTGGCTCTCAGAGGTGGTCATTCCTGACTGCGGACCCGTACTGTAGGTGCAGATGTGTAAACTCTGACAGAAAACAGGCTCCCTCGCCCGCTCCAGTCAGGGAGGCTGCTCTCACTCCACTGACACTGAGTGAGAACGAGGGCTTGTCCCCTGGATCGGGTGCACCGCCACCCCTGGAGACGAGCCGCGTGTGGACTCCTGCCTCTGCCCGGCATCTCTGCCAGGGGCTCGCCTGGAGAGTGCGAAGGCTATGGACGAGCCCTCATCTTCCGACGAACGAGCTTGGGCTTTCTTTCTCTCCAGTAAGACGCTCTGATTGCCCTGACCTCATGAGACCCATGTCACACACAGAACTCTACGGAACCACCATCGAGCACTGGGATGCTTGGACAAAGCCCAGGAATGCACCTAGGCTTCAGGGCGTGTGCACTCCATCCGTGACACCTAGCAGTGGACCCTGAGAGGCTGCAAACAGAGGCATGCCCCTTCTTCCAAACCAGGCGGGTGCCAACTCTGTCTCCCAACCACTGACCTTCCCCCCAGAGTCCACGACACTGGCAAGGTGGGACAGGACTGCCGCCCCTTTGCCCTCCAGCAGATGGGGACCCTTCACCTTCATTTACCTCAGTTCACTCATCTGCAAGATGGGCATGAGAAAGCACCTGCATTTCCAGGATTATGGTGGGGGTCCGGGGCCCAGCACATAGTAGATGATTAATAAATGTTTGTTCCCTTCCCCCAGGAGAGGGCTGAAAAGGGAGATGAGGCCTAAAGAGGCTGGACCCCATGTCTGGGCAGACTGCCGCCGTCCCTGGCCACTGCCCCTCACCAGGGCTTGCCGCCTCACTCTCCCTGCTGGTCCTGCTCCTCCCCTGCACCCTGGCCCCAGCGGCATGGTGGAGGGCTGCTGGATGTCAGGAAGAACTGAGTTCAAATCCTGGCTTACACCCTTACTAGCTGTGTGACCCTGGGCAAAACTCTTAAATGTCCAATTTCCACAAGCACAAACTCTGAAATGTCTGGATCAGCTCCTACCCTCCTGCCCTTCCTCAATTTCCCCAGCCTGATCTTCATCCTCCCAAGCCCCCAGATGTTGCCTTGCATGCAGCATTTGGCTCTGGAATCCTGAGATCGTGTCTTGGGTGATCCTTCCTACTGTCCTCCTCCTCACAGGCTGTCGAGCACAAGGGGAAGGAGGAACGAGCATTTACATAATGCCGACTGTGTACCAGGCACCATGCTAAGCACCTCCTGTGAGACACCAGCTGCTAGGAGCTCATCTGATCCTCCCAACTGCCCTGGGAGGCAGGTGCCATTGTAGTTCCCATTTTCCAGGTGAGGAGACTGAGGCAGGCAGAGCTTATGTGACTTGCTCACGCCTCAGGAATTGCCTGAGACCAGATCTGAACTAGAGACTTCCTAGCTCTAGGAAGCTAGGAAGCTGGGAGCTTTGTGAAGCCATGATTCCATGCAGCCTCCCTGCAGCATGGACTTTCCATCCCAGGGGCACCCTCCTGGTGGAGAAGCCGGGGCTGCCTGCTGGGAGCTCCCTCTCTTCCCTGCCTCTACAACCCAGAGCCCTCTGACTCATCCTGCTCCCCCTGCTCTCACCCCATGGGTCCCCACCACACCTCCTTCACTGGCAGATGGCACCCATGGGCACCCTCCTTCCCCAAGTCTGCCACTTCTGCCTTTCAACCTGGTTCCTTCCAATCCCGACATGACAGGTCCAAACACAGCCTCCTAGACCCCCGTGCCCTGCAGCTCCCCAGCCTTCCCTCACTCGGCTCCTATAAAAGGCCCTTCTCCCACTCTCTTTCATCCTCTGCATCCACTCTTTCGGCCTCAGCTCTGCTCCCACGCTTCCTTCAAAGTCACCAACGATAGCGAGGTGGTGTAGTGGACGCTGGGCCTGGAGTCGGGAAGAGCTGAGTTCAGATCTGGCCTCAGACATTTAGGTGGGCTGGGTGACCCTGGACAAGTCATTTCACCATGTCTATATAAGAGGGGTAATAGTGGTGCCCACCTTCAGGGCTGTTGCATCAAATGAAACAGATAGGGCTTAGCCCGGTGCCTGGCCCAAGGCAGAGGCTCCATCGCTAGCCATGGACTGTTCTCATCAAGACTATTCTCTCCTTTTGGGGTCTTCCCAGCCCTTCCTTGCCCCTCCTCCTCCA